>OW679198.1:42379623-42459039 GCA_940337035.1 Agriotes lineatus
TCTTGATTGGTGGCGATTGATTCAGCAGTTGCCACAAAAATTGTAAATTTGTAAAAATAGTCGAGGTAGAAAGAAATACTAGTAAAAATAGATATCAAAAGCTAACAATTGATGGTAAAATTTGGATATGGATTTAAGTAAGAGTAGAAGGTAAGCTAGCGGAAAAAAGTCTAATCGGAATGCAAATGAAAAAATCTGGTGTGATACACACACACAACTTCCTTTTACAGTGATCTTATAATTAGTCAAACATTTGTTTGGGCTTCCCTACTACATTATATAAAAAATCTGTAAAGGGCTTTACCCAGAACTTCCCTGGTAAGTGGACATTGCGAAACTAAATAATTTTAAAATTGAAATTAAGCTAACGATAAAAATATCTTCACGTTTCTAATAAGTTACATACATTTTCAAATATAAAAACATTACAGGTGGTTGCATTCGAAGGGAGGGCGGCTGCGTATGCGATACAAACGTTTTGTAGGATATCACAAGCAAATAGGCTATTTCTACATGTGCTACAGAGTACTTATTGTGTCTGTCCGTGCCGGCTGCCTTAAATAGAACCTTTTTTGTTGGAACCTCTTTCTGATTTACATCATTTACGCTGTATCGGTTGGGTTCAATTTTCGTAAAGAGTAAAGTCTGAACTATGTGCAAATTGTTACTTTTATATATCTCAGTTAAAGCAAAAATAAACAAGTGGACGTTGTGATATTAAATAATTTTAAAAATCGACGAAAACTAGTTGTAAACATATTTTTATGTTTCTAATAATACTGAAACAATAGAAAGGAAACACTTGGTAATGCATTCATTTCATTGTTCGCCAGTAGGCCACGGATAAATCAGGCCTTCGCTGCGTGAGCCACCGGGACGCTTCGAACTGAGATGTAGCTGCATTTAACGTAGCGCACTTATACGTTGCTTTCTTTTCTCACACAACATTTATCCTGTATCTGTTGGGTCCTATTTTTGGCAAGGATAAAGTCGGCGCTATGTACAAATTATTAATTCTATATATTTCTCTGTTAAAGCCAAAACAAACAATACTTTATTTTTTAAGGTGCTCATCCTATATATATCGAGAGATCCAAAAAAAAACTGTTCCTCAGCGGGTTGTGGAAATTCAATGTATGAATAATATGTTGGTGACACTATACGTCAATGTCAAATTCGAGGTTATCAGGTTAGGTTTTCCGTCAGTTATGACACAAAATGACGCAAATCCTAACCTGATAACCTCGAATTTGACATGGACGTACACTGTCACCAACATATTATTCATACGTTGAATTTCCACAGCCCGCTGAGGAACAGTTTTTTTTGGATCTCTCGATATATTTGTCTGAAATTTGTCGGTTTTATGCCAGGCATATACCGTGCGTCCACGAGACTACGCACCATGGCGCTGGAGTGATGCTAGTTTAATTTAAAGATCTACTCTTTCGGTGACAATTGATGGTCAAACGGTTGCTAAGCATTGACCATTAAAATTGTGCCTTCTGAAATGATCAAACGTTTTTTAATGGTCTTGGTTATACAACGTATGAATAATATGTGGGTGGCACTGTAAGTCAATGTCAAATTCGAGGTTATCAGGTTAGGTTTTGCGTCAATCTGTGTCAAAACTGACGCAAAACCTAACCTGCAAAAGTAGCATTTAACACCGCATGTCAAATTGAATACGACTTAATCGTTTATTGCCATAGAAAAATAAATATAATAGGGTTTGTTATTAAGATGTTTCGTAAAAGCAAGAGCTGATCTTTGGGCTAAATTAACGTTGCTCTGATTCCATGGTGCGAAACCCTGTGGACACACGGTATATAATGTGTATGTAAAATATGGTCCTCCTCCAACTACTCGTAATAGTTTTTGAGTTATACCGCCAACAGACAGACAGACAGACCGACATACGGACGTACGGAATTGAGAAAACCTCTTTTTCGTCATCTAGGGACCCTAAAATCCTAAGATCTGAAGAAATCGCGGAAGATGAATTTTTCGCGATTACAATACTTCTTTCGCCCTTTAGACGAGGAAAGTAAATATGTTGAAAACGTATCAATTCAATAAGTCTAAGCTGGCAGAACATGCTTGGGATGAAAACCATAAAATACAATGGGACAACACAAAGATCTTGTCTAAAGAATCGATGTCAACAAGGCGAAAAATTAAGGAAACGGCATACATTTTACTTAACGAAGAAAAATGCGTGTCGTCTTTCTCAATATTTTTAGACAATAGTTGGCTATCGATTCTTAAAGATGAGATCAAGTAGGTACAGATATCAACAAACGTCAATGTCAGAAAATTCATTGGAGGTTGGTCGTTTTTTCTTCCAGTGAAAAAAAGATAAGTTCTTGTTAGTTTTAATTGTTATTCGTTGATAACGAGGGCAGATTGTCCCTCGAAACGTTCGTTGTTAATATTTTCGTTATTTAATATTTTAATTTGCAGAGTGGCGAAATACCCATATAAGAAAATGAATTATGAATTCACGCCACAAAGAAGTTTCAGAGATTATCTTAATCAAAGGTATGGGCCTAATATAACTAGTAACTTCCGAAGTTGGGAAACACTTTACAAGAAGCTGGCACACTCTGAAAATAGTATAACTTTCCTATGTCGTTGTAGAAATAGCTGTATTATTCCAAAAGGGTTTAGACTCAAAGCACCTTATGTAAGTGCTCGTTCTAGTAATATCATGAAAAGAGCTAGTGAAGCTCTAGTTAGAGACAGAATACAGTTTCACAGACATAACAAAGTGATACTATTTTCTGACATAAACAAACTGGAACAGGTTATGCAAAGGGATGTACGGGAAGACGATTTCAATCGTATGTACAACTCTATTAGTAATACCTACAACAAAACACACACAGAGCAAAAACGTACACATTTAAAAAAGTACCAACACCTCATACAAGAAAAACACACAATTGAACTAAATACACTAAAGAACAGTGACACTTTTTTAAATAAAACTGTAGTTAATCTGTCTTCTAAAGAACTAAACGCCACTGACAAATTAGTTCTTGGCAAAGGGCTCAACTACGCAGTGGCGCCAAAACGAATTAATAAACTTGATTTAGTTACAGCTATAGAAGAGACTTGTCAAAAACTTCCAGAAGACATTAGACAGGAATACAGAATTAGAAACAAAATCATACTAGAACGACCTTACACAATCAGACAAAATATATCCAAACAAGAAAAACATTCACTACACACACTAAAAACCGATAACACAATTAAAATTCTACCTGCAGACAAAGGCAACGCCACAGTAGTACTTGACACAACCACATACAACGAAAAACTTTTAACACTAATTAGTGAGGGACAATACACTAAACTAAATAAAGATCCAACACATACAATAGAAACAAAAATATACAGAACACTTTACAAACACAGAGAACAATTTACAGATTTTGTAAGACGTACGCTAACACCACACTACAGTAAACCACCACATTTTTATGGATTACCAAAGATACACAAACCAAATGTACCACTTAGGCCAATAGTTAGTTCTATAGGTTCTCCTTGTCACAGTTTAGCTAAATATTTACTTAAGATACTGACTCCTATATCAGGAAATACAGACACGTATATAAAGAACACGCCCCATTTCCTTGAAAAACTTAAAGAAGCAAACATAAACACACAACACTTAATGGTTAGTTTCGATGTAGTTAGTCTCTTCACTAATGTTCCAGTAGACAAAACACTCAACATCATTAAACATAAGCTACAAAACGATAACACATTACATACACGAACAACATTAAACGTTGGTACCATTATGGAACTCTTAACACTATGCATTAAAACGACATACTTTCAACTAAACAATGAATTTTACCAACAAGATTTCGGGATGGCAATGGGTTCACCTTTATCTCCCATTGTTAGTAACATTTTTATGGAAGACTTTGAACAACAACATGTCTACACGTACACCAACAAACCAGTAGTTTGGTGGAGATATGTCGATGATGTTTTTGCAATTTGGCCTCATGATATAGATGAGGTGGACACATTTCTTGAACATATTAACAGTAAAGAAACCTCCATCAAATTCACATTAGAAACAGAGCAAAACAATCAGTTACCCTTTCTTGATACACTAATCACACGCACAATAAATACTTTTGAAACATCAGTATACCGTAAGAAAACCAATACTAATAGGTACTTACATTTTAATTCTAACCATCACAAAAACATAAAGACAGGCGTTGTAAAAAGTCTTTACGACAGAGCCAAAGTTGTTTGCTCTAATGATACAATTTTCAAAAAAGAGAAAGAATTTATTATTAATGTTTTACAAGATAATGGCTATCCAGAGACTCTTGTTCGGAACATTTTCAATACACGAAGCAATGCCACACACATACAAAGTAATGACACTCAAAAATATAATACTCTTACTATACTATATATTCCAGGCATATCTGACAAAATTAGACGAATTGGAAATAGATTCAATGTTAGGACGGTATTCAAAACGATGAATACTTTACGGTCAGTTCTTACAAAAACTAAACCGTTCAACGAAGAACAGCATTCAAGGAATTGTATATATAGTATTCCCTGTGAATGCGGGAAATATTATATCGGTGAAACATCCAGGCCTTTAGCAGTAAGAGTTAAAGAACATAAAAATATGTTGAAAACGTATCAATTCAATAAGTCTAAGCTGGCAGAACATGCTTGGGATGAAAACCATAAAATACAATGGGACAACACAAAGATCTTGTCTAAAGAATCGATGTCAACAAGGCGAAAAATTAAGGAAACGGCATACATTTTACTTAACGAAGAAAAATGCGTGTCGTCTTTCTCAATATTTTTAGACAATAGTTGGCTATCGATTCTTAAAGATGAGATCAAGTAGGTACAGATATCAACAAACGTCAATGTCAGAAAATTCATTGGAGGTTGGTCGTTTTTTCTTCCAGTGAAAAAAAGATAAGTTCTTGTTAGTTTTAATTGTTATTCGTTGATAACGAGGGCAGATTGTCCCTCGAAACGTTCGTTGTTAATATTTTCGTTATTTAATATTTTAATTTGCAGAGTGGCGAAATACCCATATAAGAAAATGAATTATGAATTCACGCCACAAAGAAGTTTCAGAGATTATCGTAATAACTTAATACTTTTGCCTGGATAATTTTTACACAGATGCTAAAGTCGGATTCTTCACTCAAGGTTACAGACAAAGAACACATTAGATATAAAGTTTCTATTAGTCTGTAAATTACGAGTTAAGTCGTAAACTAAAATTAATTTGGTAACGTATGTACAATGTTAACATGTTAAATGAAAATTCATTCTGGACGGTGGACGTCAAGCTGGTCTTGAGAGATCTGCAACCCACCATGTATAGACCAGGATTGATATGGCTTAGTAGTCGGAACGATTGTTGTAGAATAACCGCCTAGCGTTGCATGCTGCAATTATGAACAGGCGAATTTGAAATTAAACATGACCGTACAAAATGGCTGCGTTTGTTTACGTTTAGTGTCAAACTAATATTACTAAAGTTTGACAAATACTCGGGTTGTGGTTTTCCTCAAAGAGTGAATCAGGCAGTACAGCTGCTCGACGGTCTCCGGGGCCACATTTGCCGACACTCGGAGTGCTGCGATATGCTTAATCTTTACCTTGTAGAAGTCCGAGCATCAGAACGACGTTCTGCCGCGACTTGTGCCGAAATTGTAGGTCGAAGCTTCGGGGTTGGAGCGGAAGCTGTGACTATTCTAGAGCCTTGCTGATGGACACAAAAGTTACTTTGTACAGGTAGGTCTTAGACTTAATAATTCTAATGGTGAAGTGACCTGGAAAAGGTTTATTACCTGGTGATCTATGAGTTCGTCATGACCTCTTTAGATGCTCCTTATTACCGTTTCAAGGGGATGCATGGTTGGTCCAAGGACTGGATTGGGTGCTGTATTCTGATATCGAATTCGGCGACCACAAATATAGCTTAACGCAGTTTCATGGAGGTATTTGCTGATACCGGATGGCGGTGACCACAAGAACGGGTTCAGGAAGGTTCTGGTGCTCGGAAAGGTTGCGTTTATAGACTCACGTGTATCTTATGGTTCTGGGCGGCTTTGGCTAAGCCTCAAAAGAGCCTACGAGCTGAGGGCTCTTCTAGTTAGAGCTGCTGGGCGGGTCACTATATCGAAGTGCATGCAGCAGGGTTAAAGATCCTGATTATATAACTTTCTAGGGCTCACTATCTGGGTCAATTTCTGGGAGGAAGGTTGAGTGTGAATACAGTGGATATCGTTCTGTGCGTTGTCGCGCAGCTCTAAAGTCTCGGTTTATCGTGTATTTCGCGCGTCCTGGAGATGCAAGCATTGACAGTGACGTGATCGCTATAAAAAGAATTATTGCGTTTTCCATTTCAGTTACTCTGATGGCAAATAGTATTTGAACCTTTTCCAATTCATGGAATTGCCATGTTCCGTATAATTTTAAGTAACTTGTATAATGTATGCATTAATTGAATTTCGTTCAAGTGTTAACGTTACAGGATAATAAAAACAAAATGGAGCGAATTATCTTTGGCCAGCCACGAGAATTCTTATATTTGAACTCTGAAGTAGCATTTCGCATTCTAGGTACAAACAATTTCTTGTCGAAAACTGCATTAGTAATATTAAGCAAATTGAAATAAAAATTATAAAGCTGTTAAAGTGAATAATTCATTTGACAGTTTATGAATAATTATAAAATGATATCCGCAACACTGAGAAAGTGCCATAATGTGTTGCAGATAAAAACAAAAGCAAAGAAAGAGGCCCTTAGTTGGGTGCCAAAACTTGTTACCGGTAAAATCGTTAATTAATACCGGCTAACAAGTGACTGTGTATGACTGCTAGTTCATTGGGACACAGGTAAGTCTATCTGAGAAACGTTGGTGATTCTCTCTAACTTAATTCGGGAAGAATATAGAAAGTCATTAACAACTGGTTTTTGGGTACCACATGGTTCTCAGTTGTTGCCTAAAAAAGAAAATGGCATTATCCAATCCAGAAAAGAACCACCTCGGCGTGGATAATGACGTGGAATCTGAAAGCTGCGTCTCTACCTATCTTGCTTCTACCTATAAACGATTAATGTACTCATAAAATCACCTGCATGCTATCGTACTTAAATGTTACATCGTATTTAAATACAGGGCGAACAATGATCTAGTTTTACCTCACAAGCAATCAAACCTGTATTATTGACAAAATTCAAGGTTAGGTGGAAGATCAGAGGATTTAGGATATTTACCTATACCCACCTGAATCTCGCCTTGTGAATACCGTTTTTTTAAATTATTGTATTTAAATTTTGTGTTTTTCTTACATGGTAATAAAGTGATTATTATTATTATTAAATTCCTTGTTGGGGAGGATCTAACCTCAATAATCTTAAATATTAAAACAGATAAGCATTAACTACAATAGAAAGTGTATAAACGTGCAGGATCTACAGCCCTGTAAGAGCAATTTAGATAAATATACATGTATATACCGACATCTGGAGTTGTGTGTTTTTTTCAACGGGTTTTATTGCCGGTACGAAATCTTAACCGAAGAGCAGGTGAGGTTTGGGGACGCTTAATCCGGTAATTCTACCTACTTTTCCTTAACACGTCACGTATATAAGGAAACCCTTTAGCTGTTCTCAATTCGCGACTTGTTGGCTTTGCTTCCTAACTAGTTCTTCCCAATCCCGTAAAAGTCGAAAACGATGAAATAATGATCCCACGGCAAGAGCCGGGCAGGCTGATAAGCAGTCTGTCGTATAGGATCTTATGGCCGGCTGAAGTACGAAGCCGACGGTGTCGCGCATTTACAAGCTACGACCGCAATCTAAACTAGAATATCCATCGATGCACGAAAACAACGAAACAAATTTTACAATTCAAACGTATTAACAAGTAGTATTAATACACAAGATAGGGCATATTGAAGACCTAGAACATTATCGCCCAATACGTCTGCTGTCACAGATATACAGATTATTTTCTCGAATATTGATGAATAGATTCGGGAAAAACTGGATGTCTGCCAACCGGTGGAAGAATCAGGCTATAAGAGCCATTTAGCACTGTAGATCACTTGCAAACAGTTGATATATTAATTGAAAAAGTAGAGTCTAATGTCCTCCCTGTGGCAGATATTCATCGCCTTTAGAAAAGCTTTTGACTTCATAGAGTTGTGGGCTTTACATCTTCTAGGAGCCCTGGTAAACCTTTTGTAAAAAATGCAAGTAAGATTCATCATTGACACGCGCCGGTAATTCGAAAGGCCCTATTAAGGTGTCGTTTACAATTCCAGCCCATCAATTTAAACTGAAACGTTGCTAGAAAGTTACTTTGGCGGATCGCATGAAGATTTTCATCAGCCCATGTGTGAGTATTGTGGAAATTGAGCTTACCATTCCTGGTGAAACAGCATTCGTCAGTTACCAGTATGTTTGTTGATAACCTTTTTATGCTTCCCTACGATTGAGCCGCCACTCACATAACTGCTGCCGCAACGGATAATCGTTGGGAGTAAGTCCTTGTACCTTTTGGAAATGAAAAGGGTACAAATCGTTCATTGACAATGTGCGCTAAATAAAGTTCTGGGAAACATTTGCTTCTTGGGCAATTTGGCGTGTACTAGTTGTCGATTCAGCATCTACCTTTTCCAATACTTCTTCTTCAACATCAACCGCGTCTCGATTTGGTCTTCCACTATCATGGCTCTTCTATGGTTGTAAATTCCCAGTCCCTCTATCTCGTTGAATAACCAGGAGGAATGTATTTTCGGAAGGGGTCGGTTTATTTGGAAATTTTTCTAAATACATGCGCTTTGCTCGTGCAGCACATTCATCGGCAGCTCCATAAACTATTACCATGTCCATGTATTCATGGTTAAGATAACTCACCATTTTGTCCGAACTAATAACTTAATAACAACCACTAGTAACAAATCTTAAATTTCTTCTTAGTTTTCTGAAATGTCAATTTGTCACTTTCTCAAATTTCAACGGCAACTTGCCTATTTTTTTATTATTCAGCAGCTTTCAATAGTTGCCACAAAAGTGATTGGGCATTAAAAGGAAACATTAAGAAGCCGTAATTTCTATTTTACATTTATTTTAAAACATTTTTTGAACTAAATGTTGTTCAGTTAACTCAAATATCTCCAATTTAACTTTAAAACATAAATTACCTACATAATTTCCGAACAACTACTTCTTATTTAACTAAGCTTTAACTTTTTTAGTTATTGAGATTTTCTAAAAATGTTATGAATAAAATTGTTTACTTTAATCTTCTCTATCTACCCTAAAATCTCTGTACGTTATAAATCACCCTGTATAAATGAGTATTGTTGAGGATAAAGCAGTATATTTATTATAAATGTTTGCTGTTTCGTAAAAACTGGTAAATTCTAAAAATAGCTTTGGTTTAAAATGACATATAGTACAATGGTTTAATGCTTAACGTAATTCTGGTTGCTTAGGTAACATAAACTGAATATTCAAAACGAACACATATTTAAAGATTTTACTTATTGCAATGAAGCCAGTAAGTTTACAGTAATAAATGTACCCGATATGAGCAGCAGTAAATGTAATTTGAGCAAGAAAGGTTGGCATTACATTGACAGAATTCGAAAGGATTACGTTCATGGTTTTAATCATAATAACTGATTGGAATGGAAAATGCAGACTGAATTATGTAGGTGAAAGGTTTTAGTTGTGTGAAGTCAATACGATGATATGAATTTTGATATTATACAGAAATGGTGTGCAACGTACAGAAATTATGAGCGTGTTGTGGTAATTAAAGGTTATTGTACCAATGAACGGAAAGATGACTGAAAGGAAAATAAAGTAGGCAAAACAGTGCGAGGACGTAAGGACGTCATAAAAGCAATTGCGCTATTTAGCAAAGAACACAGATTCGTGCAGTGCATTTAAAAAACTCAAGTGTCGGTGCATTTGAAAACTCATGTGTAAAAATCAGAGCATAAAAAGTCGTGTTGCGTTGAACATTTACAAGAAAAAACAATTTTTAGCATTTAAGAAAAGATAATTTAGAATTTAAGAAAAGAACAGGGCACCACTTTAGTCTGTAAGTAAAAATTGTGCATCAAAACTTAATTCTATAAAACAAATGTTATTCATAGTTGCTAGATAATGAGATCGTCAATTGTTGAAAAAAAGAATCAACAAGCCTTAATTTAGTTAGCTGAGGTTAACTGGGCTCTCAACAGTTTTAATGGTTCCCCAAGTCGTTCTGCATATATGGGTGTATAATTTGTCCAGATGATGGATCTGGTGAAAAGAGAAATCCATCCGCAAAAATTGTCAGAGTGCGATCCTCTTGGGAGCCCGTTTATGAAGAGTTTCAGCATCCTCCAGCCAGAACTGAAGATGCAAGCTTTAGAGCAGTCCCTCAGGATAACCAGGGTGCAGAAATTAGTAGCAGGAAGCCATCAGCGAGCCGACAATTGAGGTGGCGTCACCTGAAACCGTTGCCCGTCGAGAAAGCCACCAGTTTCCAGGTATTTACCACAGCTTCCAATTGCCGTAGGCCTTTGAAATCAAAGGCTTTATCAAGAGCAGGCTTTTTATTAGCCGTACGTGCAGGTTCTAGGCTCTTTCCACAATTTCGTAATTTGCTTAGTGTCCTTTGAAAAAAGTTTGGAGCATTAAAGCGGAAATGAAACAAATGAAAACCACCGCGCCCTTTGGCGTTCTAAAACAAAACAAATTTACCGAAAATGACGTAATAGTGATTCGAATAATTTACCTGATGTAGGTTTGCCGTTTTGGTCTGTTTTGAATTCAATTTGCGCTGTTTTTTGTGCAAGCAAGCCATTTTGAGGTTGGATTAAATTGTAGGTTATAAACATGTGTGTCATACAGTCATGCATCTGTCATACTGGTTAATAATTATACTGAGTGGCAATTGTGCTACAGATTTGGTGAACCTAACCTGAGATCAAAGGCATTTCATGCTTCAACGGAGCTTAGCCACCTTTTAATTTGCAAATACCGATGGGGCCACAATTATATATAACAGCAATAAGATAACATGAACAAGAAGATAACACGTATTGCTTGAGTAAGAGAGAGATAAACATAGTAGCAAATATTCGAGAAGGCTTGACTCTTAATTTAATTATGACATTTGTCAACTAAACATGCCTACTAATATAATTTTTTTGTATGGTCATCTCTTTCTTACTCAAGCGTTCTATTTGCTTGTTCATGTTATCTCATTGCTGTTATATATAATTATGGCCCCATCAGCATATAGAATACAAAGGGCAATAAACCATTCTTTTGGCAAGTCAAAATAATTACAATATTTTTAATTGGACCGGACTTGACATAATTAATTCATTATTGAAATCACTTAATATTTTTGTTAGTTAATTTATATATTAAAGCAGTCCTGAATATATTAGGGCTTTACCTAACATGTCAATAGACAGTTTTATACCACTTTTCTTATTATGACAATACCATTGAAGACATTGGTGAAAATTGGTTTTCAAGATCTACAACTTTGTAGCAAGGCACTCGAAACGGCTCACGGACATCGTAATCATTAAAAAATGTTCACATCTAGGACTGATAATTTTTTGGGAACCACACCAAAAAAAGGATACAAATTTCTAGAACTAGACAATGTGCAGGATCGTATAAAAAGGGTTTGTGACATTCGTGGGAGCGTTTACTATGATTGTTTCGACAATTCTGTACTAAGTTTTGTTAATTTACTCAGTTATTTTATCCATGTGCGCGTGAGTCAAGCAACAAGCTAACCCCTTTCAGTAGACATTTTTAAACAGACTTGTCGATGACAGGTAGAATGAAACATTAGACTTTCAATTACAGTTCACTGAGCAATCAGCATATTATAACCACAAGCGGTGGCAAGTGCTATCTTAAGTAAGTTACATGCAACCCACAAATTGGTATTTTAAGCAGCTTCTGCAGTTATGAGGAGAGCAAAAAGTGACAATTCGTATCTAAATATAAAGCAGTTCATTTTAATACAACGCGCTTGTTCTGCTTCTGTTTGTCGAGTTGTTTAAACTAAATTAAATGCCACTGGAAAGCCCCGACGCTAGACATTATCCGTGAATATCAGGTATTAAAATAGTAGCAGAACCTTTAACGTTAAAATGTTAAGCTAGATATTAAATACCAAGTTTTTAAATGCAATTCATGGTAGTGCAATAATCTAAACTGTTATTTCAAATTCTATGCAACCGTTTTCTAGATTTAAATAATTAAAAATAGAGCTTTATCTAAACCAGAAGCAAACAATAAACTTCATTGTAAATAAAGCTTTGGCCCTGAATCTGCTCATACAAACTGTGTCACACCGGACACAATGACTCAGATGAGTTTCTATTTATTTAAAATTAACAGCAACATCTGGGAGAGGACTTTCCAAAAATAACTTAACAGCTAGCAATATTAGCAGAAAATCTCTTAGCTGACACTTAATTAGATTTTTTTAAGCTTACCTTATATGACACAAACCTTTGGACTAATTGTAGTTTGATCTAAAAATTCCATTTGTCATTCTGTTAAGAGTCCAATAATTATTGCCGCATTAAAATTAGCCAGTTGCACTGACTTTAATTAACCTGTGCAGGTGTTGCGACTTAAACAATGATAATTAAGAAATTCACAACGCATGACTTGTATGCAAATTAGACCGTGCGTGCTGTTCGTAACAAAATGTAAGTGTAAGTCTTCCATGGCGCCATTTAAATTTGTGCAGAAAGTGAATAAAGGGATAGAAAGTTTCTCAACATGCGTACGTGGGTCGGCGCTTGTTTTTGAAAGTTTCAATTAAGATTTGGCTTGGTCAGTCATATCTCAAGAAAACGACTGTACCTCGTGGGACAGTTTGTGTAACCCGGAAAACGTATATGCAGTCAAAAGTAATGTGCTAATCCTTGGCATACGCCTTGTTACGCTCACGTAATGCACCTTGCACTTTAAGTAAATTACAAGGATGCCTCAACAAATTTTTCGACAAGTATAACACTAGAAAACTACAGCCACACAGGTGTACCCCTTTTTTGCGAAATTATTTTGGATTTATTTTATATAATTATATACCAAGCACTGTTCCGTAGTATTGATAATAATAACAATAACAATAATTCCTTTTAGCTTTGGTCAAAACAGTACTATTAGCAATCTTCTTCATTTAAACATTAATATTTCAGGAGGAGATTGTGAAGATAATATACATATAATTAGTTGTTATACGTTATATAATAAAGAAGATTGTCCATACTAATGTTTTTACTAATTAATCCAAAAAAAGTTCTAAACTAGGTACCTAATAATAAGTAGTCAATATTTCTTTTAAACCTTATTCACCAACCATTATATATTGTGCCAATTACAGGACAGCAATTCCATTTACAATTGACACATTTAATACACTAACAGCCAGTCTTATAAAGGCGACTAATCTGACGTTAACTTTAATTCGCTGTTAAAATAAACAAAAGCGTATCAAAATTTGTTTACTAATGTATAAAACGTCATAAGCACTGACGTTTTGATGCGCTTTTGTTTATTTTAACAGTGAGTTAAAGTTAACGTCAGATTAGTGGTTTTTATAAGACCGGCAGTAAACATGCATATTATTGGGTTGATGAATAAATTCATAGTGTTTTTATAAATTTATCATTCTATATAAACAAAATACATAAACCAGTCAATAGTATATTCTTCTTATTTGCTTAAAATTTGCATTAAAATGATATTGCTATATGTCAAGCAAATGTTTTTTCAAAGCACCCTAGCCTTGGAAACCAAAAACGCTAAGAACTTATGCATCACTTAGTATATGCAAAATAAAATAATTAAAGAGGAAAGGCATAAATGCATCAAATATAAATTTATATCTAAGTTCAAACATACATACACATGGAATATACTGCAATGGATTATGTGAATACATTTTGATGTTAATACAAGTAATTCATAAATAAATAATCCCTGCACAATATTGTTTTATTTTAGTCAAATTTCGACTGATTAAAATTTACTTCAGTTTTCACTGGGTTCGTTAATTATTAATTCAATTAACAGTATTATGCCCTCAAATTATAATTCGCTCATCTGCACATTAATTCTATAAAAGCTATCTAGGAAAAGCAATAAAACTCAACTCTCATAAGGTTGAGTTCCTTGAATTGTTAATATTAAAATTAGTGTGATACGCCACTGGGTTGTGAAATTTACTACAAACGCGCAGACGCGACTTGATCTGTCAAAATACTGCCCAAATTGGTTTTAATATAATGCAGTTAGCGTTGTGAAAATTAATTTACAAAAAGAAATCTCATGAGCAATTTATCAGGTAAGTTTAAAATTCTCGCACCTTCAACGGCGTCACTTTGTCTTTTGTTTTAGGCGAAACCTCCACTTGCTTGTTTATGGACGCCTACAGGCAAATGTGTTTTCTAACCTCAAAATGGGATTTTTATATGCAAATACTGGATAAACGGCTTTCGATGGATGCTTAAACTGCCTGGATTCGGCTTCCTTAGGTCGTATTCTTGCTTGTATAATAATTTCTCGGCCTCTAACGCCGACAGTTTAATAAAAACTAACCTGCATTTTTCTGCAGCAACGGTGGCTCATTCGGACAGCCTCTCCTGATGCTCTGCGCCTGAAGCTGGGCCCCCGGGATGCTGGAACTGCTGTGACGGCTTCCTACACGAAGGGCGGATATGCTGACCTCCAAATCTCCGGCTCAGGACCTCAATTATGCCCACAACTGATGATCGGGACTCTGTTCTCTTGCTGCCGATGTCATCGGAAGGTGGTAGCAGACGAAAAATAATTTTATGACGTGGAGTTTGCTACCCACACTTTCACTGATGCACTGGTAAATTCTGAACACCCCGGTGTACTTTTTATTAATACATTTTTATGTTTAGTATATAAAAACTTAATTTATTTGGAGACACAAAAATGCTTGTCATTCATATAATTTTATTCCATCAATTGTCTTCTTGGTCGTTAACAACAATTGCCTATCTACATTTTTAAAACGGAAATTGACCAAATACAATTCAATTACTTATAAAACTAAATTTCATTTATATTACAATTCTGTACAAAAATCCTTATTTCTAAAATTTGTCTTTTCAATTCTGGATTTAAACTAAGTCATAGCTCCACTCACTTTGTGTTTTAAATTGTCTTTCACCCGTGAAATTAACTGACTTGTTGGTTTTTTTACCACTTCTGTTCCATATCCTGTTGTGTGAGTTTTTCCAGCATTTTTATAACTGTTTGCTTTTCATCCATGTTCAAATATTGCTGTCCAATAATACAATAGTCACGTTACGCCTGGTTCATGCTCTTTGCACCGTATTAGAATGATTCTGTTGCTCTTAACTTATATTTAACTACCGGCGATCTTTGCAAATGTGACTACGGATTGACATTTATGTGCTAATTATTGCAGTTGCTTGAACTACCCCAACTCTGTGCTTTGTGACTTACTTTTTATTATTTATTTATGCTGCAAGCAGAGTTAAGTGGAGGGCTCAATACCATCTCAATACATATTTTACAGGCGTATGTATGTCATTGGTCATAATTATGTTTAATACAAACAATATAAATATGAGATGATATTCTGTTTGCCACAGAGCACATTCTATGTAAATGTGAGAAATAAAAGATTTCAATATAATATTTGTTAACTACTAGAACATGGAGAATAATTCTTGCCAACATAGCAGGATTGATTTGAAGTCAATTAAGTGTTTTGATAGCTAGAGCATTTACAAGAACATACAGCCAAAGACCTCAGAAGAAGATGAATTGCACAAGAAAATGAGAAAAAATGAAACCGTTACGAAATAGAACATAAAAACCTAAGACAGAAAAAGGAAGAGGTAGATAATGATAGGGGCGACATCGACATCGTTATGGACATTAATATAGATAAGGAAGTTAGAGCAAGAATATTAAAAGAGGAACTGAGATAAATGAGAAAGAAAAATAGATTGCAGAAAGGACTAAAGAAAAAGAGAATGCTGCAATAAATTATAAGATTCAGTAGAGATAATAATTATAGGTGATTTAAATGCAAAAGTTGTAGAATATGTAATTAGATATACACCGATTATTTGAGAGGATGAAGTATGGAAAACGAATTGATAATTGCAAACACCAAATTTAAATATAATGAGATGCAAAGTGTCAACAAGTTGAAACGAAAAAAACGAGGGCTATTTTTTCAACCTCCGATTCAGTAGGAATAAAAAACCAGAATGAATATGAAACATTTACGGTATAGAAAATGTAAGTACATCTCTCAGCTACATTTTAATATAATCGCCATTTCGATGAAGTCACTTATCATACCGTGGCACGAGTTTTTATATGTCATCCTTAAAGAAGGTTGCCGTCAAGTCACTCTGCCAACTGCTCAATCTGTCTTTTAGCTCCTTCTTTAAACTTTTGCACTATTCTCGTACACAGTCATCGCTTATAAACTGTACTCATCTGACAATACATTTTGGCTGTATTATGCTTTTCAGAGTCTACGCCTTCAGCTAGAAGAAAGAAAATTACAGCTTACAGTGCAAAGTTCATATTTAGAGGGCGCAGAAAGCTGTTATTTAATTGTTTGTGATTGAAGGCATAGACTTTGAAGTGCATAATGCAGCAAATATTCATTGTCAGATAAGTAGAGTATATCAGCGACGCCGACGGCTGTGTGTGAGAATGGTGCAGAAATGAAAGAAAAATGAGCTGAAAGACAATACGAACGTTTGGCGGCAATCTTCTTTGTGGAGGGCATACAAAAACTCGTACCACGATGTGATAAGTGCCTTCATCGAAGTGGCGATATGTAGAAATGTAGCTGAGAGATGTACCTACATTTTCTATACAATATATGCTTTATATTAATTTTTGTTGAGAGTGTAATAAAGCTCTTATGATTTATTTATTTATTTATTTATTTCGTACTCAACCAACAGCCGTTAGGCCAATTATAGGCGTCGCTGTACATTTATGGGGACTTTCAACCCCAACAAAGACTGTCATGATGTTATTATGACACCCGGGACCAACTATTTCCGTGGTAGCCGTACCACGAAGCGCCGGGAGAAACAGCCGTGGAACTCCCATCCAAGTTCTGACCAGAAAGAGCGTTGCTTAACTCTACCCATTGAACGTGGACGCTTGTTCAAGCTACACCACCCAGAATATTTAAATTAATTTGGTAAATAGTCTTAACACTACTGATGAAAATAATAGATATTAACGATACAAGTTTGATTATGAGCATCTTAACAAAGCGAGTTTGATTGCCAAAACGAGGCGGTGAGCCGAGTTTTGCGGCAATCAAACGAGTTTCGTTATATGCCATAAGCAAACGTGTATTGTTCAATATTTTATCTTCATCAATAAACTCTGGTTCAATGTATTTCTTTATATAAAAAGAGTGCGGTAATATTCATTACCGCACTGAGTGCGGTAATATCTATCCATTACCGCACAGAGTGCGGTAATGAAGCTCTTAACGATACTAAAATTAATTTGGTTAAGAGTCCATAACAACACCGATGAAGATAAAAGATATTTACAACTTTGACTTTTTACGTTTCAAAGCGTTTTGATGCAGGGCAGACTACAAAATTTACTGAAAGTGGTTTCTTCTTTTTCTTCTTCTGGTGGTGCCAATTATTGTTAGCTGTACTGAGAGCTATTGGTCCATTGTATTTCCTACCTAAATTGCTATGGGTCTTGTTCGAAGAGCCCGGTTTAAAACGTCATGAAAAGAATCCTAACCACAGGAACGTTCCTTATTGCTTGGGGTCCACCAGGCCTGTTCCAAAATGTGTATGTCTCTGTGTTAGGAGAGAACATGAATTGAGGTTTCTTCCTCGAACTGTCACATTCTACAGGTGGTATCATTTACGAATTCAACCGTAAATAAGTTCTTCTGTAGGTGACCGTGTCCTGTTAGTATACTAGTCACGATTCTAATAATTTTCCTGCTCACTGATAGGAGAGTGAATGTGTTACCAGGCGACATTTCCTTAATGAGAAGTTTTTCCTGGTTTAGCCTTGGTATCGAAGCCCAGTTGGCACTGGATTGGTTATTTAGCCAGTGCTCAACTTGTCTTTTTGCAGTGCACTGGTAATTCCTAATGCTGGCTCAAGGCCGATGAGTGGCTCTTGAGAACTCCTTCTGGCTAGAGCATCAGCTTCTTCGTTACCTTCTATTTCACTATGGCCTGGTACTCATAGCAGTTTGACCCAGTTTTTTTGTATCGAGCCTATTCAGTATCTGGCAACATTCCAGAACCAACACAGAGTTGATCTTGGGTGAACACAGTGCTCTTAGTGCTGCCTGACTGTCTGTGCAAATGTAGATATGCAGATTGGAATAACCTTCTTGAAGGTTCTCCTGGGCACAGGTTAGGATGGTAAATACCTCCGCCTAGAAAACAGTAGCGTATTTTCCTAGGGTAACGGTGAGTTTGACCCTCGGCCTATAGCCGTAGATGCCAGCACCAGATTTTCACGTCATTCTGAAGCCATCTGTGTACCAGACCAGATCCTCTGGAGCGAGGAGGTAAGTAAGTAAGTAAGTAAGTAAGTAAGTTTATTTCATCATAAAAAAGATGTTTATATACATAATAACAAACGCCTAATTTTATACAACTTAAAACTTATTTAGTGTACGTCCTCATCTTTTAATTCAACCTTACTGCTATATTTGAGACAAGTTTTTAACATATTCCGAGCAAATTTTTTTAAATTGTTTCACATTAGTTAATCGTTTAGCCTCGTTTGGGAGGTCATTATACATTTTAAATCCTTTATAATAGAAGCTATTTTGTGTGAAACTCTTTGTATTTGCTGGAAGTCGGAAATTGTTTACTATTCTAGTTCTATAATTATGAACATCTTTATTATAAACTACATGATTACTCATATAACTAGGTAACATATTTCTTACCAGCTTAAAAATAAAAACCATCGTATTGAAATGTATCCTTTGTTTAACACTAAGCCACTGCAACATTTCTAGCATATTGGCAATTCTGGTCCGCCTATGACAACACAATATTATTCTCATCGCTCTATTTTGTAACTTTTGCAGCCTTTGCAGGTCTCCTTCCGTCACTAAAAATAGCACAGTGGAACAGTATTCGAAATGCGGAGCAATTATACATTTATAAACTAAAATTCTAGACCATACATTTAATTTACTACTAATTCTACCAAAAAACCCAATCTTTTTAGCCGCCTTTTTAACAATAAAATCTATATGATTCCTAAATTTTAATCTATTATCAATAACTACCCCTAGATATTTCATTTCGGCAACGTATTCTATATTCGCACCGTCTATCGCCACATCATCTACTGGCTCCGTTAAAGGCCTGTTTGTAATGATCATGGCCTTTGTTTTCATCGTATTCAGCTTTAGTCTGTTACTTTTTAACCACTTTGACAATTTAATTAGTTCAGAATTCATTTTACATACCGCACTGTTAACATCACGATCACTCACTGTAATTAGGGTGTCATCTGCAAAAAGGTTTAATTTACACCTTTCGACAATTGTGTCCATGTCGTTTATATATAAAATAAAAAGAAGTGGTCCCAGTTTTGATCCTTGTGGTACACCTAATTTATTTTCTCTTGCTTCCGATTTGACTCCGTCATAGATAGTTACTTGATATCGTTCGGAGAGATAGTCCCTAAACCAATTATTTGCCCTGCCCGTAATTCCATATTTTTCCATTTTAGATAGAAGTATATCTCTATCTATTGTCTCAAATGCACGCTTTAAGTCCAGGAACACAGAAACTATTTTTTTGTCCTTCTCGATCTCCTCTTTCCAGTTAGCCAGCACCATATTTAAAGCTGTTTCGCATGAATGGTTTTTTCTAAAACCAGATTGTGTTTCTATTAATAAATTTTGTTTTTCAAGGTACTCTTGTAGTTGCTCTTTAGCTATTTGTTCTATTATTTTTTCTAATGTCGGGAGCATATTTATTGGTCGAAACTCAGAACACTTTTTGGTACCAGCAATTTTTGGAATAGGTGTTATTAGTGCTGTTTTCCATATTGTAGGGAACACTCCTGTTTGAAAAGAGTCATTTATTATTTCTAATAATGTATTGCCAATAACTGGAATAGCATCTTTAATAATTTCGAGTGTAATTCCATCTGTGCTTGTTTTATTCTTCATACTTGAAATCACTGTATTAAGTTTTGCCATATCTATTTGCTGAAATGTGAAGACACTCGAACAATTTTGACCTATATTACAAAAATCTACGTTACCACTAGTGTTATCAAGACTTGCATGGATTTCTGTTATACTATCTATAAAGTATTTGTTGAAACTTTGAGCGATATCAGGAGAATTCGTCTTTATTCCGTCTGTAAACTCGATAGAGTCTGGAACGTTTTTGCTGTCTGTTTTGATCAAATCTTTTAATTTTTTCCACATAGTTTTGGAATCTCCTCTACACTCATCTATCTGTTTCTGATAAACTTCGTTTTTTCGTAATTTTATTAGCCTATTATAATAATTTTTAGTCTGTTTATAATCGCTCCAATCCAATGGGTTTCCGGTTATTTTAGCCCTATTGTATAACGAATTTCTTTGGTATTGAAGATTCTTTAATTCCTTTGTAAACCATGAATTATTTGAATTAATTTTTATTGTTTTAGTACGAATAAATTTGCTGACAGCATTTTGTAGACGTTTCACTAAAATATCTGCTCTGTAGTTTACGCTGAATGTATTTATTTGGTTCCACTTGTATTGTTCCAGATCTTCTTGCAATTTTGTACTTTCGTATGCATTTTTGTCGAATACTGTAATGGTTTGCAGTTTGCGGTCATTTGCACTCGACCTTGTTTTGAAATCTAACACCAGCATTTCATGGTCGGCGATACCGTTTATAATATCAACATCAGCATTTAACAAATTGGTTATAACTAGGTCAATTTGTGTTTTAGAACATTTCGTGATTCTTGTGTAACCTTTTACAATTTGTTTCATTCCTACAGAGTTTATGAAGTTTTTTAGTTTTCTGCTATATGTCGTGTCCTTTTTCATATCAATGTTAAAATCTCCTACCAAAACACACAAATCTTGTTCATTTATTGTGTTTTCATGCCATGAGTCCAAGAATTCTATAAAATCATTATTACTTGAGTTTGGAGAATGGTAAAGAACAGAGTAGATTGCACTAGGCAATCCACTCGTGATTTTAATACTTTGTATCCATGTATTCCTTTCCAAAACCCTGTGGGAAACCTTGGACCATTTTATACCATCCTTTATAATTATTGCTGTGCCGCCGGTATGTTTGCTGCTCGAGTCGCATCGGATGGTAGAATACCCTTTAAACTCCGTTTCACTTGCATTTATTTCGTTTGTTACACATGTTTCGGTTAGAAATATAAGTAACGGGTTGTAGTTATCGATTAATATCTCCAATTGTTCCATATGAGCTAACATACTTTGTGTATTTAAATATAAGACTTTATTGTTAGTTTTCAACCAGTTCCTCTTTTTTATAAAAAATCAGTTTTACTTGTTTCTAATTCATATTTTCTTTTAAATACGGGACAGTTGGCATCCCATGCTTCATGATAAATATCCAATCTTAATTTCAATCTATCCACGGCGTCTTTACAGTTGATGCATTTCTTTTCGTCATCCTTTGCTGTGCAATTCTTTAATTCGTGATTTCCAGCACATCTCGGACATGCAACTTCTTTACGACATTCCCTGGCTTTGTGATTATAACCGTTACATTTATAACATCTAGTGACAGTCACAGCATCGTAAACTTTGCATCGGTCCCAACCTATATTTACTTTTCCTTCCTGCAATATTTTTCTGTCACATTCTGCATCAATTTCTGCATAGGCAAAATAACTACAATACCCTCTGTTTGTTACTTTCGCAACATGGACAATGCTAAGATCTGCTTCTGCCATGAAATGATTTTGCAGTTTTATATTATTTGCAATAGCATTTGAATTAAGTTCCGTTGACATCCCAACGATTTTTATTCGGGGTCTCCGCCTCTTTGGGATCCTAATATCATATTTATCTCCCAACTTACTTTCAGCTTCCTCTCTCAATTTCGTCACAGCATCATTATTTCTACATTCAATTATTATACCTCCTTTACTTGCATGTTTAACACCGGATATTTCAATCGTAGTGGGGTCGATATTTTTCTTAATTTCTTCTTTAGTTGCAAGACTCCTTTGATTTTCATTTTTGGGTTTGATCACAATAACTGGTTCATGCTTCTTCATCTTGATTTTGTCCGCATATGTTGCCTTTCCTTGTTCTTGATTTTCCGCTACTCTCTTAAGATTATTTCCAAGTTCTGCATTATTTTCCTTCACAATGTTAGATAATGCGCCAACAGCAGTCTGTTGAGCATCCAGTCCCTTGCTTATAGTTTTCATTTCTACCGCCCATGCCTCCATTGTCTTTTTCATCGATTCTAGGGTTGCCCTCATACTTAATTTTTTCATTACGCTGCATTCATTACAGCACCAAAACACATTAAGCGATTTAGTAATAAATTCGTATGCATTATCAGGTACATCCGCGCACTTCTGATGAAATGATTGCTCACACCATCCTAAACACGTAATTATTTTCTCCGTTCTCTTAAGGTCCAACCGACACTTTCCGCACACCGAAACCATTTCGGCCCGGTGATTTTTTTTCGCCCGCGTAATATGATAAGCTTAAGTATGCACCGCGATAGCACGAATACGTCCGCTCACCACAGCGTATAACTGTGAACTGTTGCTGACACCAATTGTTCCTGTCAGGGATGAGTACCTGAAATGCTTCGTAAAACATATAGAGCGGAGCCATAAAATCGCCCCTTGTGAGAAGTTCTGCAACCTTCCCAAAATGTTGGATGACCCCTGAGTGTCTCACTAGCTCCCCTTTCATGGACCACATATGTCCCTGGCTAAGTCTGTAGGCTGACTTCTTAGTCTCTGACTCAATCACTAAAAGAAGGGGAGGAAGCCCCAGAAGCACCCTCAGAGCTGTTGTGGGAGCAGTACGAATTGCTCCTGTTATACCTAAACAGGCCAATCTTTGATTATTGCCTTGCTAGTTGCCGGCCACCAAATCAGAGCAGCATATGCTATTATTAGTCTTGTAGCAACAGTGTATAACGACTTGGTAAGACGAGGCTTCAGACCCCAGCTGGTTCCAAAGGTCTATCTACATCTCCACAAGGAAGCAGTGGCCCTTCGAATTTGTCTCTCTACATGAGCCCTTCAGTTCAGCTTTGAATCCAGGATGACTCCAAGATATCTAACCGATTCGGAGGGCTCAAGAGTTTTACCAAAGAGTGAGGGCTGTTTAAAACCCTCAATTCTTCTTCTTTTAGTAAACATGGCAAGTTCTACTTTGGTACGTTGCCTTATGCACTAGTTTTGTACAGTAGTGAGGGCTTCTTGTATGATCTCACTTACTGCGCCAGCAAAATTTCGAATTGTTAATATTGCAAGGTCATCAGCGTAACCTAGAACAAATATGCCTTTTGCAGAAAGCTCCCTAAGTAGCCCGTCCATGACGAGACATCATAACATTGGCGACAAGACTTCTCCATGAGAACAGCCCCTAGTGATAGTTGCTATAATAAAGAGGTCGTCTGTTGAGACAATTATCTGTCGTACCAACAGTATGGAACCGATTTATCTTATCAACGAGGGTTTGATCCCGTGCTCCTCGGCCGCTACACAGATAGAATCAAAGGAGGTGTTATCAAACGCTCCTTTTATGTCTAGAAATGTATCAAGAGGGAGCTCTTTGTGGTTCAGGGTTTCTCTATCTTGGAGACGATCACATGGAGTGCCGTCTCAACTGACCTGCTTTGTTGGTAGGCGTGATGGGTGCAACGGAAAAGCAACTAATGCTTCTTCTCCTGCACTTTTAGCAGGAAAGAAGTCAGACTGATAGGTCTGAAGTACTTTGCGGTATCGTGCATTGCACGTGCCACTTTGGGTAGGAAAATTACTTTGACCGTCCTTCAAAGCACAGGAATGTGTCCTAGGGCCAGGCTAGTTCGGAAAATGTGATATAAGGTGCGCAACAGCACCCCCTTTCCATGCTGTAGCAGAGCCGGAAAGGTTCCGTCAGCACCAGCACTCTTATATGGTTCAAAGGTGAACAGTGTCCACTTCAAACAATCTAGACTAACTACCTTTGATGCCGTTCTCCACTCAATCGCTGTATGCGCTATGCATGGATGCCTCTCAGGTAGGGCTTTTTGCACAAGACTGGAGCCGGGCAGGTGAACATCAATGAGATGATTGTGAGCTCCTTCCCTGGTACTCCTTTACATCACTTCCGAATCATGGCTTTTTGTAGAGGTTTTCAGCCACATTTGTTATTTTTAAAAACCTTACTGGGATCGGGAACCAAACTCTCGACCCTTAGATCAGTAGCCAGAATACTTAACCACTGAGTTACCTAGCTCGGCAATATCAATAGTATTATACGTTAATTTATATTTCAACACAAATTGGTCTTGCATAACTACAAATTTGGTGTTTACTAAAATTGATCGAATGTTTTTAAATAAATGCGGCACATTAAAAGTGAGAAATATTTTACTGTTATCAAATTATGGGTGAACAATATAATTTTGAATATAAGTTTTACGAGCTTCTATACTAAAATGCTTCCATAATGCTTGATTAGTGTTCGACCTATATCGGTAATAACAATCACAATACTAAAGCCAATCCTTGATATTAGCACAATAATTTCTTTGAGATCTTCTGTTAAATATAACACATTGTTACATAAATAATAATCGGTATTTCTGACATAAAACAGGTTATAACCTTACTGTGAAAATTGTAAGACGACAAATCGGGAAAATACTAGTGCCATTCGACCCAGCGACGTTACGATGTTTTAGGTGAAAAAAATTTCGTCTGCTTAACTCGTCGCGAGGTCGTGGGTTACTTCGATACTCGTTAATCAGGGCGAGGAATGAGCGCCACCGACTTTGAGTTCTCCTGGGAGAATTGTTCTTTAAAGTTCTTTTTACTTCCTTTTACAATAACGGAAGTATTGCAAAAATTTTAAATCTTCACGTTTTAGCGTCCCTTGAACCCAAAAAACAAGTTTTTGTTCATTGGTCTGTGTGTGTGTGTGTGTGTGTGTATGTTTATAATTTACTATGGCATCTTGTGTGTGCAGTTGACTATACTCTGGCACCTGCGAAGATTATGGCACCATACACGCGATGCCATAAAATTTTTAGTCGATTTTCAGTGTCTACGACACCTTCAATGCAATATAAAATTAACCTTGAAATTTGCTTGTGTATGGTGCCATAATGATGTGTGTACAGCAACTCGTACATTTACATTTGTTCTGGCACCATCCAACATTTAGTACAGTCGCGCCACTTACGGCGGTTTATTAATTAGAAACTGGCTTCTTAGTTTAGTCAAGTTTATTGTTTGGAAATGTTTGCGGCGTTCGATATACACATGGTGCCATATATAGTACTTAATGATAAATTGGAAAGAGTAGTTAATAACTAATCAGTGCATTTGTGATAATATTAGTACAGCAATATGGTAAGTACCTACAGAAATTCGAATTTATGATTAATGCAAGCTTTAAGAACGTTTAGGTACGGATAACCTTAAAATTAAAACGCTATTTGATAATACGCTTCATGAAATTTATTTTTATAGATAGGTAGGCTTTTGGACCTCCATTGGTTGTACTACTACTGCCAATGTTTTGCTACTGCAAACATACATTTGTTAAGTTGTACTAGTTATGTTCTTTAGTTAAAGCATGCTTGTGAAGGTCCGCCCAATAGGAAAAAATCAGTCTATAATGTGGTTTTTGGAATTAAAATTTTGAAAATGTTTAACTTTTACTGCGAAGGTTTCAGTTTTTGTTTTTATGTCGTTAAATAGTAATATCATCTTTGAAGTACCTAGGTACCTATTCAATATAGCAGAACTGTAGTACTTAGGTGTGAATTCCTATTTGGGAGTTACACCTCATGTTAAAGTTTGGCTCCCTTTCCAGGAACTTACATTAGGCTCTTATAAGTAATTTAGGAAGGGGGCCAAACTTCCCTTCCCCCCCCCCCCCCGGTATTTGGAAGGCCTGTTTACTGATGCTACAACTATGATTAAGGGCGCGAATTTCGAAACACCACCGAATTAACACCCTTAATGATAGTTGTAGCCTCATTAAACAGGCCTTCCAAATACCGGTGGGGGGGGGGGGGAGTTTGACCCCCTTCCTAAATTATAAAAGTCTAATGAAAGTTCCTGGAAAGGGAGCCAAACTTTAACATGAGGTGTAACTCCCAAATAGTAATTCACACCTAGTACTAGTGAAAGGTCGTACTTCAAAACTAAACTTGCTGAAAACCAAAAGCAGGGCCGCACCTTGCGGTTGTGCAGATGGTGATCCCTACAAAAACAAAGCTTTGCAAATGATTAAAACACTCAAAAATAATGCAAAAACCCTTATTATGTCGAATGCATTGTTAGATTGATATAGGGCGTTGAAAGTAAGTAATAAAAATTGAATTTATTTAGTACCTTTAAAAAAGTAGTTTTTGAAATTACCAATAACACTAGTGGCCGCTTTACGGCTCTGACTAAGATAAAAAATGACACTAAATTTGAAATGTACATATTATATTTTACAATAAATTATTTTTTTCTATAGCCCATGTTAAAGTGTGCTTTTATCAACTCAAAACAAAAGGTCAAGTTTTACTTTAACAGCAAGGGTAGATAAAGTAGCACTTTAACATCAAGGATAGATAAAGTAATTTAATTTTCTAACTTTTGTTTAAATTAATTATGACAGCTTCGCATTATCCAAGCAACCCGATCTAGCTACTGACATTTTGAAATGTCATGAACTGTCTTCATTTTCTTTTAAAATTGTTACAGTTCTTGCTATTGAAAAAAATATTGTATTATACACGACGATAAAGTTATTTCTATCCACTCTTGAATCATTAACGTCTCGACTTCGTCTCGACGTTAAACCATTCACTCGTGGATAAAATTTTACTTTATAGTCTTGTATAATAAATTACTATTATCTATCTAGCTATGCATTTTTCGCCATAATTGAGTGAAGGTTTTTTCATTATTTTTTGGTGTTTAATTCACTTACGAAGTTTTACAGACATAGGACAAGGTATTAGGAAAATATACTCGCAACTTATCGCGAAAAATTAAACTATTATGTAATAAATTTTATTTGTTTCTATATTATGCAGGGCTCACATTCGGTCCCCACTTTTGTTTACCATATTTTTAAAGTAGTCCCCTAAATCACACTTTTTTAATAATTTTGTCACTATTTTATACTATTTTCAGTCTTATGAAGCAAGTTTATCGTCTCTAATGCGCGGGGGAAATTTTAAATCTATTTTTGAGTACCTATGTTACAAGATTGAAATTACCATTGTCTGGTAATAATTTCACTATTGCTTTAAGAAAATGTATTTTATTAGTAAATTAATATGCTTAGTGGTGTCTCTACTGTAAAAATTATCCGGATTTTTGTGGCACGTTTACATTTCTATATGTTTTTGTTCTGGTCCGTTAATTATTTTAAATTACAATCTTAACCATGGGAAATGTTAAAAAATTCAAGAAAAGTGTATAAAACATACAAACATAACACAAGATAGTAAAAGTTTCTACATACGGTAGAAAAAAACTGGATAATGAATTATTTTGTACAATTTCTGATAGAGGGTGTAAACTAAATCAGCCATACGACGTAGAAATCACTAAACTAGCACTACCGGTTCAGCCGGAAGCGATAACTTCACATTTTTAAACCACATTCTGTATTTTTTTGAAGAGAAAAATCTCTGTACGATGTTTTTTCAAATCGGTGAATAAATGGCGGAAAGAAATGCGATTGTTTCTCTAGAGGAAACTAGCCATGAAATAAACATACACGTTCGCAATTTTAAAGAAACATAACTCAATTTTTTTAAATGTAACTTTCCAATCTTTTCTGATTTCTCATATAGTTTGCCTTGCGAATTATAAATTTAAGTCACAAAAATTCTAATAAAAACTCGATTGTATTTTATTACATATTTACAACAAAATTGACTGAGAAAACATATATCTTATTGAATATGTCATTAGAAAGGCATTACAAAAATTATTTAGGAGAAAACAGCAATATTGGTAGGTTACATTAAAAAAAATTGAGCTATGGCTAGCTAGCTATTTCATCCGAAACATTTTTTAGTATTTCCTATTAAAAATTTAAAAAATAAGGATTGTTGATCTAATTTATATTTAATTTTTCACCATTTGCACGCCAACTTGTTAAAAATTGCCCACTTGAATATAGATCTGATGGCCAAATTTCTGTAGAGAAACAATCGCATTTTTCACCATCATTTTATTATTAACCAATTTAAAATTTAAAAATCCATTGTCAAGAGAATTTTTAATTATACCATCTATAAAAAAATATATACAGAGCGCTTTCTAAAAATGTGAAGTTCATGTCACTTCCAGTTTAATCGGAAGTGTTAATTTAGTGATTTATAGCAAATACATGAAATAATCAGCTTTTATGAATAATTCAGGATCCTAATTGTTTTTATTAAATAACAAACTCCCAACCTCCCCATTTGAAATAAAATATATGGTAGATAGTCCATATAATATATTTAAGAAGGTCGCTATATGTTTCGGGAATAGTCGACCCGAAACATGTAGCGATCTTCTTATAGTTATTTACTATACAAGTGGGATAACAGTATCATTAATATACGTGTGTGTAAGTTACAAACGAGTGCGTAGCACGAGTTATGTAAGCACACAAGTTTATTAATGATGCATTATCACACATGTATTGTACAAAATTTTATCTACGACTGCCTAAAATTGAGAAAAGTGCATTAAGAGAAATGTCAGATCTGTCATTTTCAAAACTATTTTAGTAGGCAAATGTCATTATGTCATTCATTTGACACTATTTCAGTTACGTAATGAAGTCATTACACAACTCAGTTGCGTAATGAAACCATTACATAACTGAGTGGTGTAATGAGCTTCATTACGTAACTGAAATAGTGTCAAATGAGTGACGTAATGCGTTACTTATCCCACTGGAGTAGATAAAATATATTATTTGGACTATCTACCATATCTTTTATTTCCAATGGGGAGGTTTGGAGTTTGTTATTGAAGAAATTCTCATCCCATTTTGAGATCATGAACCGCCGTCTATTTATTGTTTTTATTAACTTAAAAATTGTGAAAAAAAACTAATTTCTACACCAAGAAGTAATGTGAGCCCTGTATTATGTAAAGTAAGTACTATAATATAAATAATTGAGGGTATTGCAATAAATTACAGCAGTCAGAAGATCCTTCAATGAGATACAGAACCAGGAGCAACCGTATCTTGTCGTTGTTACAAACGCCACGTTATGAAACCAAAGGTCTTACTCCCACCGAAAGGAATAATTTTCTGATGAAATGCGTGGAAAATGTGGAAACGTCGACCCACTCTTTGGGAACAAATACAATTTCTAACATAATTTTTGATAATACGAGTAACAATAACAAAAGTAAGTACAAAAGTCTGAAGGATGAACTAGAAACTGACCAGCAAAATAGTAACGTTGCTCCCTCCGAAAGGAACAATATGGTGATGAAATGGATGGAAAATGTAGAAACGTCGACCCATTATTTGGAAACAAATACAATTTCTAACATAATTTTGGATAATACGAGTAACAATAACAAAAGAAAGCACAAAAATTTTGAGGATAAACAAAAAAATTACCAGCACAATAGCAACGTTGCCAACATAGATATCATAACTTCAGTTAAAGTTAACACAGATCTGGAGTCTTTGGCCAACTGTAAAAGTAACGATGGTGATACTAACAGCAGCCAGAAGACTACCGACAAAACACCTGAAAATGACAACACCAATAGCAAAATTACTAACGATGATAATGGCTATAAATCCATCGCTGCAAAAGACATTATTAATTCAAACTCTGACGAAAGCAATATTGACTGTGAAAGTATAAAATCAATTTCAATGTATCGCGAATCCTCTAGTGAGTATCAGCCATCAACTTCGTATGTATCAGACACAGAATTTAGTTGCAAAAATTCTGCTAGAGATTCCGATAGCATAATTATGAAAGCTGTTGATATTGTATATAATATTAACGACAATAAACAACAAAAAAAGGTACAAAAAAGTGACAAAATAAAAACAATAACGGCTAAAAATGGAGCAAACAGAAACAAACAAGTTAGAAGATATACACAAGAAGAAAGAAATAAGCATGAAAAATCGACAGACAGTGAATCAGAACCTGAAATTTTGGTTAACTCTGCTAAGCGAAATGAGGTTACAGGAAAGAGAATTAGGGATAAAAGACACTGCTGTTATTTCTGTCATAAAATTATGGGAAACCTTGCTCGCCATTTTGAATTAATGCATAAAAATGAAACACCAATAGTTAAAATTCTCATAATGCCGAAACATTCAAAACGACGCCGCGAAGCATTTGGCGAATTAATTCGGGCTGGTGACTTTCATCACAATTGCGAGGTAATGACTCTAAAACGTGGCGAACTTATTTTAGTTAGGCGTCCCTCTGAGAAGAAAAAAGTAATTCGAGTTATTCTAACTACGGACCCTGTCCAGATTGTTTAGGGTTCATGATGAAAAAGAGACTTTGGCATCATATTAAGTACAACTGCAAATCCAAGAACGCAACTACACATGAAAAACAAAAAAGAAAAATTATTTCTGAGAGTACTGCCTTGTTACATGGAATTATCTCTGCTGAATATTGTACCGAATATAATGACAACATATTAGCAAAGTTTAAGAATGATGATATCTCAGAGGTTTGCAGAAACGACTCAACTATATTAAAATTTGGGTACCTACAATTTGAAAAATATGGAAATACCCAGTGTGAACTCATAAGGCAGACGATGCGTCAGTTAGGTAGATTCTTAATACGAGTCAAATTAATGAAATCCGAAATCCGAAATTAAAGATTTGGCAGATTGTCTTATGCCAAAACATTTTGATTTAGTCTTGGTAGCTACGAAGTCTTTATGTGGTAGATCATCTAGCAATACCAATAGACCTGAATTTGCGATACCATCTCTAGCATTAAAATTGGGCCATGCTTTTAAGAAATGCCTAGGCATACTTAAAGGAATGTCTCTAAGAAAGAAAGATATAAAAAACAATGAGATTTATACGTGTTTTTTGAATTTAATGGAAATGGAATGGTCCAATAAAATATCGTCGTGTGCACTATCAACAATGTATAAAAGAAAATTTAATCATAAGCAACTTTTACCACTTACTGAAGACCTGGTAGTTTTGACTAAACATTTGGATAACGTCCTCCAAAAACTTCGAGATAAACTAGCAAGCAATGGCAGGGACTATAAAACGTGGAGAAGCTTGGCATCTTGCACCTTAACACGGATTATACTATTTAATAAAAAACGTTCGGGTGCGGCATCCAAACTAACCATTGAACAATATGCTACCAGACCAAGTGTCAATGATCAGGGAACACAAGAATTTCTGTTGTCATTGTCACCTTTAGAGAAGAAGTTGGCTTCCACTATGGATGTAGTGGACATTGAAGGAAAACGCCGATCTCGAGTACCTGTGCTATTAACTCCCGATATAAAGTCGGCTATTGATTTATTGATAAAATCAAGATCTAACGTCGATATCTCCAGTAATAACCCATACGTTTTTGCCCCAGCTAATAGCGAGAACGGACATTTACCTGGTCATGATTGCCTTAGGGCTGCCTGCGAAGAGGCCAACTTAAAACATCCCGACTTCATAACAGGTACCAAATTAAGGAAATATATTGCTACCGTCTGCCAATTATTTAATCTGGGAAAGAATGAAGCTGACTGGTTGGCTAGACACTTAGGGCATGATATTAGAGTCCACCGGAACTTTTACAGGTACGTACCTAAACTGTACAAAAATAAAAAAAAAAATTGATTTTCCTTATAGACTTCACGAAAATGCTGTTGAAACCACTAAAATAAGCCGAATTCTAATTGCGGTTGAACAAGGTGAAGCAAATAAATACGCGGGCAAGAGTCTTGAAGAGATAAATATTGAAGGTATTTATAGTAGGGATAATTTCTCTGCCAATCTGCACCTTTTTTCAGTCCGATCTTAATTATGTGAATCAATAAATTTCCAATAAATAAACAATAAGCATAAACGGCGATTGTATTTTTTTAAATTTACCCGGTTTAAACGAAGACGTTGAAGATGAATATTCCGTAGAATCCACCGTATCTCAGACGCATATTAATAACGAAAATGATAGCGACACATTATTGAGTGAGGATGAAAGTAAGTTCACTTATTTATTTTATTAATCCAATAAACAGAATAGGTAGGTATAGGCTGCGTTAAAAAAATACAGTCATCTAATGGAAAATCAAATCAACACAACGGTGGTGGTGTGGTTATCTATTAAACATTTTAAACTTTGTTGAGCACTGAATTTTATTTTCCAGTTGGTATTGAGTAAGTTAAACTAAATATTTGATGCTTTTTTTTACAGTTCCTTTAGCATCATTCAAAAAGAACAAATCTAGTGAGTCAGTAAGCGATGCTGGAGTACCTGTCATTAAAAGAAAAGCTCCAAAGAAAAAAAGGTGCCGAACAAAGCAATAATCTGCCAGAAAAGAAACGCAAAGTGACGGGAAAAATGCCATGGAATTCGGAAGAAATTCGAGCAGTTTTAGAATTTTTTAAATTTAATCTAAAGAAAGAAATTTTGCCGGGAAAAGAAAAATGTACTGAGTGTATTGAAAAATATCCTGTATTATCACGAAGGAAGTGGTCTGATATAAAATTCTATTTAAAAAATTATTACACACGAAATCGTAAAATGACAGGAGGGAAATAAACAGTTTTTTTTAAAGTAATGTTGGGTTGGTACTGTTTATAATACTGTTCGTACCCACTACTAGCTGAAAATCTATAGCTATTTACTTCTATAACTATTGATATGCTGGCTTTTAGTTTACAGTTACTATGTATTATCACTACTTAGTATGTAATATACAGGGTGTTAGAGAAGTCGATCACATAATTTCAAGGGGCTAATCTAGGTGCACAATGAAGTCGAAAAGTCCTGAATCACTTTTGGTTTAACTCCATACTTTCTTCATAAATCACTGTGAAAGTTGATGCCACAAAGTTTTTGAACTAGGTACTGGAATTCAATTAGTTTTACAATCTAGTAACCAGGCAGCTAAGCAATTGGAAACAAGTTTATAAATGTCATATTTGTTAATAAGCATCATAGATTTCAAAAAGCAATAGTAGTTAGAGTAGTTTAAACATGTTATGGTACCAACTTTAACAGTATTTTATGAAGAAACTATGGACCTAAACTGAAAGTGGTTGACAATTTTTTGACTTCATTATGCACCCAGTTAAATTCGTTGAAATTATTTGATCGACTTCCCTAACACTCCGTATAAAGCAACGTAATATAATATAAAGCGTTAACTTCGATTGAAAATTCAAAAAATTAGTTTTCATAATATGGATATTACTTAGTTTTTAACTTTTAAGTTGCTATTACCGCCGAGTTTTTTTTGTATTTTTTATTCAATATTTTCAGATTTATATGACATCCAAAAGAAAATATCAAAAATATTTAAAATTGAGTTTATACGGACTAAATATTTCAGAAATGTACTTGCAAGACTATATGCTTTTTTAATTCTTTGTCTTAAATGGTAGTTAATATTTAGATTTTGTATTATTATGAGTGTAATAAACTTATTATAACCGATTTATATATTACACATTCTAGCATTACAAACTTACAGCATTTATGGCACCACACACTCGTACTATAATTTACACCAACATACGACATCTGATGCCTGAAGTTGGCGAATATTCTATCTACATTTAACGCTTAAATACGGTGTGTATCGATATATGAGTTATATTTACTTAACGCGTATTGGTCAAGGACGAACCTAGTGCTGCTGAATTGCATGATGCCACTTGTTGGTGTACTGCAAAGATGCCATAGTAAATGTCCTGCAGTGTATGTGTGTGTGTGTGGGTGTGTGTGTGTGTGTGTGTGTGTCTATCTGTCTGTCTGTGAACAGAATATATGAAAAACTAAAAGAGGTATGGCGTTGAAACTTCATATATAAGTTTTGTGTACTATATAGATGCGACAGCAAGCTTTTGAAGAAAATCGCATAACCGGAAGTAGGTGTTTACTCTTGTGATTTTTCAGATTTTTTTCGATTTTTTTCAAAAACGGTTTAACCGATTTTTTTTTAAAATTTACATTTGTATTACATTTTCAATGTGTATTGATGTGAGATAGGTAATTTATGAGTTAAATACCTCTAAAATGCGTTTCTTTTGTTTTTTTCTTTTTTTTATTAACTCCTATTTTAAATAGAACACCCCGTATATTATTACATTTTCGAATTCAGCTTAAAATTTTAGAGAAAATTTGTCCCTCCAACTAATGCTCTATTTTGTACGGTTTCTGTAGAATTTGTAATTTTTGAAAAATTTGGCAAATGCTTAAAAATTAAAAATCAAATTTTTGACTAATTATAAGATCACTGTAAAAGGAAGTTGTGTGCGTGGCACACCAGATTTTTTAAGTAGCATTAGAAAATTGATTGGCATGTTTTTTGGCTTGCTCTAAGACAAAAAGTTCTGATCAACACGGATCCCCAAGTTTTACGTGTTCGAAATATAAGGTGTTGAATGTAAGAGAAAAAAATCGTAAATGTTATTAATTAAAAAAAACGTCTTGGAATATTGATTACGAATTTGGTGTGTTTAAATGCGGCGCCAAGGAAATTTTTTTGTGTCGGTAAACGTTCGGCAACTTTTTTGCTGACGGTGAGGCTGACATTCCGATGCTAACAAGGCATGGAGGATGGCATTCTAACAGTCGTTGAACGATACATAGAAGAAAGTGTCTCAAATAAGAGAAAAACATAGAAAAAGGTTATTAGTGAGACAGGACCAGCTTTGTCGACATTTTTTTCGCTAACACAGCAAAACCAAGATAAACAAAACTCGTTAGCATTTGTAAGAGCGCAGATAGGAGCTTCAGTAAATATGGAATCAAGTTGTATTAATTTTATCAATTTATATAATTTTTTAATATTTATACCTATAAAGATAAATAATTTCAATGCTATCAGCGTTTTATTATGCAGAAGTTGTTGCTATAATGTAAGGTACCACTTTACACTTTATTTAGAAATTTAGTACATTACCATATGAAATGCTATAAAATACTATTATTTGAACTAAGGTGTCTTTTACAGTCGTACTTTATTAAGATATGCAGCTTAATTTTCAGTGTTCTCACTTTCACATGGACACTACGGATAGGGTGGCTACAATTCGCGTGTTCTGTAGGCTAGCTCCACAACGAAACAATTATATAGCAGCCATATTCCATCAATTTCTTTATTATAATTATGGTTATACATATAAGTACCAACTTTTTTAAATATCTCTCTTGTCGGAAATGTCAAAAATCAAGTTATATAAATGTTTTATTTACCTTAGTTGGAAAAAAGAATTACGATAACGCCAATGTATAGTTTCTACATTATTTTGTTTTAGAAATATAACGTAAAACTTAATTTCACAAGACGCAGTGGGCTGTCATGCTTTTATAGTCAGATATTGCTAAGGCATGTTGTTTTTTTTTACTCAAAACGTCAAGAGATGATTGTCTTCCGACAAATGTATAGAAACACTATTTTGCTTACTATAAGGTATATTTGCGCAAAATAAGATTGTTGTGATTTGCAATCAATCACCCTTGCTTGCTTTTACTTAAATCAAAGAATTCCCGATTTAATAACCGCATCTAATACTGTTATTCATTTTTAAGCCGTTGAATTAATATAAATAATACTGCCTTTTATAATAAGAGCTGAACGTGATGTGCTTTTTAAGAATTCAATAAGCATGCAAAAGGTAATGTTCTTTTGTATGTTGGCTTTTGCACTCTCCTTGTCAAGTATAAATCTACAATGTTCATTGAGTGCACCGGTGTTCAATTACGCTTTATCTTTTTTTGATAAAACGTTTGATTGAGGCGATCCTAATGGGACTGCAAGGGGCACATTTTTTAAAATTATTTTGACGTATACAGACTGTCTCAAAAAGTTTGGCTCGAAAAAGGTTTTTAAATGGAACATCCAGTATTCCTCTATGTCTATTTAAACCCATATGGGTTCTAAATTCAAGTATTATTTTTATTTTCCAACTTATAAACGATTATAGTACTTTTTGTCAATATCAAGCCTCCACTTTCAAATATTTCTTCCCTAAAAATTGCGAGGGTTGTTACCTAGTATACAAAACTACTAAACTTTCATAAACACGGGATATTTTAATGCAGGGGGTTCAAAATACGGGTAAACTTTAATATCTTCAATCTTTATTTTCCCAATTTTTTAAATGGAATACCCTATTTTGTATTACACGAATAAATACAGACTTATTTTTTTTCCCGTGAACCAATAGGTTATACTTTATTCTAAAGGGTTTTGTGAAATTAAGCTTTCAAGAAAACACACGCTGATAGAAAAACTGTTTTGACGGTTAATCGACTTTCGGTTAACCGTGGTTTTTTCATAAATGGAAAACCGGTAAACAGTAGACCCAAAACCAGATTTTAAACCGGTTCACGAACTGGTTTGTAAACTTGTTTAAGGGCTGTTTTGAAAACCGATATACGAACCAGTTTGAAAACCTGTTTATTACCCTTTAAAATCGATTTGTAAACAGGTTTAATAAACGGAAACTGGTTCTACTTATAAAATGTGGAAATTGGAAAAAATAATATAAAATGTTAATTACTTCTTTAGATTTTTTATTATTTGCCGAAAAGTGGCATGTTTGCAGAACTTTTACGTTTTTTATGCAAGGCGCTTTTTTAGGAGAACTATTTTTCAATTCTAATTAATATCTATTTAAATAATTTCTAGAAACTCTAACCTAGCCTTGTTAATGAATTACTGTTACAAATGTTCTTTTGAAGTGATTTAAATGAGATTTTTTTATACAATTTACAGGTACTAAAAAATCTCCTCATTTAGACAACTGTAAAAGAACATTTACAGGATTTCTGTAACAGTAATTCATTAACATGTCTAGATTAGAGTTTCTAGCCATGAAAATAGATATTAATTGGAATTGAAAAATATTTCTCCTAAAAAGCGGCTAGCATAAAAAAACGTAAAAATTATGCAAACATACCACTTCTCGGTAAATAATAAAAAATCTAAAGAAGTAATTAACATTTTATATTATTGTTTCCAATTATAAATCTTTAAAGTCTTCGCATAAACAAATTGAATTTTAATATTAAGTCTTGGTATGTGAAATTTTGAAAAATATTTAAAAAAAAATGCAAAGCTATGTTTTAGCTAAAGTTAAAAAACTAATTGTTTTCTGGCCTTGAGATTGTTCAGTTAGCTAAAAATAACACACTTATAGAAGCTCATTGAAATTTTACTTAATTTCCGAAAAACAGCACTTTTTGGATTTTGACTTCATTTTCTAACTAAGTAAAACTCACTCGGTATATATGATAGGGGCTAAATAGGTTTTTTAGACAAGCACAAATTATTGACGTAAAACGTTTTATTGAAAAATCAAAAATATTTTTTATCTACGACAGTGTGTAAAATTGCCTTTTAGTTGGCAGTTTTAAGTTTGTAAAACGACTGTTTAATAACATGTTTTCATTAGTTTACGTCGTCAGTAGTAACGTATTTAAAAGATTTCTTTAGGCACGTTGTGAGCAGCAACGTGTTTTAAAATTTTTAAAACACGCAAAATTACGACCGGTTGCTGGTAATCCTAATTTACATTTAATATTTTTTTCATATTTACCGTGTTTTCTAGATTCTATCGTAGATAAAATATTGTACGATACACATGCGTAAAGCATCTTTAGTCACTCGCGGGGCTTAAAACGCTCGCTCACTCGCGTTTTAACTCTACCCCACTCGTGCCTAAAGAGTAGCTTTACGCACTTGTATCGTAAATTACTATTTTTCTACGGTCACCTTTAAAACTGACTATTAAGCGTTCACTGTCAATGCGAAAAGTTAGCGATTCACACATTTTTTCCCTAGTAACCATTTTTGCATCGCAGCCACGTAAACAATGTCTTAATGAAATAATGGCGTCACTTCATTTTACTTTACGCATCGCCATGGCTAACCTGATTATTAATTTAATTCGTCATTTTTCTGGAACTGGCTAAATTATTGACAATTGCATCACGGTGCGTCCATCATCACACAACAGATTTATTGAGTTTGTGAATTTTTGTGAAGTTGAAGATGGAATCTGAAGGTAATTGCACCCGGCCTGAAGTATTTGAAGCGACCCAGACAGCAACCAACGAGTGTTGTTCCCGGCCAAATCGCGCGGCCTTTATGAGCGGCGGTACAACGACTTCATCAAATGGTGTGTATCGAAATTTCAATTATTTAACAATTTTGTTATTTATTTAGGACCGTAGAAAAATTTTTGTATGTATTTCGAGTGTAAAGAGCCATTTTGGTATTCGGTTGCTTTTTCGCGCCTCGCTACCGCTCGGCACGAAACTCGCATCCTCATACCAAAATGGCTCTCTTTACACACTAAATACATAAATATCTATTTCCATATTATGCTGACTTTATGGCACTGTATATCACTGTGCTTTGTATATTTTTTGTTTTGGTTTCTTTTCGATTTCTTTTGACCATAATATAGGGTTTAACTTCTGTAGTCTGCTGTAGTCTTTCATTTTAAAATTTCCTTCTTGGTTTATTGATTCTTGTTTCTTTTGGTGGTTGTCTGCTTTTCATTTTGGCTCTAACTAATATATGATCGCTATTTGCGTCGGCTGCTCTATGGCTTCTAGCCCCTATTATATTTCTCATGTGTTTATTTTCGATGAGTATATGATCTATCTGGTTAATATCTCCGGTACTTGGAATTATCCCTTATGTATTTATTTATGTTGGAAGTATGTTGCTGCTGTTCTCATTTCTTTTTCCGTCGCAAACTCTATTATTTTTTCCATTCTCGTTGGTCTCTTCTTGTTTACTGTGGTTTTGTACTGTTGGTTTGTACAGATCTTCCTTCCCTATTTTTGAATTAATGTCTCTCGTAACCAGTTTGATATCATATCTTGGAATCCCCTTATACAGTTGCTCTAGATTTCCATAAAAGTGTTCTTTAATTTCAGCCACGTTTATAAAGGTTATTTTTCTCTATCTGCTTCTAATACTCAACATACACATTCTACTCGATACTAGCATAAATTCTGCTGTTATATGCTATATTCTCTCTATGTTATATTATGTACCTTTTACGGTGTGTGTTGCTATATACATTTATCTGTCTTTAGTTTGTAGCTTCATTTTGATTCTCTTTTTCTCCTTCTCTTGCCTTGTTTGGTTTTCTACAGGTGCCGTTGGTTGCGCTCTGATACAGCTGGGCTCTTTGTTTATTCTACTGTCTTATTGCCCAGCTACCACGGCTACTTTATCGGTTAGTTTTTTGAAGGAGATTTATTCTCCTCTAGGTCACCCTTTTCCTGATTTTACATCCACTTAGTGCTTGCTCTCTATTGTAATTTTATTGTATCCCACTTTTTCCCTTTTTTCCAATTTTGCTACATCCCTTATTGTTTTTTGCACTTCTCTCTCCTTAAATGTGAGGTCGTTGTCGATAACAACCTTTGCTTCTTTATAGTCTCTTAACTTACTCTTATATTTCACTACTTTCGCCTTCTTTTCGAAACTGCTCATTTCAACAACACATTTATATTCTGATTAATTTTGTGACCCGTTTTAGGTCAGGCGTTTACTTGTAGCTGTTGTCTAATAAAGTTTTCCATTCTTTCTCTGAGCATGTTATTGTTTGTTGTATCGATCCTTAATCCCTTCACTACAATATTCTTCTTCTTTTTTCTTTTTCGTACTTCTCTATCTTATTTTCCATATTTGCTTTGATTCTTTAACTTTTGACTTTAACTCTTCTACTTTTTTTACAATTTATCTTCCATATTCTTCATTTTTTGCTGTGATTCCCTCACTTCAAATTTTAATTGTTTTTCCTCTTCCTGAAGCCGTCCTATCTGCTCCTTGAATTTCTTCTTTTCCCTTCTTATTTCTCTAACCTCTGTCAGTACCGCATTGATCAGTTCTTTCATCTAATTTTCTCGCGTTCTTCTGGCGACCCCATTACTTTTGCTTCTCTTGAATACATTTTCTTCATTACTTTTACTTTGACTACATTGTTTTTTCCTCTTCTCCCCTGACGTATAGTCTTGGCTGTCGGACATTTTTACTACTTTTTACTTATATTAGCCAGTGCCAGGTACTAAATCCCCAGTCGACCCTTCTAAAGATCTAGCTCCTACCAGCTGCCCAAATCTTGTCGTTATTACTAAGTTTCTGTTGATGCTTCACCTCTTTTTTTTCCTTTGACTGCGATCCTACTTATATCTACTAAAGCAGAGGTGCGGAGGTGAAGTTAAACAAGCATCATTCTGTGTGTGCGGCCCCTCAGCAGCTTTCGAGCTGCTGGAGGTCATTGAATTGCCTGTTGAACTGATTTGTTAGCTGTCGCGAAGCCCTGTGTTTGTTGTGGGTGTGATTTGTTTCAATTGGGGTTACGAGTGACAGTCATCAAAGCAAGTTAAAAGCAACAGGTCCATCCACCTTAAAACAGAAAACAAATTCTGGTCACAAGGCATTAGATCAATATAGAACATTGATATAAAGGCGTAACTTAAGAATATGTATGTATGTATAATCTGTAACCTCATTTACCTTCCGGTGTAGAGGCTGGTGCTTAATGCGCTGGCATACAATGATAAAATAAAATACATAGCTAACATAGAGGTATTAAATTATCTCCACGATAATTTAATATTTTTCGCACAGTTTTTATTTTCAAAAGTAACACGCGAGTGAATTACGTCTTCTTCGCACGTTGCCATGGGTGACGTGTTTTTATGCTATATTAAAACACGCTTTACCATATTACATCTCTGTTACGGTCGTAAAAAAATGCGTATGATACACGTATTTAAGTGCAATTAAAGCACTAGTGACATTAAAAGCACTCCGATTCGCGTTGTACTCTCAAACTCGTCACACGTGCTTTAAAGGCTTACTTATACACTAGTATCATAATATATTATTAAACCCGAACCTTGCAAAGGTCTATTCAGGAGGAGATGCTTACGTACCACCTTTTTGAAGAAAAATATATTTTGAATGTTTTTCTAAGTTTCTGGAAAAGAGTTGTATGGGTAAGCGGATCCCACTACTGGTTGAAGCTTTCCTAATACAGTTTGTCTTACTTTATTTCTTCTTTAGACCTAGTGTCGCGATCGAACACACGCCTTCGATATTATCACATTTGATTTACTTGCAATGTTTAGTAATTTATGAATTAGTTGTTAGATCACTAATTTATAACACTTGAACAATTTCACTAGTTCACTAATTTGCGTAAAAGGACTAAGATTAAATAATTCGTTTAGTGATTTGTTGAGTACTCGTTGTAATTTCTGCATAAAATACACGCAAGTCGTTATTAGGTAAATAAAGTGGGATTCATCGTTTCCACAGTATATCGTACATTTGAGTTTTTTGGAATGAGGCGATCACATCTTTTCAAGGCTGTCACATGAGGTCTCCATATAAGTTTCTCATAGATGTTTTGTCCTATTCATGAAGTTGTTTCCGATCTTCAGGAAGACTGGCTCGGTATGCCATGAAAACAGTTATTTCAGCTTTAATTGTTAATGCGTTTTGAGCTAACCAATTCTGCTATAGTTTCAAGTCTTTGTTGATCATATCTTCCATTTCATGATTGACCTGGTCTTCATAAAGTAAAACTCTATTGTTCGCAACAAAAAAGTATCTCACTTTAAGATTAGCGACTGTTAGACTTTTTACACATAAGGTTTAGTTTAATTTGAGTTTTACTTGTTTTAGTATTTTTCTAAAATTGCATATCCTCGATCTTTATTCGTTGGAATTTATGATCGACTAGCTGTTACCCGCGACTTCGTTCGCGCGAGGTTCGTTATTTGTGTATTAAATAATGACTAATTATTTTCTGTCATCCCATCCCATCCCATCCTGTCCCCGTCCCCGTCCTTTTCTCCGTCCCCGTCTCGGTACCGTCCCATCCCGTCCCGTCCCGTCCCCTCCCATCCCACCCCTTCCCTTTCCGTCCCGTCCCGCCCCGTCCCGTCTCGTCCCTTCCCGTTCCGTCCCTTCCTTTCCCGTCCCGTCCAGTCCCGTCCCGTCCCGTTCAGTTCCGTCCCTTCCCATCCCTTTCCGTCCCGTCCCCTTCCCTTCCATCCCACCCCTTCCCTTTCCGTCTCGTCCCGTTCCGTCCCGTCCCGTCCCTTTCCCTCCCGTCCAGTCCCGTCCCTTCCCCTCCCGTCCAGTCCCGTCCCTTCTCGTCCCGTCCCGTCCTCTCCCCTTCCATCCCATCCCTTCCCATTCATCCCATCCCTTCCCATTCATCCCATCCCTTCCCATTCATCCCATTCCTTCCCTTCTGTTTTTGCTCCGTCCCATCTCGTCCCGTTCCGTCCCTTTCCTTCCCGTCCAGTCCCGTCCCGTCCACTCCAGTCCCGTCCCGTCCCGTTCCGTCCAGTCCGTCCCGTCCCGTCCAGTCCAGTCCCATCCCGTGTCCCGTCCCGTCCCTTCCCTTATGTCATGTCCACCGCCTTGGACTTAAAAATAAATGTCATTTTCGCAATCAACGTCTCAAAAAACCTCAATAACGACACCCATATCGTATTTTAGGTTTATTTACTCTATTTCACCCCCTAAGGGGTTGATTTTCGGAAAATCACAAAATACGTGTTTGTTTATTTGTTCTTAGGAGTACTCCTACGAAGTTTCAAGACGAAATGTCTATTTAATATTATTTCTCCATACAAAATTGGAACCCCCATTTTACCCCTTTAGGGGTTGAATTTCGAAATATCCTTCCTTATTCCTTGCATACATCATAAAGGAAACTTCTGTGCAAAATTTCAGCTTTCTAGGTCCATGGGTTTGGGCTGGGCGTTGATGAGTCGGTCAGGACTTTTAGAAATATATATAAGATAAGAGAATTATCACTGAGTTCTACATCAATGTTTTCTACTTCCACATTTATTATCAGTTGATCGATTAAAGGGGCGGTTGTAGGTACATTTTTATTTACAAAAATATAACCGTGCAAAATGATGGTTTCACACAACGTGTTTTATTCTTATTTCTTCCCATTAAATTGTATGTAGCTATCTACGCCCAAAGAAAGCAGTCAAAATAGAAACATTTATTGATCCTAAGTTTACAACTAAAAATAATTGTTAAGATATAATGTATCTGTGCAGTATGTAATTAATATTCCAAAATTTTATAAGTTGATTTTCTTGGCATGCTCGCGCCCTACTCGGGACGGTCCTGCTATCTGTCAATAAGTGGCATTGCCCGATTGAACCTCGTTTGCGATAGACTCAAGATTGCCACCTTTATGCCACAAAATTTACTTGTGTCAGGATTTGGTGTCGTATGGGTTTATTTGTGAGCTTATAGAGGCAGTTAATTAGGCCGAGAACTAGAGGATTGAATTAAACAGATTTGTACGCTTTCGGGACCTGGACGTTTGCAGATTGCTTTTTGAATTGTAACAAATCGTACGAGCTTTGCGCTCACACTCTTCTCATTTTATTCAAGGCTGCTCGTTTGCTTACCAATCGGATAATGCATATACGAGGCCCTTCGGGGAAGCTCGCGACGTATCCTGGTCAAGTTCTACCGCGGAATTCGTAGTTCTTACGAGCAATGGTCGTATACGGGGAACTTTCAGCAAGATACGTATCTACTGCACCGAAACTGTGTTTACTAGGCTTGAGGGTTCATGAAAATGTAGTTAGTGCAACGAAAAGTCGTTACCTAGAGACTACGGGCTGTCAGAACTTTTATTAGTGTAGGTTCTGTACTGGGATTTTGGGAAAATACACCTAGTGCAACGAGACGGCGTTACCTAGATTTTACTGGAAGGTTTGGGTGGTAATTCGGCACGTCACTGAGCCAGCGCCGGTCCGTGATTAGGATATGTTCCTCTAGTTTAGGATAAGGTTTAGACTAGGTGAGAAGGCATTTGCAAGTTACTATGCTAGAGCTCGATTTTTCCATGGGAATCGATAGCGGTTTCGGGACTTTGCTGCTGGGCTCTTCAAATCTTTCTCTGACTAGAGCTGACAGGGTGTTTAACTCCGCTCGTGGCTGAGGCATCTTCGGCTAGAGATATGCGGAATCAAATTCTTCTTTACTGATACGAATTTTTTGCTTTGATATGGTTTTGGGGCCCCTTCTATCGAGAAAGCTTTGCTGGCGGAAGATCAGTGAGAGAAATGATAACTGCGTCGTGAATGCATGCATGGCGCCGCTCACCTGAATCATGCAACGCACAATGGATTGATATCTGAAAAAAATGTAGCAAGATGGTCGAGTTATAAATAATTTAAATTATTTTCTGGAAACATTTGCATAGGAGCAAAAATTACAATGTTATTTTTAGACTCATTAATATCATTGCAGTATCCATTATATTGGCATTCATCAATGAATATATTGCCAGTATGTGAATTAATAGCATACGACAGTTCATCACAAAACTCTTGAAAATCAGAATGTGGCTGCCTGTAAATTAAACACATTGTTAATTTCAGCTCAATGGTTATCTAGTTGCACATGTGTGCATATATATTTTTCAATACATTAAAACTAACCTTCTCATGCACATATATTGCCGCGGCAGCACCTCTTGTTTTTCTGCAAGAGTGCACTGATGTGTAGTATGAGACATTAAATACATTTATTTCTGTAGATTCTTCAGCATATGATGTATAGGATGTATAGCAATTGCTTTTATATTTATTGTTGGATCACACAACACATTTTTTATTTGCTCTATTGCACTCATTTTCAACATGATTATCTACTTCAGGTTTCCTGTTTTGATATTGTTGACAATGTCAATATCTTTCTTTATCCTTTTTAATATTTAGTTGTTCTTCATTCGAAGGAAGTTTCATTAAGCTTCTATAGAGCCACATTTCAAAACGTGCAATTAGCTTATGGTGACCTCTCTAATATTGTATCTAAATTTAAATAGTGTCAGCCCACATTATGTTATTGAACCATTTACTGTTTACAAGGATTCTTTGGTCCGCATTTTGAAGTGCTTCCTTGAAAACGTTTTCTGAATATAAATTGAAGATTATGTGAGACTGAATGCGTTCAATTGCAACAGCGGTTTGATGTCAATAGGAGTTCTTAATGATACGCATATATTTGTCATTTAGTCTTGTCTTATATAGGATGTTCATCAACTTTAAGTGCTTTACTGTGTCAAAAGCTTTTTCATAGTTGGGGCAGTGTTGAAAATTGTCTTTGCTACAGCTATAGATAAGAGTGTGGATATTCTTGACCAAGGTCATAGTCATTCATTATTGTTCTATAGTCTCTTCAGAGAGCTGTGCTTCTTAGGAATGTGTTGCAAGATGAAAACTTCGTTACGACATGAATTTGACATCCAAAATACTCAACCGTCAGTTACCCGATAAAACGACACACATCGGAAAATTGTCGGATCAGTTGCCCCAACTATATTACAAGGGGTTGTAACAAAAGGTGCCGACTAAGATTCAGATGGAGAATGGGAGGTTTATTACTACCTTAATTATGGCAACGACCCGGTAAACGAAAGAAATATGTTGATTGCCAGACGCCACCACTTTACTAAATCAAGAAAAACACAGGTGAGCTTACCGAGAAAGTGGAAGTGGTGGCCCAACCTTTTTAATTCAACAGTGGCAGTGCTTAAGCGACGGTCCACGTATAGCTGCGTTGGACTTACCTTACTTGCATTTTCTCACAGCTACATGAATACCTTTACAGAGGAATGCATAATAAAATAACACATGCAAACGTCAAAAATCTACTAAAGAAAAGCACATCTGATTAAGCATGAACTATATTAACCTTGAAATATGTAGGTAAACAATGAACATTAAAAGAAATACTCGGTAAAGGTTAATGTTGTTAATTGCGCAACATTTAATCTAAATACAAGTGGTAAACTTTACAGCAAATACCTAACTGATTCAAAAACGGTAACAACACTTAATTACGCAATGATTAAAGTAATTACAGATAGTAAAACTTGACGGCAAATAATCAAAACAACTGACTTAATGGCGGTAATTACTATTCGAAATCTTAATTTTAAAGTACAACAACTACGTTGCGTACAAATGGCGGCACTTACTCATAAAATGAGGAAAAGGCGCAAGGCCACTGCCACCGCGCAACGAAATTCTGACACTTCTTGCTTTCTCCAAGTCTGGCTGTTGAATGTTGAAGCTCAAGGGAACGAACGCGTGCATTACTTATCTTACTCTCTTTAACTCACACAGAAACGTCCGGGTTGCGCCACTATTGCACCATATTTCGTCAGAATTTCGCACAAGGAATGGTATACTGAGACTAAACATGTTGATATCCAACCGTAAAAATATTGGTAATTACAATAAGGCGTCAATTATACGGTAAGCAACCATATGTGAATTTAAATTAAACGTTGCTCAAGATATGATGGAATGATCCGGAAGACGCCAGTATTTGAAATGAACGAAGTTGAGTTTTAAAACATAGCTAAACTATTAATTTGGGGCTAAATGAAACGGGAAAGGTACTAGTATTTGGAATACAAAAGCAAAAATGCGCCATATTCAAAAACTAGCTGAAACCCGCGGCATATGCCGCACTTAAAATGTAGGACGGATTTAATAACTTTTGTTTTCCTAAAGAAAGTTTTAAAAACACGCTAGAGATTGGCAGTAAGGAAAAGTTAGAAAATATATATTTTTAAATGGAAAGTCTCTGCAAAGGAAACGCTCGCCTCTGGAAAGCGTTTTATGGACATTTTTGGATAGCCTCCGGGCAACTTTCTTTCATATTGGATACCGCCAATACTGTTGAATTGAATAGTGTCTTCTTTTTTCTGTTCAGTATTAAATGGTACATGCAGGGGTGCCAGATCTCACGTTTTATCGTGAGTTCTCACGGTTTCATTGCAAATCTCACGATCTCACGATAAGGACTATTTATCTCACGATTTTTGTATCAATTCTAATTAAAATAATTTTATAAAAAATTGTAACACTAAATGATTAAATAGAAAAAAATGTGTGTTAGTCTTAATACATGATTTAATGTATGCTGTCACTGATTTTATCATTTCCCGCATTATCATCAAATACTGCTGCTATCTATGGTTCACATAAAGAAGTCGCAAGTTGCGGTTGAAAGCGGATTTAAATGTTCTTTCAAGAAATAGGTATTTACATAATTTCAAGATAAGCACAGATTTAATTTAAAAAAATTAATAGTCAAGTACTTTATCCCTCCAAACCAGTCATCCCGGACACAGATTCTTCAGATTGTGAGTAGTCGAACAATTTTTTTTCTGTATACACACTTAGGTCTATGTATATATACTATATTCTATGTAGCCATATTTTTATTTTTAGAATTCATGTGTTATTTCTATAATAAAATATTTAGTTCATTTAACATTTACTTTATAATAATTTAATTTTTTTATTTATGGCAATTATTTAAAATGTTTATAATTCTCTTGCAGTTATTTATGTATGTACAACCTATGTACTCAATGCTTAATAAATCTGCAGCATATATTCTATATTTTATTAATTTTAAAATAGATTTTTTTTAAAATTTGCATCCATAGTTTCAAATCTCATCCATTTCCGAAATCTCACGATTTTTTCCGACGAAGCTAACGAATTCAGCTTGACACGATCTGGCACCCCTGGGCAGTGTTGCCAGGTCTAGTGAAATTTCATTAGATCTAGTGATTTTTAGTTAATCTAGTGATTTAGTGATAACTTTTGCCAAAAGAGATTTATCTAGTGATTTTTTCCAGTTTATTTTATTAAAAAACCAAATAATAAAGCAAAAATTCCTTCGCCTCTTTCGCCGTTGTTGCAGATTACTACCTACTATTATTATTCCAATCTTAGAAATTAGTTTTCGCTGTGACGGACAGATGGCAGCCTGAAATTTGAAATGACTTACCATCCCATGAATTACCATGACCATCTATATTAAATGTACAAGTACATTATTTAATTTAGTAGACCGTGGAATTACTTAACAGAAAATAGGTATTTCCCTGATTCAAACTAAGTGTCCGAGGCTATAAACAGAACTCCGAAAGCGAATTGTTTACATTTGCATTTTTACTTTCGGTAGAACGTAAAAAAATTATTAAAGTTCAAAGTGTGCTGTGAGTACTGTGAGCAGGGCCGCGCCGCATATTTTGGTTGCCTGTGTGCGGATATTTTTTGTTGCCCCTAACTCTAGTAGTCCTTTCAAAAGTAAAAAAAACTTCAAACTCACAAAGAAATTTCCTATATTAAAATACAGAATAAAAATTTAAAATAAAATACAAAAGAAAAAAAAGTTTATAACAAACCTTAAGAGTTTAATACATAAATAAAATGGCTGAACTTTTAACTAGGGATGCACCGATACCGATACTCGGTATCGGCATATCGGCCATATCGGCCGAATTAGGGATATATCGGTATCGGTCATATCGGCCTTCCTTTTTGCCGTGATATTGGCAAAAGTGAATTTCCTTTCAGTATTTAATATTTTAATGTTATTATAAGAAATGAACAATAAAATATAAATAATCATTGTGGAGTAGAAAATATAACTACTATCTAATATTCAAAATTCATTTTTTGTAAATTATTATGTAAAAACCTTAGGCTCTCCATCCAGTGTGTTGCATCATGCAGCGAAATATCTTCCAGCTTCTAGAATGCACTGCATCAGCAAAAAAGAAAAAGGTAAAGGTTCAGGGTCATTTAAATTTCCCCAGCTGGGGCTCTTGCGTTCCTCTTCAGCCAATAACGGGAATATTTCAGAATGGGTGGAGAATGCAAGAGAGGCCAGGAAAGGTGGAGAAGTACTGCCCCGACATTCGCTTCAGAGAAGGTATTCTGTTGACTCAGGAAAACCACCTAAAAACCTGAATCAAAGAAGGCGAGTACAATAACCAATTTCTTTCGCATTTCTCGCCATTTATCAAAGTCCTATAATAATATACGTCAGAAAATGTGAGTCCCTCCTCATCGGCAGGATAGTTACGTTTTTTTTATTTGCTTAGGTTAATTTTGTACCAAGATTTGAATAGTTATTTGATAAATTATCTGGCCACATACCAGGATCATCACTTATTATAACTTCGGCAAGTTCGGGTGGGAAAGGGGCTGTTACATGCTGATGAATTTCCTCTTGTCCGTCTCCTAATTCTTGCTCAGTTTTTTCTGCAATGTCTTCAGACAGATGGCCGGAGATGTTCTTGAATTTCCTCTTCTCACTCTTCTAACTGCTCCTCAGTTTTTTCTTCAATGTCTTCAGAGGACTCTTGCTCGGCTTTATTAATAGATGTAGATGGTTGCGGGTGTTGTAATTTCAAATATTTTTCTAATGCCCCAGCTTGTTTTTCTACATTTTTCCGTTTTTCTAGTTGCTTTTTTCTATGTTGATAACCAGATTCTTGTTTTCTCGGCATTGTTCAGCTGCAGTAATTAAATGTCTGAAAGCATAAGAAAGTAAAGAAATGAGAAAAATTTCAAAACGAATTTCAGCCCCGAATAAAAAGAATTAAAAAATTGAAAATTATTTGATTACTTACATGTTTCGCTTTTGTCTCCGTACTACTTCTATTGCAACACTCTACACAACTTGCACACTTTATCACTTGAATGCGGAAATGACAATGAACCCGAAAATGTTATTTTCTCCCTAAGAGAAATAGAACTAAAAATAAATCGAATTGCTGCAGCCAAAACAGTAATAAATAATCGTTTTAAAGATTCGTACGTGCTTAATATTTATTTACAACGTTTTCGGGTGTGTGATCGCGTTTATCAAGATAAGACGGATATGTTTACATAATCAACTCGGTAGGCATGAAATTTTATTTTTCACTTTTTGATAATTTTATTAGATAGGGAGACTCAGTAATAGAAGAATAAAACATATCGAATTCCCTTCGTGTTGCCCCTAACGGACTGTTGCCCGTGTGCGGTGCACACACCGCACACTGGGGCGGCGCGCCCCTGACTATGAGTACTGTGACCACTGGGACTCAAGGGAATCCACTTGGAAAATCCACCGGAAAATCTTCCGGCGATTTAATGATATGAATTTAGAATTGCAGGCGGAAGCTCCAAAGATTCACTTGCTTTATCCAAGAATGGCAACAGCTCTTAAATTATTGTTGAGTTATTACATCAAACCGGAGTATCTAAAAAACACTGATTTAAGCAAATTACAGTATAGAAATCCGAAACATTATGTTTCAATTGAGCACTTGTACTTACGTCCAAATATCGCAGTAGCGCTAGCAAATAATAGTTTAACAGATAGTGCAAAAAATTTTTTTCCGTTTGAAGTGTTGAAATTTTTACACCGAAGCAGCGCATCAAATTTTCAAAAAATTTCCCTTTAATTCCCGTGAAGCTGTTATTCTTAAATCATTAAATTTTCTAAATCCTTCAATAGTTGCAAATGTTGGTAGTCTCGGCCCCTTAATTATAACATTTACTAATCTAATAAAGGATGTCAATGCTTTAGATCGGGAAATTCGATCGCTAAAATATTCTGCAATTAATTTTGAAATGGAAGATTAGAATTTTGGAAAGAAATTTGTAATTGTAAAAAAGCCGACGGTAATTTGTTATATCCCGAACTTTCTCAGTTTGTGAGTATTTTTTTGTTCTTCCCCATAGTAGCGCCTGCGTTGAAAGGGTTTTTAGTTCAATTAATTTAAATAAAACAAAACCAAGAAATAGATTAAGTACTAACACTTTGACTGGAATTCTACATTCTAAAAACTTAATTTTGCGGTAATACGTATGGACAACACAGTTTAATCATATTGATGGTTATACCGTCTATACCCCCTGCATTACTTTTTACACTTCTAATTAAATTTTGTACTTCCTCAACGTCAACAGTCGTGAAAGAAAGTTTTTCTGATGTAAGTTCGTTATTACGATAAAAATCTAGAAGCATTTGATCAGGAGTGCTGTGAGGTATGGAGTCTACAGAAAAATCATTTACTTCTTGTACATTACTGAGTGTTTCCGGAATAGAATTTTGTTTTTTAATGTTTATATTTATTAAATTTAGCTCCTTCCAAATAGCATTTGTGCTCCAATCCCAACTTTATGCTCGAAGTAAGCTTTCTTTTCATTTTGAATTGCAAGATTGGTAAAATTCCGCAAACTTTTATAATATTCCCAGTGCCCAGGGTTCTTAGATTGTTTATATTTTGATTTTGCCTTATTTTTAAGATTTATCAGTAACTTAACATTATCAGTAAACCAAGGTTGCTGGTTTGTTCTTCATTTTAACGGTTATCCACGGGGCATGCAAGTCAAAAATGGATGTAATATAATAATTTAAAATGTTTAATTTAGCATCAATATCCCGCTCATAAAACAATTGATGTAGAGGTAACTTTTGTAGGTCACAGTAAAAGTCATTAAAATTAAAATATTTAAAATTCCGAAATGTGCGTATAATAGGACTTAGTTTGACGAACTCACCAGTTGATATTTTGCATAAACTGTCTCATGATCGGATAACTCATTTTCACACACCCCTGTTTCAATAATGCAGCTGGTATCCGATGTAATTATGAGATCTATCAAAGTACTGCTATTTCCAGATATTCGAGTAGGCTCAGTAATAATTTGTTTTAAACATAATGTATTTAACATATAATTTAAGTATTGCGTAACCAAAGCAGAAAAATCCAACACGTTTATATTAAAATCACCCAAACAAATAACCCTATCTGAAGCCTGAGTATACAAACAAATGCATTCTTCAACCTCATCTACAAAAACTTTATAATTAAATTGAGGTGGTTTATACACAACCCCGAAAACATAACTTTCATTATTGATTTTTAATGACAGCCACGATTGCTCAATATTATCATTTGTTTGAATAATTTTTACATTCAAGTGATTCTTACATAAATTGCAACTCCACCCCCTCGAGCGTCTCGATCTTTCTGGAAAATGTTATATTTCGAATGAGAAAGGGTAATATCAGATTTTAACCAAGTTTCTGATAATGCTAAAATATCATATCCTTTTTGTTCAAGTAAATAGTTTATGTCACCGATTTTCGGCAAAAGTGACCTAATATTAATATGTGCCACACACAAACAATTGCCCACCAGTTCACCATTCATTAAAATAAATTGCCTTATTTAGAAAAAAACTAAATTGTAAACAAATACCAAATATATAAATATTAACCATCAGTTAAACTAAAAATTCTGCTATCAGCAACAACATGCAAAGCGTGCTAGTATCACTGCTCCACATTATCACTGCTGCACATAACTTTTTTATATTTTAGGAATTTAAAATATTAAATATTTTGCAAATGTTTATATGACGTGACTTTTTTAATCCCCGAGTCCGTTTTAACAAAAATGTTTCCATCGGCGGTCCATACCTTGTTCATTCCAAATCTTTCAACGGCGCTTTTCAACCATGTCACTCGTCGTTTCGTGAGATCTTCCCGAATAACCACAGGAGAGTTTTTTAATTTCTTCTTATTACTATATATAAGTTTTTTAATGCTGCGGGACACACATTTTATAATAATTGGACGGTGAGTTCCCTCTTTCGATTCAAGGCGATGGCAGATGTCGATATCATTTTCGGCAAGGTTAATACCTAACTTTTCGTGGCATAAATTGCGCACTACTTCACTGGTATTTTCATTCGGTTTTTGCGAAACGCCGAATATTCTTAAACTATTTACACGGCTGTATTGTTCATGTGCGTCCATTGTATCTTCCGTTTCGGCTTTCAGTTTTTCGAGTTGCATTTCCAAAGATGAGATTTTGTGCTCGTACTTTTCCACTATTTTAGCAACCTCGGTTTCCAGGGAAGCGTTGATGATCGAAGTAAGCTTCTTTGTTAATGCATCGGAATCTAACAGTTTTTCAACTACCCTCTCTGCAATCGCTTCGACATCAATAGCTTCACCGCTTCTAGTAACAGGCATGTTGTAACGCACTTATATTAGGAGAATCACAATATTTATAAAATTTAGCAGCAGCTGGCACACCACGTCTACTCAGCGCAACGTCCCATCAACAAATTTAGCAGCCAATTTTCTGTATGCAACAATGCTTAATATTTTCATAAATTTACAAGTAAATTTTGCATACAATTTAGCGTCGTTACATACAAATGTGTACAAACCTCGGTCATGGCTGTGTTGTTCATAACTACAGTCGAAGATGCACTCGTACAGTCAGCATTAGTTTTAATTTGCGATACTTCAAAGTGACCCTGCAGAAGAGAGAAGCAATAAGATTGTAACGCTAATACCTTGCTTTTTTGTACTACAATTATCTGATGCACAGTAGACCATTTAACAGAATTAATACTTGTAGCAACTGCTAGAAGAAACGAAAGGCGACGCATAAAAATTTGCAGAAATATAGGTTATGTTGTTATGTAAGATGTAACGGACACGCCTTTCTAGCGTTTGAGTACGGCTTAGGTTGTAGGAGCGTTCAATAAGCAGATATGAAAATTAACCAAAGTGGACTTGCCTTCGAAGCTGAGTCAATAGTTTTAAAAAACACAAGAAATATGCAGATTAAATAATTGTTTTCTGTGATAATATCGCTATTAAAAGTTAAGGGAAGTTTGTTTACAAAAACCCGAAAATAGAAATAAACGAATGCAACCGTGGTACTTTTAGTTGTGTAAACACGGCTTTTAGTCTTCTGCATTATTATAAGTGATTGTCCTTACAAATGGGTATAAAAGTTTAATGCTGCCATTCTATAAATATTTCACCTGTTTTGTATATAAAATTAAAAAGCTTTGTACTGATGTTGATAGCATTTTCGTCTAGTAGTTTGAGGAGGACGCAGTGTGAACCAAGTGCATTTTCTTATTTCTCGTTTTTTGGAATTTTCTACTTCTTCCTTGAGAATTTTGGGACTAGCTTCGTATTTATTATTGTTTGTACTATATCTGTCATCTTTCTATATATATTCTTTCTTGGTGTCTACCTTTGTACTTCTTTGTATAATGAGGTTCCGGTCCGTCATTCTTCCTGTTATTTTGGGTCGATATATTTCAGCAACAGCGGCAGATTGAAACTGTCATGTCTGGTTTCTAATGAGTTCATTTCGTCACATTTTGCGTTTAGCCGTAATTGTTTTGCTTTTATAATTTTATTTATTTATCAAGAGTTACGTAATCATGTTTATTTATACTTTTAAACATCAGTTTGAGAACTTTCTCATCAATCCATTCCTTTTTCTTTATATTTGTACTTGCTTTGAAGCATTTTTGTACCGTATTCCTCAGTGTTTTTCCAATTTTCCTTGTTGATTATTGTCTTTGGGTGAGTATTGGGTCTATATTATTGGTTACTTAAAATTTTCTTTTCTTGTTATTTATTCTTACTATTATCTTGAATTTTGTTTTAACTGTAGCAACCAGATGTACATGGTTTGAACTTATATGTGAACCAGTTAGTGTTTTGACTACTTGAAAGCTATAATGTTAATAGGAACTTCCTTCTTCAGCCGCAAACCAATTCACAAATACACTTTGAAAGCAATTGAAAGAAAAGTTAAAAGTATAACTGACTATGTAACATGTGAGAGTGTACAGGCGGGCTGAATTTAATAGTGACCTCAAATTGGGGATAGAAACATTTTAGTTTTGCAGGCATGAAAACAAGAAATTAAACAATATGAGAGACTGAATATAGAAAAAGTATTAAATAAAGAAATTGCGAAAAAGTATAGTAAAAAATTAATACAAGAGACCATACAACACATAACAGGAGAAGAAATGAAAATTATGGATATGGTAAAATAAATATGTGACAAGAAAAAGATAAATAAAAACACCAAAATAACACGATGCTGATGCGATGCGATAAGACAAAAGGTTAAATAGAGAAAAGAAGTATGGGAAAAGTACATGATAACAAATGGAACGTAGGGCAATAAAGATTATATATGTAAGACAAGCATGGCAAAAGGAATAGTGGAAAGCTACAAAAAGTAAGTCATGGGAGATGTTGAGAAATAGTAAATCTGTATATAGAGTATATAGAAAAAATTAGACGAAATGCTGGTATATAATTAAGACTTTAAAAGGAAGGAAAGTGACAAAATTTAGAAATATAAAAGACAAAACAATAGTTATTATAAATCCAAAGGAGATACTATACACATGGAGAAGATACTACGAAGACAAATTTGCTATAGAAGATAATACTGAATGAGTACGGCAAGACTGACGTAAGAGCATGCACACTCGATACTACTTATAATATCAAAATATATGGAAACAGAAATGCATTATTAATGGGATACACAGACTTAAAGCCGCTTTTGACAACTTATCTAGGGAAAAAATATGGAAAATACTGCAAAAATATAAAATAGACAATAGATTAAGTAACAAACGACTTACGAGATTGAAGCGTGTCATCAATGAGGTCGCCCACTTTCGTAAGGGGCTTTATCAGGAAAAAAAGCAAAAGAGCACGGTAACTCAACGTGTAAATCACGCCAGAGGCGACATTTTTTTGCAAGAGAGGGGATAGAAGAGCGCGATAACTCAACGTGTAAACCACGCCAGAGGCGAAACTCTTCTAGAGATCGGAAGGAGAAAGGCGAGAATGTATAGGCAAATGCCGTCGCGGTTCAGCAGGTGCCGTCGCGGTTCAGTGGCGGTGGGCGGAGCTTAGGAATTAACACTTTCCACATAGAAAGAAGGAAAAGCCTTCGTCCCAATTGAGATTGTTGGGGTGTTTGCAAATCTCAATGAATTCGGGAATATTTCTGCTAAAGAAGAATGAAGGTTTGCAGATAATGGAAGTTTCATTAGAAGGATCTTACGGCCGGCATGAGTTCGTATTCGGCGATGGTTGATGATGAAACGAGACCCGACTTGCCACAGCGCTCGTGCTCAGAGATGCGAGTTTTTACTGAACGACCTGTTTCAAGGATACATTCTAAACGTTTTAGAAATTCTTGTGCATTCTTTAAATCCAACCCAATTGTTTTCTACGGCTTGTAAAGCGAGGTTTAAAGGTGCATTAGGGTATAATTAAACTGCATTTAATGAAAGCAAAACATGACTTTTGGCAGATTTACGTATTTTGTCATTCAATTCTTTGAAAGACCGAGAATCTTTAACGCAGTTTTTATTATTTCCCTCGTCTGAAAGACGAAGGAAGTATTGTAATCACAAAACAATGATCTTCCGAGATTTCTTCAGATCTTCACGTTTCAGGGTCCACAGATGACGAAAAATAGGTTTCTCAATTCCGTTTGTCTGTTTGTCTATCTGTCTGTTTGTTTGTCCGTCTGTGGCGGTATAACTCAAAAACTGTTTGTTGGAGGAAGACGATATACATAGTATGTATCTACCTGGCATGAAACCGTGAAAATTTCAGACAAATATATACAAGGTGAGCATCTCAAAAAATATTTTTTAGAAATTTTTACTTGAATTGAGAATGAAAGTAGTAATTTGTACATAGCACAGGCTTTATCCTTGACAAAACTGGGGCCCAACAGATACAGGATAACTGTTGTACGAGACAAAAAGGAGCAAAGAATAAGTACGTTACGTTGACCTTTTTAGGCCGGGAGCCGCATAATGAGCAAACCTTTCCGCGAGGCTGTGAGACTGAAAATAGGGGAATTTTATGCATACATTGCATTTAAAAGCTTAGCTTTGAATATTTCTCGATGATTCTTAAACTAGTGGAAAGCTTATTTTTTCTACATTCAGGTGATATCAAATTACTCTCACTTATAATACCATGAGTAGTCAAAGTTATGTCGACTATTTTTGTGGTGGTGTCACGAATGTCCATTGCGCTTTGGTACGATTAGGACGAGTGCGCTAGCACGAGTCCTAATCCCAAGCGCAATGGACATGAGTAGTTATACCACCGCAAAAATAATCTACTTAACTTTGACTAAGAATGGTATTCGAGGGACTATTTAATGAACCAAACTACCTTTTCAAATTAGTTTTCAGTAAATCTAGCAACAAACTACGCAATTTCTATAGTAACAGAACACTAATATTGAATTTTTCTAATAAAAATCGCATTGTTAAAAATAGTCACTTGAATACCTTCTAGAAAGATATATCCACTGATATTTTTTTGATTGGTCAAGAAACGTCAGAATTGTGGATTTTCATTGGTCACTTTTTGACAGATGACAGGTGAATTGAATAGTCAAACTTATTTATAATAACTGCTACAGAAATTGTTTAAATAAAGCGTATGGGGAATATGTAGAATAAACCTTAGTATCGAGGTATTTTGGAAACGATTACAGATAAGTGTATATATCTACGTATGAAATATGTAAGAAACAATCAAGAAATTAAAATAAAAGAATTATCTGCATTGATTTATTATAATAAAAAATATAATTGTTTTTCCGCTACGTGATTTGGTTGAAACGCTTGTCGCACATCGCTTTGACATGAAAGTTAAATATGACTGGTACCAGCGCGAGATTGTTATGCCAGCTGCAACGCAATGACATAAGAAGACCTCGGTAGCCTTACAAGATATTCCTCGATGTTCAGATCACATTCGCAGGCGCCTGCGGCTCAAATCGGCTAATGGTTTTTTTATTTATTTGAAAATTGATGTAATTCTCATTCAAGTGTATTCTCTTATTATTTGGAACCTGAAGACATTTTTAACCCTAGTTTTCTTTGATTTTTAAAATTATTTAGTGTCACAACGCCCACTTGCGAGGGTTTTGGGTAAAGCCCTTTACAGATTTTTACTTTCCCATACCCATAGGTATAGGGAAGTATTGGAATCATGAAAATTTTGGAAATCGAGATTTTCACAGAAATATCCGTTTTGGGACTCTAGGAACCCAAAAAAGTGGTTTTTAAAAAATGTCTGTCTGTGTGTGGGTGTGTGTGTGGTGTGTGTGTGGGTGTGTGTGTGTGTGGGTGGGTGACGCTCCTACAGCCGAAAGTATTGCTCCGATTTTTATGCGCTTTGGAATGCGGGGGTGTATCGAAAATTCATCGACAAAATAAGCTTTTCAAAAAAATCTGAAACCGGAAGCGGAAGTTACGCATGTTTTTTTGGTATCACTGTTTTCGTGATTAAAATTTTGAAAATTTTATCGCGGATAACGATAGAGGGTCATAAGACAAATCTGTTAGTTTTTTTCCGAACTCGTTAGGTTTAAAATGAAGGGCGCTAGGATTTTTTGAAAATTTTGAGTTTAACGCCCTATTACTCAAAAACGGATGAATCGATTCAATTGATTTTTGTTTTCTGAATAGTATATGAAGGCTAACATGAGGTGATATAAAAAGTGTTTTGAAAAATATTAAGGGGCCTAAATTACAAATTTTCAAAATTTTGGAAATTTTCTAAAAATCATTTCTCAAAAACTGCCCACAGGAATTTGTTTAAACTTCATACACTGATAGACCCCGAAAAGGGCTATCGATCTGTTTTTTAAAGAATCTCATGAATTATCTGTGGCGCCCTCTACGAAGCTTTGAAGTTTGAAAATTTAAACCCCTTTAATTAATAAACAAAACAAGATAGGTAGCTGGGGTTTTCACTGGATTGTTCAGTGCATAATGGAGCATATGAATATGCAAAAAAATATTACACTCGTGGATATATGTAAGCGCACCGGCCCCCTCCCCCCTCTATTTTTGAAAAATAATTTTTTTATTCTAACGGTTGTTATATTTTTGCGTCAAAGAATCTTTTTCCGCGAAAATAAAAAAATCGATTTTGTATGCCCTAGAAAATATAATTTCCAGGTACTTAGAAAATTTCACCTCGGTGCTACAGCCGTTTTGAATAAAATAACACATAAATAGCACAGTGGCGGCTTGTCCACTTGGCGCCATCTACAGAAGCTCGGTGGTCACGTTTTGAACTACACATCTTATAACATAAAATCGTAGCTTTCTTTGTTTGCGTGTAACTATGTTTGTTCGCTATCTCCTCCGAAGATACTGGACCGATTAAGTTGTACGATGGCTTAAAAGTTTGCTAATTTCAGACTTATTTAATTAACTTCTCTAGGCAGCAGTATAATTTAATTAACTTCTCTAGGCAGCAGAGCGGAGCGCCTATAGCTGTCTAGTATTAGCTCGGGTGCGCGCATTATTCAAACAGGAGAGTGTGGTTGTGCGGTAAGCGTGCTGGCCTATCACGCGGGAGCCCCGAGTTCGATCCCGTCGATGCATCTTTTTTTTTAATTTATATTAATGAATCTCTCTTAATTTTGCGAACCGAAACGTAGTTCGGGTGACTCACTAGTTCTTTTATATTTACCCGCAATTTACGTGAAAGTGTAAACGCTTATCACGGTGAAGACGTGAGTCATGGAGTTGAAATTTTGATATGTTGTAAAGACTGTTGAATAAAGACGATATGAACAGTTTCCAGTATGGGAAAGTCCAGGGAGGTAGTCACGTCCACTTTTTTTAATTTGTGATAGATAAAATATTTGATATCAATTTGGATGAATTGTAAATTGGGCTCATATGGAAAGCAACAACAGGTCTTAAATCTTGTGCTGGAGTTCCATTAGGACAAATATATTTTTTATAATCATAGTATTTATTTATTTTCGATTAATTGTTTGATAAGTTTATTACTAAAATTTTGGATTGTGTAAGGTTTTTAGTTTTTTTTATAGCTGTTTTGGCGATTAAATAGTGCCATAATTCTGGTTTTGTAGTCCTTTTCTGTTAATATAACTGTTTTTGTGTTTTGTTTCCATTAGTTATAATTAGGACTGGATTGTATTCTTAAAAATGTTCTAGCCTCGTAAATAATTATTGGTTCCTTTTTTGGTCTGAAATAGAAATGTTGTCATATTTTGGTTGTTTTTCTGATTAGTTAAAATGTTAGAAATTCTAGCTTTGGTTTTGTTTTATTTTCTTTATTAGGTTTTTGTATGCTATTGTCAATGTTGATTATATATTGTTCAGTTGGACATTTATTTAGATTGAATATGTTAAGGTTAGGATCATTTTTAATAATTTCTAAATATTTCTATTTTTGTTTTAAGTTGTTGTTTATTTTAAAATGTTTAGTAGCAATTTCATTCTGTAAAACTCTAAAATATTTAACGTTTTCATGTAAAAAGGTCATTAACAATTGTGTATAGGTAAATATTTTGGTTTTCTAAATTTTGTCTACAGTTTACTACTTTTTGTTTTAATAAGTTTTTAGTTACATGTGTCCTTAATTAAAATTGTTGGATTTTCAATATTTTTACTGTTTAGAAATTCTAAATGTTTGAAATGTCTTTGCATAAATGTTAATTAGGTTTGTTTTTTAAGTTTAAATTTCTGAAGGTATGCTCCGCCGGTCTTCCAAAAAGAGTCTTGATGTTGTAGAAATCGCTGTTGATAACAATCATCCTAGGTACCCCTAGTGCAGTTTGAAGTTTTTCAAAGAGGTTTTGAAAAATGACTTTTTCTTTGATTTGGATATAGTGCCTTGATTTTTATATTTATTTATTTGAATGAGAAAATATTAAGCAGCCTAAGGTAAAAAAAAACATTAGTTTTTAATATCTGATAAAAATTATGTTAAAATTCGACGTTTTGCTACATGAGGTTGCTTCCTCAGTAGTTTTTTAAAAATGTTTTAAGTTACATGAAGTTTTTAGTTATGAAAAGATATGTTTTTTGTTACATTTTGATTTGATTAAGGAAGAGGTTAAAATTTTTACTAAGATGAATCTGAAGTAGAAGTTGTGAAATTAGATCTATGAACATATAAAGCTTTCTCTTTGTATGTTTTATTATGGCGAAGTATGTAAACACGAAAGACAAGCTTTGATTGATTAATTGTTATTAACCTATTGCCATTGCTAATGTAATTGTTGCGTTGATAACATCAACATATTATTTCCATAACTGGACCTTTCTTGATCTTTTTATATATAGTTTGGCGAAACGAATTATATTATATTTCACTCAATCATGTTAAAACGCCTTATAGAAATTTAAGGGAAGGTAAAGAACAACAAATAGCATTCTACTGTATAAAAGATACCTTTACAAGCAGATTCCTAAAAGTTAGACATTTTAAATAATATTCTTTCTACCACCTACAGGTATATAAATTAAAATTACATGAATATTGCAAATTTCACACTTCAGTCCCGATATAATAAGTTAAATAAACCAAGTCTACAAACTAAATAATATAATAAAAGCTTCTTAGTCCAGATTAATCATTCGAGTAATGGGAGTTGAGGGCGAGCTGACGACCTGCTTCCACACCTTCGTAGTGGAATCGAAAACGATCTCCCCCAGCTGGGTCTTTTTTTCTGCACATGAGCCGAATAAGTATTTTGACGTCGTCCAGGTTGCTGTTCCTGACGAAGGCCTGCAGGACGGCTGTCTGGGGCTCGATTTTGAGGCTGATGGTGGGCTCGAAGCGGTCACTTCGCCACTTGGAAATCAGTTCGTCCTGCTGGAGCGCCTTCATTTTTATGTAAAGCGATCCTGCAACAATACGATTACGTTAATGTGCTGACAAGCGTTGAACAATCTAATGAGCCCAGCAGGAAATTTATGGTCGGAGCTTTTGTTTATTTCCGAGGACGTTGCACTGCCTAGACCAGGGGTGGCGAACCAATGGCACGCGTGCCATTGATGGCACGCGACAAAATAATTTGGGCACGGCATTAATTAAGGAATTTAGGTACCTAATCGAACAATTTATATTTAACAATGAATAGAACATGAAGCTGCAAGGCGCAAATAAAACAATTATTTTATGATAGATCTCAAGTATTTCCCGAACTTGAGAAAATCACCAGAGATTTACACCAAAAACCAGACCAAACAACAGTCACTTAATAGTTTAATTTGGCAATTAATTTTTCAATCAAAGAATTTTCATCGAGATTTTCTCACTTCAAAGAATTATCAGAAACACTCAAGTTTATTATGTATCCTGATGTGACTTGATAAACTAAACTTGGCCAAATTTGATTGGTTGGAAATTGAAGAAATTGAAATACAGCTGACTGATTTCCAGTCTAGTTCAATATGAATTCAAAAATTTATCTAGACAAGGAAAAAGTTCGAATTTCATGAAATATAAAGACTATCTGTGTCAGGTAATATGAGTAAAAATGCAATATAAAATTTATGGAAAAGTGGAATTCAATTCCAGACACATTTAGCTGTCTGAAGAAGCTGGCTTTTGCTATCTTAACAATATTTTCATCTACCTATGCCTGCGAGTCATTATTTTTAGAATTTAAGTTGTGAAAATTGACATTTAGAAATTTAACATTATAGTTTATGGAGATAAATTATGTCAATAAAATTTTGAAAATATGTGTTATATTATTAATGCATGATTTTCACTGTTGGAATAATAAAAAATCAATAAGTCGTAACATGTTTAATATTTTAAAACTTTTAAGTTACAACAGGTTTTGCAACTTATGGTTGCATCATCAATTGTTATTAAAAATATATAGTTTAAAATTGGGTTTACATTTATAACGATATAAACGGGGCTGCGCGCGCTATTGCGCGGTCTATTCTATTCAATTTACCACCAGTTTTAGGCTTAGACCAAAGAAGGAAGCCCCCGGGGCTTCGCCCTCTCCAAGGGGGCTTCGACCCTCTCCAAGGAGGCCCTCGGAAAACCGCCCCTCTCCAAGGGGTTCACTGGGCTCCAGGGGTTTCGACCTTCTCTAAAGGGGCCCACGGGGCTCCAGGGGTTCCGCTCCTCTCTAAGGGGGCCTTTGGGGTTTTGGGGACTCCGCCCCCCTCCAAAGGGGCCCTTGGGACTCCGCTTTTCTTCAAGGGGGCCCTCGGGACTCCGCTTCTCTTCAAGGGGGTCCTCGGGACTTCGCCCCTCTCCAAGCGGGCCCTTGGGACTCCGCCCCTCTTTAAGGGGGCGCTCGGGGCTTTGCCCTTCTCCAAGGGGGCCCTTGGCGCTTGGCACCTCTCCAAGGGGGCCCCCGGGATTCGCCCTTCTCCAAGGGAGCCATCGGGTCTCCGCCCCTCTCCAAGGGGCCCTTGGACTCCGCTTCTCTTCAAGGGGGCCTTCGGGACTTCGCCCCTTTCCAAGGGGGCCCTTGGACTTCGCCCCTCTCCAAGGGGCCCTTGGGACTCCGCTTCTCTTTAAGGGGGCCTTCGGGACTTCGCCCCTCTCCAAGGGGGCCCCGGGACTTCGCTCCTCTCCAAGGGGGCTCACGGACTCCGCCCCTCTCCAAGGGGGCCCCGGAGCTTCGTCCCTCTCCAAGGGGGCTCACAGGGCTTCGCCCTTCTCCAAGGGGGCCCTCGGGATTCGGCTCCTCTCCAAGGGGGCGCTCGGGGCTTCGCCCTTCTCCAAGGGGGCCCTTGGCGCTTGGCACCTCTCCAAGGGGGCCCCCGGGACTTCGCCCTTCTCGAAGGGGCCCTTGGACTCCGCTTCTCTTCAAGGGGGCTTTTGGGACTTCGCCCCTCTTCAAGGGGGGCCCCGGGGCTTCGCCCCTCTCCAAGGGGCCCTTGGGACTCCGCTTCTCTTTAAGGGGGCCTTCGGGACTTCGCCCCTCTCCAAGGAAGCCCCGGAGCTTCGTCCTCTCCAAGGGGGCTCACGGGGCTTCGCCCCTCTCCAAGGGGGCCCTTAGCGCTCGGCTCCTCTCCAAGGGGGCCCCCGGGACTTCGCCCTTCTCCAAGGGAGCCATCGGGGCTCCGCTCTTCTTCAAGGTGCCCTGGGGGTTCCGCCCCTCTCCAGGGGGACACTCGGGGCTTCGCCCCGGTCGCGAAATCGAGGCGACGGTGAAATGCATGTAAACGCAAATGGGGACATCGCGTCTGCAATTGTCGTGACACACACGTTTGGATCGTTCTCCTTTATTTATATGATTATATAGTTGAAATTTGACATTGTGTTGAATTAATTACGACTTTTTTCTAATTATGAAGTTTTCATTTTTGTTTTTATGTTAAAATTGAAAAATTTTATATGGGTAACATGTTGATTAATTTAATTTCTTTAATAAATGATTGAAAATAAATTAAATTAATCAACATGTTACCCATATAAAATTTTTCAATTTTAACATAAAAACGAAAATGGAAACTTCATAATTAGAAAAAGGTCGTAATTAATTCAACACAATGTCAAATTTCAACTATATAGTATCGTTATAAATGTAAAGCCAATTTTTAAACTATATATTTTTAATAACAACTGATGATGCAACCATAAGTTGGGAAACGTCTTGTAATTTAGTTTTAAAATATTAAACATGTTACGACTTATTGATTTTTTATTATTCTAATAGTGAAAATCATGCATTAATAATATAGCACATATTTTAAAAATTTTATTGACATAAAATATCTCCATAAACTATAATTATTTCAGAAATGAATAACATTAAACACTCGCTTAGAAGCCGTTTGTCAGATGACCCCAGTTCAGCTTGCATTCTGCTAAAAAGTAACAAAGTATGAAGCTAATATAAGTTATTTAGCATCTAATTTACAACAGCAGAAGTGGCACCAATGTTTTTTCATTTAAATAAACATAACGTTACTATTGCTGTACAAAATGTATATTTTTGGTTGCAAATAAAGAGTTTTAAGTTGATAGTATTTAGTTTTATTTTTTTCCCCATTAATCACTAAGTCAAGATTGTTTGATGGCACGTCATGGCCTCATTAAAAATTTCTTTATAAAAAATGGCACGTAGATGTATAAAGGTTCGCCACCCCTGGCCTAGACATTCAACGCGAAATTTTGCCATTAGCAGTGAATAACCGATAAGTAATCATTTCCGGCGGCAAATTGAAATTTCCAAATATAAATCTCCTTTTTTATTGTTCTGACACCATGAATCAAGTTTTAATTTTGTTCAGGGTTAATGTTGCGCTAACAGAAGACTCATTCTTGGCCCTATTGATGGATTGCAATGGCTGCGCGCCCCCTTTTCATCGACCGTTGTTCTTGCATGACCCATTTGCCATTATGTATATAGGAATAAGCTGTCTCGATGCTAAACATTTAATTTTAGTTAAATTTTCAACAGAAGAACCAATTTTACACGAATTAAGATTGAACACAGTCTACTAACCCATGAATACTTACTCAGAGACAACCTCATCCAGTTTTTGTGTTTGTGACACGTGTAAAGTGGCAGTGACCATATAATAACATATGTGACGAGTGAATGTGCAAAATACAATAACACGAGAACAAAATAAACTTCCAGAAAAGTTAAATACCAAAAGTAATATTTAGTTAGACAAACTGCTTGCATATTTTAAATAAGCTGGTTTATATAATGTATTGTCAACAAATTTTGGTGCGGCAAAAAGCTGTTCCAGCTGAGGCATAACAAATAAATTAAAAACTGCAAATATTTACTTGGAAACTGCAAACCCAAAAAAACTATAAGTGTAGGTAAAAATAATGGGAATTTCCCATGGATAAAAATACGAAGCTGTTTTAAATGAAATTCACATACAAATCTATCAATACTTCACTTCCAGTAATCAGGAATTCCTTTGTATTTTTCACTGCAGGTCACCTAAATCTTCACTGAATGCTCTGAAAATATTTAAATCGTATAGCGCTAGTTCAGTAACAATATTTTCATCGGCCATTGGGGATGGACGTTATCACGTTAAAATAAACCATCCCGTGGCAGATCCACGTCGTTTTGTTTTTAAGATTGACTTTAATTTTTCTTTTAGTGTGCTATAATATGAATCACTAGTGACTGTCGTAGCCGTCAGGTAAATATATTTAAATGTTATTGGTTTTGACGATGATGATTGACGTCATCCTTTGACCGCTTGCTTGTTCTAATTGAAGATGGTGCAGCATTCATCACCATACGATCTAAAAAAGCAACTGACTTTCTTGTAACGAGACAGAAGAACAGTGTAGGCTTCACCCCTTCTTCGTTTAAGTTAAGGTGTTACCATCTAGCCCAACTAGCACCAAAGTAACCGTAACTGCGATAGACCTCCAATGATTAACTATTAGGTAACCGCCACTAAAGCTATGAAAATAGACAGATAACGTTATGATCAAAAACACAGCACAATATAATTATCTGGAGAGCACATTAATAGCAGATGGAAGAGATCAAAACGATGTGCAAAATAAAATCAGGAAAGGGAAAACTTGAATCAGACAACCATAGCCGGTACTAGGAATGATACAACCTCGAAAAGTGAATATAGAAAGTACAGCGACATGCGGGCAGATGTATGGAAGGTAACAAAAAAATCATGAAAGATCTATGCCATTTAACCGAAATGATGTACTGGAGACAGTGCCGTAAAACTACAATAATGAACAGAGCAAGAAACGAAGAAATAAGAAACATGATGGAGGTAAATACATCTTTAAACGACTTCGCAGAAGAAAAGCAATTGTTATAGAAGAAGATTACCCGAAAAAGTATGGTCATTGAAATCCACTCAAAGACGACAAAAAGAGACCATGAAAATCGTGGATTATGAGAATAATAAAAGCCATGCAGAAAAGGCAGTTAACAGAGGACATATACAGAGATCAAGATGCATGGATATTGGGATGCGGCAGACGCTCAACTCAGGTGGAAAAAAAAACCGCCAGCATATACTAAAACGATGTAAGTTTGTCAGGCCATTTTTAGGTTTTACCGATATGCCACCTATTGGGCTAGTTTCAGTAGAAAGTTTACGATTTCTCCTGTATATAGGTTTCGTTTCAGTCATTTTTACCGCATAAAACTTCCGCTATTTACATCTAAAATTGACAAGCACGTAGCTTTCGGTTTGCTAAATGTTTAGCGGCACCGCTCTAATCTCTATGCAGTCGTATTTGCAGCTGGTTTGGTCCCGTCGTGTGTAAGAACACCTATTTACCGCATTTTTCAAAACACAGTCAATGAGAGCAATCAGAATAATTTCAACTTCTGTCGCAGTCTACCGATATAGCGTGTTAAGCTGTTGCGGGCTGCGTTCTGATTGGCCACATCTGCTGGCGTGACAAAGCGTCGCGCGCGAAGCTTGGCTTGTTGTCTGTTTTGCATTCATTCAGGCTCGGCCCGCGAGTTATTAAAGTCGAGATAGCGTGATTGTGTTTTCGCCCTGCGCCCTTTCGTTCGGGTGCGGGGTCAGTTTGTTTTTGTAGATTTTGTCAGGAGACGTCTCTCAGCAAGTGGCGAAGTGACGGCGTGTGTTCAGAGTGCCGTGTTGGTGTCCTAATTAGCCGATGACGCTCGATCAGTAATTACGAAGGCTTGTTCAGCCAATATTTCCGTCATCTGGTGCGAGATCATTCTCTCGAGCAGGCTAATTATCGGCTAATCAGGTTTGTGGTTGCGAGGAGTGCGTGACGCAACCATTCCCAAATATATTAAAGGAATTATCCCGACATCATCAAGTTTTGCCACCCCCAGGTCAATTGACCGCTGTGCGAAGACGTCGCCCGCTTGCTGCAGTCAACGTCCCCGCTTGAAGGCCGAACCGGCTAGAATCAAGATATTTAGTCTTCCTTAATTTATAAGCTAATTGTTATATGTTGCCGTCAAATTGGCTAGCGTGTGTAACTAAATTAATCACGCTTGCTAATAACTTTCTAATCGAAGCTGTGTGCGTTCATGTCTGCATTCTAACGTGTGTAACTAAATTGATCACGCTTGCTAATAACTTTTCAATCGAAGCTGTGTGCGTTCATGTCTGCATTTCAGCGTGTGTGTAACTAATTAAACAAAATCGCTAGTGTCATTTTCTTAAAGTATTGGGAGTGCATTGCGTTTCATTTTGGTGCGCTTAATTAAATATCTTTGCTAACAGAATTTAACTCGAGCATGGTGCGATCAGTGCTGTATTTCACTTTATGTACTGAATTAAATATATATTTGCTAATAGAATTTAACCAAAGCACGGTACGTTCATTACTGCAATTCACTTTTGTGTACTCAGTTAAATATATTTGCTGGTAGCCTTTTCCCAAAGCCAGGGCGCTCATTCTTGAATTTTTTTGTACTTGTGTTGATGTTAGATAAGGCGCTCTCAGCTGGGCCTAAATTTATTCGTTTTAGGGTAGGCCTTGTATACCACTGTGAGTTTATTATTGTACGCGACGACCATTACGGCTCTTTTGTAACTTTCGGCCATGGGTTTGGCCCAATATATTTGTTTACTGTATTTGACTTATGATTATCCTTGGTAGGTATGTGTGCATGCTTATTTACAGGGTGATTCCGCTTTTATGTCAAGATCGATGTTAGTGAGGCCTGGGAGTGGTGCACGAATGTTGCAGGTAGGTCTACATGCTATCGCTACATTGTTGTTCCCAGAGTTAATATTTGAGTATTTCTACCCCGTTTGGCTTTCAAGGTTCGGTTAAGCGTGGGTTATCCCCTATTAAATCTTATGGCGCCCATTTATTTTGTAACATCCTATACTTACTGTCACGCTTGCCCTGTGGTGTACCGTTTCTAGGACCAAGCCCATCTCCCTGAGCGTATTCGAACCGTGGCCTTTAGCCTGTTTCGTACGATTTCCAGGGTAAGTGTGGACGTTTCCCGGACATGTTTAACCAAATTGACCACATAGTAATAGAAGGAAAACATCTAAGCTATATAACTGTTGTGAGAAGTTATTGGGGAGCAGACGCTGATAGCGACGACATATTGGTAAGAGCAAAAATGAAGCATAGAAAACCACCGATATCGAACAAACTCTAAACAGTGACAAAAACATATTCAGTGGAAAAACTGGCACATGGAAATATCAGAAAAGAATTCCAAAGCAAAGTCAATATTGAAATTAAATCAAAAGAAAATAAAAGCATAGAAGAGATGTGGACGGAGTTTGAAAAATTAATGGAAGAGAGGGCGCGAACACTAAAATGTGAAGAACGCCGATCAAAAAAACCATGGTTTTATGAGGAATGTAAAGATATAACAAAACGAGCAAAAGCCAGAATGCAAATAATTTAAAATGAAGTTTATGGACAACAGGAAATACTACGAAACATGCAGAAAAGAAGCAAAGAATCTGTGCAGGAAGAAAAAAAGAGGCATTTAGAGAAACAAATGAAAAATTTGGAGAGAAAGTATGTGGCGAAACAGACAAGAGAGTTTTCCCAAGAAGTATAACATCTTGGACAGGGATACAAAAATAAAACCTTATTTTGTAAAGATAAGAATGGGCAACTCATAGGAGGACTATGTGAAAGTTTATATAGATGGGCCGAGTATTTTTAAGATTTATATCAAGAAGAAAACGAAGAAGTACAGAAACAAATAAATATGGAACGAGAGGATGCAGGAAAGAAGAGTGAGGCGCCAGGTGTCGAAGAAATAAAAAATATAGTCAAAGCATTTAAGAACAATAAAGCCCCAGGGGAAAACTGAATAAGAGCGGAGATGTTAAAAGCAAGAAGTGAGAAGATGGAGAAGAATTTGCACAAGATTATAAAATAAGTATGGGAAAAAGGAATGATGCCAAACTCATGTAAAAAAGCTCTGATTTGTCCCTTACACAAAAAGGGGACTATAACAGTTGTGAAAATTACAGGGGCATAGCACTTTTAGATATAGTGTATAAAATATTGGCAGTAGCACTAAAAAATAGGTTAAATGAAGTTACAGAGTCAGAGATAGGAGAGTACCAGTGCGGGTTTAAGAAAAATCGATCAGTGATGGATCAAGTTTTTATATTAAAGCAGATCATGGATAACAGCATTGATCATAATCTGCGTATGTTTATGGTATATATAGACTTCAAACAAGCCTATGATACTAGAAAACGGGAAACGTTATATCGTTCAATAAGAGAACTAGGAATAGAGAACAAGTTTATACGGTTAGTTAAGATGACTCGAAACGAAACAGAGTTCAAGGTACGGGTGAATGGACATTTAACAGAAAAGTTTTTGGTTAGGAAAGGTTTAAGACAAGGGGACCCATTATCTACCACGTTATTTAATATCGCATTGAAGACTACGGTAATAGCGAGCGGGATAAAAGCCAAAAGAGCAATATAGGTAATGCAATATTAAACCTGCTCTCAAGTTATAGTTAATCCTGTCCACCTAAACCCATTTAACTTTTATATTAACATAATGATGTATAGTTTTATTATTTTGTCTGGTATCAACATTTTAACAATTACTTTAATTTAATTCTTTAAACATAAAATGATCAATTAAACAGCCTACCATAGCAATACACATAGTCGAACATAAAAATCCAACAGCCATAAACAGACTATAGAATAACCAATTAGAAGTACCAGTTACGCCAGGACTCTGTTAACGTAGGCTGTAACCACAATTTGGTATTGTGCAAAATGTGGATGGCACTGAAACACGAAGACACCGTTTATCAGACTAAAAGCGATTTGTGGAACCACAAAAAGCGACGTAGCGATACAAAAGTGGAAAAAGAGCTAAGAAAATCTTACTGGAAAATTGTTTCGGGCCAACAAGCTTCTCAAACTTAATACGATGTAAGAATAATAGCAGGTTTTCCAACGAGCTACTATCCTTTGAGATATCATCTCAAGACGATGGATAAAGCTGATAGTGAAATATGCAGACCATGTGGATCTGTCAATGGAAATGCACAGAAAATCACCGAGCGAAGGTAATATCACCACCAAATTAATCAAATACGAAGCAAAGCATTTAAATACGGAAATCATCGTTGCCATATTCCAAAAAACGTTACAGGGTCATATAGTATAAAGAGACTAGAAAAAGAGCGTTACTATACCAATTTTCAAAAATAACGACAAGCAGGATTCCAACAACTATAAAGGAACAACACTTTTATGTTCGCTACTAAAATTATTAGCAAGCATTATTAAAGTTGAGCTAAACGAAGTAGTTCCAACTAACCAGGAACAACAAGGTGTTAACACAGAACCTCTCAACCACAGCAGGAAAAACATTGCAAGATAGGGTAAGAAACTAAACAATCGAGGAAACACGTGAAATGGAAGATACTGTACAATGGAATAGGCGAAGAAGAAAGAAGTGGAATGAGCATAAACCGGGTGGCCAATTAAGAAGGGCACTCGGCCCTATCTCGAAAAGTAATTATCGTAAAGACTAGGGGTAAAAAAACGATTATTTGCCAATGTAAATGTTATCACTATGGCGATTTGCAAAATTTCAAACTTTAAATATAGTACAAGAGTCCAGTACTCTAACTGTGGAAGCTGTAATGTGATAGTTTAAACCCTTTCCAAATGAACATTTGGAGACATTCTATAAAACGTCTGTATAAACATTTACCTTTATGATAAAAAGTCTGTCAGTAGGCTATATCAATAATATAGCGTTGTAATCTGAAAGATAAGGTTCTTTATGAAAGAGTCATATATGTTTGTTTTACTGAGAAAAATGCAATAGCTTTTACGCTAATCTTTAAATTGCTTTGGGCAAGTTAAATATGGGGTAATGCATATTTTTATCAATGTAAACTGGTTGCTATTGTGTAACGTAACTGCGTCGATTCAATTTTCAGAGTAGACTATAGAAATAAATAGCCTTCGAATGATTAAAATTGTTTTTACTGTTCAACTACAGGGAAATGTTTGTGAATACAAAATGATGGGTACGAAATCTTTCCATGACAATGACCAAATGGTGTAGGTTTATGATAAAGAAAAAAAAATATTTACCAAATTTTCCAAACTAAAATGAGGTTACCGACTATACATACATACATACATACATACAAGTTGATGTTTAAGTAATATGCATATTTGAACTTAAAGCCAAACATATTATTCCAATAATTTGCAGTTGAATATTTAAATCTGCAAGTATTTGACGCCTGTTAACCTCAGAAATCTCTTCCGTTCTGAAAGATGACCTTTTGTTAATTTTTCCAGGCATACAAAGTTCTAAACGGCAAAAGTTTATTTTAGAACAAGGCACAATTAATTTTTGCTGCATTAATTTTTTTGTTGGCTGCTTCCTGTACGCTAATTAAAACGTAGGCTTTCATTACTCTTATGACATCATCGGAAACAAAGGATCTATTTTTGTTTCCGTAGTTTTTCATTCAAGTTAGTATTAAAATGTACATTAAACATTGCCTTAAAGGTTCTGAGGCATTAATTTAAGCGCAATTACAATTACTTTTGATTATTTTGCCTCGGCGGAATGGACTGCGTGCTCATATTAATTTGCGGCACTTTGTCGTAATTATCTTGCTCCACTAGTTATTCACAATTTGTTATATGCTACACTGCTACAGCTCCAAGCGTAGAAAAGTGCGTTTATAGTATTCAAATTGTAGCTAAGGGGAATCCAGTGTTCTCAATTAAGTGACATGAGTGCGGGGAAGTTAAAAGAAAGTTTTTCGATTATTTTGTGCAATAAATGCAACACTAATGACGAAAACTTTCAATTTTATTTTTATAGTTTGATGTAAAGTTGTAAAGTCGCTTTCACCGCTTATTGATCTATTCATTGCGATTATTATTTACTTTTGTAACGTAAACACATGCTTAATCAATTAAGGTTAAATTAAAATTAACTATGTACCTCAGCAACAAAGCGTCGCAATGAAAACTGTGTAACTGATGAACATTTTCACATAGGATGCGATCATTCTCTGATAGGAGTAAAATAGAACGTCTACAGCTTGAAGTAAAATAAGTAAAAGGCAAACAAATTACGAAAAAGATTACATAACTCAAATAGCAGCATATTCAATTAGAAAATGAAGACTATAGTAAAGGAGACAGTTACGGCAAAGGAAGGTGTCACAAAAATGTGATGAGACAAGCGTTGCACAATTATTAATATTAAAGGAATATGTAGGAGCAACAAGAAAATACGTCTAATTAAAATGAAAAACAAAAATAGTGTGATGTTACAAACCGAGTTACGAGCAGTAAAAATGAAGGGCGAAGACTGAAACGGGAATCTGGCTCCTTGCCTGGATTGTTTATTTTCAGTGTTTACACATATATACATTTTTTATTTGCATGCTTTTCTATTGTTAATTAGACTTAATCAGTGTAGTTTACTATAGTCCCTGTGCGTGAATCGCTTAAATTTATGTGTATTCAGCTATCCATCAGGATTCTTTAAACATCGTGGGTTTAAAGGGAACAGAGCTAGTAGCCAGCTTACATAGAATTATGCTTGCGGCGAAATACATAAAAACTGATTAAGAAAGCCTTGCAGTGTTAAAGTTTGCTGCATAAGTTTATATGTAGCAAGCCGTGTTTGCGTGTCTAGCAGATGACATGGAAATCGTGTACAGAGTAAGTACACAAATTGCAAAGGCGCCACATAGTTTCGTGGTGTCCTTTGTTAGAGCCGTGACGTCAGCCGTTATTGCGGTACCAGACCTAGCAGTCAACGCTATTCTTCCGGCATCATGTGTGATACATTTTTAGTATAGGTAGTTGTTATGTGAATCTGAAATTATATCGACACCGCCACTGGTTTTAAGCCAAAGGGTGTAAATGGCTTTGCGTACGAACTCGTAAAGCTAACACGGGTGCATCCATGGCAGAGAGCAGACAACTTTTAGCTAGCCAGCGTGCGATTCTCAGTTTTCTTGAGGTGCGGTGTAGCTAGTGTGGAAGCGTATTCATTGTCAGACATTTTGAACACCGTCGTTTTTGTTGCCAGACAAATACAAGCTTCCCCAAGTTTATTTTTACTTCAGGTTTTGTGGCGTTTCGTGGTATACCGTAGAACTTTAAGAATTTCCTTGATATCGGATATCACAAGCATTTTAGTAAACTCCTCCCGCCATCGTATCATCTCGTGTTCTCGTTTCAAGGTGCGGCTTTCTTCATGCTTTGCCTTCCCGTGAAGTCGTTCTCTAGCCTAAACCACACCTCTCACCTCTTAAGTTGCACCACTACGAGTTGGCTGCCTTGCTTTCCGTATTGTAATAAGATTAATAATTGTGTACTATTGCGTATTTTGAATATATTATTGTCCATTTGAATGAACCAATTAATTTGAATGTGTCGAAGATAATTTACGTGCCAAGTGCTTAACGAATTTAATATTGAGCGCATCCCCGGTTGGGTGTGCTAATCGGCATTTGGGACCATGACTGACTTGCCTGTAGCCGATCAATATTACCGCTTTTAGCAGGAAAGTTGCCGCGACGTTACGTTTAAGCAGAATTTTTTAAAAGCAGTGTGATACAGGTGAAAGCTTCTGCTGCACCTAATCGACTTGTAATCAGATTATGAGCTTATAGTATAATAATATACCTGTATTGGATTACACCCTGTTTAATTTCTTGTAAAGCGAAATGCAGTACGCGTTTTTAGGAAAGTAGGACAGCTTACTGTAAATAAAGTTGAGGAAGGTAGGTTCAACTGCGAGCAGAATGCACGTAGAAAACCAGACCACCCACGATGAGATTTTTTCAGTACGTTAGTGGATAATAAATTGTCATCATGGTGGCGCCTAAATATTAAGAAACAACTTTTCTCCATCTTTACGGATTTGCATTTCGCAAGCCAAGCCGTTCGGAAAAATTTCTTGTATACAGGGCCTTAGGGCAAAGTTGGTGTATTTCTAATTATTTTTTCGTCCGTGGAGTTGCAGTTAGGGGTCTTTTGCGTCGATTAAAATTATCGTTTCGCTCCAACGCTAAGTACGGATTAACTAAATCTCACGTGCGTGTGTCGGGACGATGTCTCCGTCAATGTAGCTGGAGAATCGTCCTTCTTGAACAGTCGTCATTCTGATTCGTTCCGATTTAGTTGCTCCCCATCTCGCAATCAGAATCCTTATATCCTTTCTCTAAATATTGCTACACAATCACAAAGACAAGACCACAGATAGCGGCAGAACCGACCCCGTACTACGAGGGCGAGTTCTACAGGTCTGCTGACCGCAGCCAGGTTGACTTCCAAAAGGACTTATTAACACAGGACTATGTATTGCCATTGCTACTTTGCATTACAGTTAATTTCGTAGGTCTTTTTTCTGAGATAGAACTATGTTATGGCAATTTTGAGTATTAAGCGAGATAGTATGCAGCGACGTCAATTAGGGAAATTAAATATTTATTATTGTGTACCGAACATATATTACTGTAAAGTGGGTGTTTACTACGTCGTAATTGTATCAATTAATAATGCGTTTTCTTTGAGACCTCTTGTAGAGAGATCTGCAGAAACAATTAAGTCGGAATGTAAGTCATTTTTTTAGCTGACAGCGATCACCTCACGGAGAAATCATCTTTTTTTCTGAATTTTTAAAGATTATTGAGATACTAGTGTTACAAATTTAGTGGTCCCCCCCCACATATTTAAAATGATTTTAGACTTCTTTTTAACTAATAAATGCATTTCTTGAAATTAGGTAGATCCATTTGAGCTTGTCATCTTCCATGAGCTAGTAGGACCTCCTATACGTGTTGCTAATTAGTGATTATTGTCATTCTTGATATTTACAGGCAATGGGCTGTAATATTGCTTTGATTCCCGTTTCTACCTGGAACAGACTGGCGCTTCAACGTGTAGCTTTGCTTTTTTTTGCTTAATTACCGTTGATACTTGTAACAAACTGCCCTATCAGTTTGACACCACGCCCATTTCATCTTGTAGGTCTTTTGCAGGCTGTAAAGGGGTTTTAATTTATAGCATAGTAGGCAACGTGCCGAGTGCTTAACGAAATCAATATTGAGGGCATCCTCATCTGGGTGTGCTAATCGGTGTTTGGGACCATGACTGACTTGACTATAGGCGTAAGTAGGTGCAAGTCTTTTGCAGCAGTAAAGGGGTTTTAATCTATAGTATAGTAGGTAACGAAAATGTTGAAGAAAAAATGGACTTCTTTCAGCCAATGGCGAACGGTTGAGGCGGGTTTTAGAAAATGTCTACAACAAGAGAGATTACTTGAATACAGTAAAACATTTAATCGGAAAAGTACCTGAGTATAACCATACCAATAACGTCTAAGAAATCATGTGTCGCTAACAAGATATTTGTTCTAATGAAATATTTTTAAAATGTAGACCACATTTCCATTATTGCATAATACGAGTATAACAAATCTATAAAAATTCAACGGATTTAATTGGATTACATACTAATACGAAGAAAGTGGACAGAAAAATAGAGTTTGACAGGGAGATACTATGTTTCCGAAACCCTTTACACTAGCACCAGACGACTTTTTAAAAAATGTCATTGGGTAGCTTTGGCATATTTACAGCAGGTGAAAGAGTTAGCTTTAAATAAAGCTGAACACCAGATAATGATAAAGGGGTTGCAAAAATTAGTGTCCGAATATAATGGAATTGCAAATACAATTATTTTTAACGAACGTACTGTCAGTGTATACTACCTACTGTACTATACCTCTAAGGAAACTTGGTCATATATGATTAACCTAGTTGAAATTATGTAGCCCGACTGAAGCAGATTTAAATTGGCCATCTAGCACAAAAACTGAATGATGCATCAGTATTATTAAATGAAGATCTTGGAAAGAACACCGAAGCAGAGTTGGTTTAATAATAATTAATGTGATTCGATGATTTAAAGTAAGCAACTGGATTGAATGTTAGTTTAAGTAAACAGAAAAAGAAGAACGATAAAAGTATATTGAGGAGAATGGACATCTGGCGATAATGATGGTCCTTTCCTAATTCATTATACACTCACCTTTAAGTTTCTCATGCTCCGTCATCGTGCTCATACTGCACCTAAGTCTAGATAAGGACACCTCGAACATGTCATTGTTTCCATCTTCACTATTGGAATATACGATGGTCACCTCCAAGGCGCCTTTCTTACTCTCTCTCTGAAAACCGATTAAACTGTATTCCCACACCCATCAGATGATATACTTACAGACTCGATTTCCAGCCCACTGGAAATGTCTTGAATATCTCTCCAAACATCGGGCGTGCCAACGAAGTTATTTCTCAGCTTCATGGTAAAGAATTTGGGCTCTAGGTTGTAGGTGACGGCTCCTATGGTACGCCTGTTGGTCAAGGATAGCCTGTTGCTACTTCTTCTATTGGCCGAATCCCTCTTGAAGTTTTCGTTGTCGCTTACCACCGAAAACAGCTTCTTAAAAGAATTTTTCGACTTGCCTTTCCTAGGCCTCTGCTGGTTAGTTAGGAGGGCGTAGGCGGTAAGTACAAGGAATTTTCCTGCGAACTGTTCGTCGATGCTGAAAGCATTAGACTGGATGACGAAGTTGAATTCCTCGTTGTATGTAGGCCATGAATCTTTCACCAGTTGTGTTTCGTACTTTTCTCTTCCTGGGAAGACTCTAACCTGTACAGAGCACCGAAATGTCAATTGTAAAATCATTCAAAGCTTTTATTGAATTGCTATGTTATGTATGCTGTGTTCAGTGAAGGCCAGAGACTGGCTAAGATTTTTATAAGCTTTCTAAAAAACCTTTCAATTTCAAAATTGTGCCTCCAGGTTTAAAAAGTTTCAAGATGTTATAAGACAAAAATCTATAACAGAAATGATTGTGAAGTGTGCCATTTTACTGAAAGTAAGTGATCGGTTTTCCAAAGATTTTATTTGCAAATCGTTACACTAATAGTTGCAATTTTTATTAGTATTAAAATAATGGGCATTATAAACATAGTGGTATGTGGATATAGATCCGAGAGTTAGAATTTTTGGTATTTATGGTCTAATCTCTTTTATTTGATTAACAGTGTAGCATTACAAAATGGTTTACTGTGGGCTTCTAGATTTACACGTATACAAATGACACTAGAGAAATTGTGTAATGTGGTATAATCAGAATTCAAGGGGTAATGAGTTGTTAAACAAAATCTGCAAACAAAATTGTATGCACTTGCTACCTTTTGCATTCGAGCAGCTAAAAAGTTTTATTCTATCTCAGTCCGCCATTCATTGGTTGAAGAGCAAATTAGGCACTGCGTTGTTTGGTGTCTAGAAATGCTAGAAAAAATGGAACTTCTCGTAATGCCAACGTGGCATTATTACTACGACCTGCCAATTTGTGCATTAGAAGAATATACTCAATGGTTTAGTTTTTGATAGTATTCAGTATTCAAAAAGGCAAAACCAAGAATGTAAGGTACATAAACAGCAGTAATTATGTAAGGACATAAAATATGGAGTCACGACGGTTTGAAATTAGAGCAGGCTTGACGCAAGTTGGTGTACTGAGCCCCACGCTTTTTACAAAATTGAAAGACGATGTATAAAAAAACTAATAAAGAAGTAGAAGCTTTACATGTACGATATTGTAGACTGAATCAGGCGCTACTTGGTAAATGCATGTTGGTCATCTTTGCTAACGTTAAAAAAGACTTACAGAAAAATATAAATGAATCAAAGCGTTTCAAGAAAATAAGCTGACGATAAGCAAAGAAAAGACATAAGTGGTGGCATTGAGAAAGAATCGAGAACATTTAAGAATATAACAGGGTGTTTCCAAAATGTTGCGCTAAACTTTACAGGAGACTTCAGCAGCTCAAAATAGTTAAAAAAGTTTATATGAACACATGTCCGTAAACTCTTTGTTTTCTACAACAGTGGTTTAAAATAATTTGCGGTAACAATAACTACAGTAATTGTTTAAAATGTTGTCCATTTGCTTCTGTGCAAGACTGCACACGATGCATAATCGATTGCCTTACACGCTGGATAATTCCTGGTCGATTTTGAATTGATGCACAAGAATCGATAACCCGTTGTTCTAACACTTCTATATTTTCTATTGGTGCGGAGTATACTAATCGTTTCAATTCTTCCCACAAAAAGAAGTCTATATATTTAAATCGGGTGAGCGTGCAGGACAGGCAACAGGCCTACCCCGAGCTATCCAACGTCCAGGATAAATTCTACTAAGATAGATGTCGCACTACAATACTGAAATGAGAAGGTGCATCATCCTGCATAAACCATGTTCTCTCAATGGGAATACTTTGCATCAATCCAGGTAATATATTTTGCAAAAAGTCAAGATAAATAGAACCCGTCAATCTATTTGGTAGAACACAAG
>OW679198.1:42459139-42865989 GCA_940337035.1 Agriotes lineatus
CTTGAATATAATAATCTAGAGTGTATATTTTGTTTAGGACTTGTCGATTTTAAAATAAGCCACTAATTTACCCAAATGGGATTATATAACAGTCTTTACATTCAAACAAACCGTATTTGAGTTGATTCGTCATTGCTTATGTTTTGGATTTTAAGAGTTGTGCAAAGCCTTGTACCTTTATTGTGCTATTTTAGATATGCAGCCATCGTGGGACGAGCTTCCATATCATTGCAAAATGTGTTTTTAGCTGTATCATATCTATAATCCCACCAAACTTACGTACAGTTAATTACCAGCTTTTACTTTATCCACCAGTGATCATGTTTTGTGCTGTATTAATTTAACTCAGCTGGCTGTTTTCATGTACTAAAAGATTTTTTAAATCCATGGTTACGAAATAGTTAACGATTAACCCCTCACCATATCGAATTTAAGTTTTTTCAACAGATTCTTTTATTTATATTGAATTTGCTAATATGTTATGGAATGTTTATGTGGCTGCTTTAATATTTGCAGTTTATTGGCCGAATTATTGCATGGGTCTTATTTTACTTAATTTATTTGAAGAAATATTTTAATCCATAAGCATTTTTATATTATTTCATGCCTGGCTTTTGCAACTATAACAAACTTATACAGCCTTCATTTTATTAAACGATAAAACCACGTGTTTCAACGTAACGCTTTGATATAGGCTAATCGACAGTTATTAAGCAGAACGCCTTCTCAATGCTGGTTATGACTACATTTCCCAACTGAGAAGGTTTGATCGACCGATTCGGTGTTGCAATTCGTCTGAGAAATGTTGTGAAATATGGGCTAATTTGTAAGAAATTTAGTTGGACAATGGGTGAAGATAGGGTTCGCACACGATTTCAATGAAACTGTCGCAGCCACAATTGTGGGCAGTGCTGAGGTGCATATTTAAACAGCATTTTGTCTCGAACAAGCGATACAACCACGCAAGAACAAGGCACCCGCGTCTGGCTCTTACTACAATGGGTCGTTCGGCGATTTTTAAGCCGAACAAAGCTGGCGGAAAATGTATACATTCGTATTGCGGGCATGTGCTCCGCTGCAAACACGAAAATAACATTATCCGTTGAAACAAACCGAAGCCAACCAATTAACACCCATCACATCGCGTCAAATATAAATTAAATTACAATTTCCCTCGTTGAACCCGTGTCACTTCACATCGCCGACGTCGAAAACGGCGGAGTTGTTAAGGCCGTGACAGCAATCTAGTGATCCATGAACGCGAATTTAAATACGTCAAAACAAGCAAATATCACGGAGACATTTCGGAAGTGCCAGCCCCATCCACCGCTGCCGTCTTTAATGGGAGAATGGCGGATCGTCGAGGGTTAATTTATACCAGCCGGCCTGAAAAAATAATTTTGATTGAAACATTTGCGACTTTTCCGTATGACTTTCCAATGAAGAATTGGTACCTACACAGCTCACTTTATACAAGAAATTTTCTAAAATTATAAAAATAAATATGATATTTTTTCATGTTTACTTCGCTCGTCTAAAAGACTAAGAAGGTTTTGTATTAGTGAAAAATCTTCCTCCGAGATGTCTCTAGATATTCACATTTCTACGTCCCTAGACGACGAAAAATATGTTTTCCAATTCCGTCTCTCTGTCTATCAGTATGCCTGACCGTATGTCTGTCTGTACCTCTGTTGGCTATATAGCTTGAAAAACTAGTTGTTGAATGAAGACGATATTTTGCATGCGCGTTACATGTCTACCTAGCACGAAACCTAATATACTTATGATCAAATATATACAGAATGGGCATTTTAAAACAATCTATTTTTGCTTTAATGCAGGAATCGGTAAAAGTTATCATTTACGCATAGCGTAAGGTTTTTAAAAGGATACAAGTATGCAGTAATCATGCGTTTCTTATATAGAGTGAGAAGTGACCTAACCGCTCTTCTGATGTGGTTGCTATCTCAATTAATTCGTTGGCTGAAACTTAAAGAAAAACTACTTAATGTTTACTCGGATACAATTGCCGGCCGCTAGCTTAGACGGGGACGACGTGTGCAGTCCTTTAACACATACAAACAAAATCCCTGAAAGAGAGGCTTCAAATAACACAGGTAGCCGTAACTAAATTAAACCCACAAACCTGGTATCACAGTATAATCACAAATTTTAATTCGCAGGTTGACATAAGTTAACAACTATAACTATAAGCCGACAAGTTACGAGGTACCTCAAAAAGCAACGCATAAAGTCTAATACATATTTACAAGTCCAAAATACAGCGATACAATATTATGCACTCATTAAAATCAGGCAATGGTTTGCAAAGCGATGTTAAAGCGGTGTCTACAGCGTAGATTGGAAGGAAACGTTTTGCATGCCAGGTATAAAGTTCGCGGGGCGAATTGTATACTCCTAAGGTTACGTCGACAATCCAAACTTCAAAATGCCTGAACAGAGCTAAAAGCGATAGGGCACTGGTCGCCAGTAAATGTTCATACAAAGGGGAAACTTTTAACTTGTCATTATGTTGCCGAATCGAATACCTTCCTGCGCTCTAAGGAGTTCATGCAAGTGTGAAGCGGGTGCGACTTGATATGGACGGGTCAAGCCCATGTGCCCGGAGGAGATCCGCATCCAGATGAAACGAAAGCTAACACCTTAGCAAACTGCCCTACGGCTCCTCACTGACTGCTATAAGGAGAAAATAGTCCACGATACAACACTGGTGAAATTAAATACAGCCCAAAGGAGTTTTCCTAACTGTTCTGAGCATGGGCGAAGAAGTAAACCAGCAAACGTAGAATCCGCCGACAATGGCGTGGAATTGAAACGTCCCTAATTTACGATTCAGGAATTCAACTACGCCGAAAGGCGCGGGCAACCATTATCCAAAAATCAAACTGCATGCCCATGCATTCACTGAATACTTTAACTAACGCTTAAATTGACTTCATGCTGATAACAAAGGCAAGCCGGAAAAGAACGCCGAGGAAACAATCGCAACCCTTTACTTTCTAGGCTGCCAGTCAAAAGTAAGCTTAGCAGAAGCGCGCGAAATATGAACTGAGTACCATAGACCTTGAAATCGAATGGGTGCGTAGCAATATGGAATCAAATGGATGCGCAATTGAATCGTAACATGGTCTAGACATGAAACCGGCGTAATAAACGAATTGGGCCTGTCTAAACGTGTGGAAGCCCGAGTTCGAATGTCAACGACTGCACTTTTTTCATTTGCAAATTGATTGAATTCGCGCGAGAAAAAACCCTTTTAAACTCCTTTACAGATTTTTTCGTTTGCTGTTTTAAACATTTTTAGTTTGAAAGCTTCCACTTACGATGAAAGTTCCGTATAAAGCCCTTTACAGATTTTTCTTGATAATATACCAATAGAGAGGTTTACCAAAATATCCATACCATGATACTTTTTTCACTAAAAGTAGTTTACTGATGTAGTGCAACTTATGGGTTTAAGGACAATGGGTAGCTATTTTTTGTAAATATGAAGATATCATCATATCACCCGTGAGGGGTTGCCAGTCCCCCATCGGGCGCCTCCCCGGGTGGCGGATAGGGGAAAGCCTCCCAGATATGGGTGGTACCGGGGAAATCAAATACCCGGGGCGGACCAAAGCTGGTACCGCAGCGTCTGTCCCAAAGTGGGCGGCTGCAAACAGCGTCTGTTCTCCAGGTTAGGAGCGGCTGATATTAAACTCACCAATCCGCCTGGCCGGCGTGGTGTTTCAAAATGCCAATACCTCTCAAGAAAACAAAATGTCGACAAGAAAACGTAAAAGGAAGGTACCCCAGGTGGGTAGGATAATACATCTACAATCCCACATCGGAAATCCGGTCTGCCTCACGGATTCTGGGGGAGGCAAAAGTTCTACAAGCAAACAGATTGAAATCTGCCTGGCGACTTACAACATACGATCCATGGCCAAAGACGATAAAGTTTATGAATTAGAAGAAGAATTGCAAAAGGTTAAATGGGATATAGTGGGATTATCTGAGATCAAAAGAAGAGGAGAACAATGCATAGACTTAAACTCGGGTAACAGGCTATATTATAAAGGGAAAGAAGATGTAACACAAGAGGGCGTAGGATTTTTAGTAAAAGAAAAATTAAAAACACACATAGAGATGTTTAAGGCAATATCAGATAGAGTAGCCTACATAATAATCAAAAATAATAACTCAAAAATGAAGATAATCCAAACCTATGCGCCAACATCTAGTTACGAAGATGAAGAGTATGAAATATTTTTGGAAGAACTCACAACAGCCGTAGAAGAAACAAAATCAAAACTAACCATAATTATGGGCGACTTTAATGCAAGGATCGGAATGAAAACTGACGAAACTGAAACAAAAATAGGAAATTATGGCTACGGATCACGCAATGAAAGAGGAGAACGACTTGTGCAATACCTACAGCAAAATAACTTATATGCCATAAATACATTCTTTAAAAAGAAGCCAAGTCGAAACGGGACTTGGATATCGCCCAATGGCGAAACAAAAAATGAAATAGACTACTTCATCTCTTCCGAAAGACTAATTTTTAAGGATGTCACAGCCTTAAATCAATTTAACACAGGAAGCGACCATCGTATGCTTCGAGCCACAGTTTATGTAGACAAAAAACTAGTACGGAAACGATAGTTTAAAAATAAAACGCAAATAGATGCTTACAAATTAAAAGAGCAGGCGAAAGAATTTAGAACAATCTTGAAAAATACCAACATACAATCGGTAAATATAGAAAACGATGTTAACATAATAAATAATAGATTAAAGAAAAACTTGGTGGAAGCAGGAGTAAAAGTAGCCAAGCAAAAGAAAGAAAGACAAAAAAGAATAAGTGACGAAACAAAAACTCTAATGGGAGAAAGAAGAGAGCTCATCAACAAGGGAAAAAGACAAACAGAGGAATACAAGGAACTGAATAAGACAATACGAAGAAAAATCAAAGAAGGCCTAAGGAAGTATAATGAATCTAAAATAGAAAAAATAATCGAAATGAACAGAGGCATGAAATGTCTAAGACCGACATTAGGAAGACCGAAAATAATTACCATGAAAGACAACAATGGCAGAGAGGAAAGAAAAAAACAGAAAATAGAAAATATAATAACAAAATATTACGAAAACCTGTACGAATCCAAAACTGCACTAGATCATAACACACAAGAGGGGCTAAGCAGAACTATTACAAATGTCAACTCAGAAGAACTACCAAACATTGAAAACTACGAGATAGAACAGGCTATAAAAGAACTCAAAAATAATAAGGCGGCTGGCCCTGATGAAGTAATAGCAGAAATGCTAAAAGAAGGGAAAGACGTCATAATAAACTCCATGAGAATATTATTAAACGAGTGCTTACACAACGCAGTCATCCCAGACAATTGGTATGAAAGTATAGTTATCCTCCTGCATAAGAAAGGAGATAGAGCGGACATAAATAATTATCGCCCTATCTCACTACTCTCGCAGATGTATAAAGTATTCATGAAGATAATTACTAACAGACTTACCCCAAAGATGGATGCTTACCAGCCCGTAGAACAGGCAGGATTTAGGAAAGGGTTTAGTACCTCAGACCACCTCCTAACAATAAGAACGCTCATTGAAAAAGCTACTGAATACCATTTGCCCCTACATTTGGCATTCGTGGATTACGAGAAAGCCTTTGACAGCGTGGAGCTGTGGGCGGTGGAGCAGACCATGAATAACTGTAGGATAGACTCACGTTATAGACAGCTAATACAAAACATATACGAGAAAGCAACAATGGTGATACAACTTGAAGAAAAGACTGGTAAAATACCAATCAAAAGAGGTGTCAGGCAAGGGGATATAATATCTCCTAAACTTTTCACACTTGCCTTGGAAGATGTATTCAGATCGTTACAATGGACCGAATACGGAATAAATATCAACGGTAAAAAAATGTCACATCTTAGATACGCGGATGATGTCATACTAACAGCAGCAACATTTGAAGAACTACAAATAATGATAAATGAGTTGGAGGAGGCGTCGCGAAAGGTCGGCCTAAAAATGAATATGAAGAAAACAAAAATAATGACCAACACACATGAAGATAGAAACGTAAGGATTGATAATTGCACACTGGAAAAAGTAAATGAATATATATACCTCGGCCAAATCCTAAAGATGGGTAAAGACAACCAGACGGCAGAAATACAGCGAAGGATCCGATTGGCATGGGCAGGATTCGGAAAGTTAGCATTTGTACTAAAAAATCCCAAGCTACAACAATATCAAAAAACCAGGGTATTCAACCAATGCATATTGCCAGTACTTACTTACGGTTGCCAAACGTGGACACTTATCAAAGCTAACATGGATAAAATTGCAAAAACACAGAGGTCCATGGAAAGAATTATGTTAGGAATTAGGCTGACAGACAGAAAAACAAATATATGGGTCAGAAGCAAAACGATAGTTAGAGATGTTGTAGAATATGTCACTACATTAAAATGGACCTTTGCAGGTCATAACGCACGACACACAGATGGAAGATGGAATAATCAAATTCAAAATTGGAGGCCATGGATGGGACAGCGGACTAGAGGACGCCCACAAATGCGCTGGGGGGATGACCTGAAGAGAATAGGTGGATTGCACTGGAAACGTGCCGCCCAAAATAGAACTCAATGGCGCCAAATGAGAGAGGCCTATGTCCAAAGTTGGACGATTAATGGCTAGAGAAGAAGAAGATGAAGATATCAGTGTTATAGAATCTACCTCTTCTATTCGTAATCTTCAGAAGGATGTGGTGACAAAGGTGTCACTAAAGGCAGTGTTGAAATCTTTTTCAGGTGTATCTATCTTGAGCTAGTAGTGATTCATATAGCCTTGTAGCCTAATGCTAATACATAAGTTGGTTATCCCGGTCCACCCATCTAGTTGGAGATCTTCTACGGGGGCGTTTTCCTTCTATCTTTCTCTTTGTGATTATATTTATATTATCCCCATTCTGCGTGTCACTTGTTCAGAGTACAGAAGGTGCTTAGATATGGTTAATTCTCTTTGGCAGCCTAAAATTGACTTTACATTTTATTTAATACTAGGTGTTACCCGCGACTTCGTACGCGTGAGGTTCGTTATTTGTGTATTAAATAATGACTCATTATTTTCTGTCATTCCATCCCATCCTATCCCATCCCATTTCCATTCACGTCCCCATCCCGTCCCGTTTCTTCCCCTACCAGCCCAGCAAATCCCATCCCGTCCCGTCCCGTCCCTTCCAGTCCAGTCCAGTCCAGTCCAGTTTAGTCCAGTGCAGTCCAGTCCCGTCCCTTCCCGATCATTTTTTGATCGATAGATGCCGACCAGTTGTGCCTGTAAGTATGGTTGCAAGTTTCTACGCATAATCTCTATGCGTTCCATTTCTACAGGTAAACGAGAAAGGCGACTAAAAAGGTTCTCCATAATAGCAACATAGACCGTCACGGGCTCATCGGGTCCTTGGGTTCTACTACGGATCTCATCCCATAGGCTGATTTCATAATCACAAGGCAGGAAAGCGGCTTTCAAAGCGATGATCAATTCGTCCCAAGAACGAATAGTGTTGCGAACGGAACGAAACCAAATTCGAGCGTTGCCAGTGAACAATTCGATGGCAGCAGCAAAAAGTTGATCCTTGGATACGTTTCGAGCTATGCGAGTTTCTTCAATTTCCTCTAAAAAGCTAGTTAAGCCATTTCCTCCATCGAAGGTGATCCTCCATTTGTTGATGGCTAAGTAGTTGGCAGTCGAAGTGTGTCTATGCGACGCAGACTGGTTGACATCTTCGGCAGCAGAAGAACGACGATTGACAGCATCAGCAAAGGGCGGATAATCCAAGTACATGCCAGGCTGCATGGCTGAGCTACTAGGAATAGGCTGAGGGGCAAAGAACTGTGAAGTGGACAAAGGATGACTCCACGTAACCGAGCTAGCAATAGGACGAATAGGCAAGGCAGCGTCTTCCTGAGACGTAGTGACAACAGAGCTATGGGGGCGAATATGAGTTTCCTGAGGCGAAGCTACTGAACCGTCCTCCGAGCTTGAATCACTCGGTGCAGCTGTTGTGTCGTTGCGAGCTTGGGTATCAACGTGAAGCTGAAGTTTCGCTTCCAAGGCGGCAATTAATTGTTCGCATCTATCCTTCAAGGACTCCAACCTAGAAGCGGAATCTGGTTCTGCTATAATATGACCTAACCGACCTTGAACATGAAGAAGGCGAGTACCTAATCGTTGGGCATCATTGTCCAGGTTCCTAGAGGTGCAACTATCAATTTCGGCAGCTAAAATAGAAAGTTTGTCTTCACAGATCGCAAGTTCTTCAGTAGCGTCGAAAGACACGGGAGTGAAAGTGACATTCATAAGAAGATCTATCTTCATACGAGCACGGAGTAATTTACGTTTGTCTTGGACGTTGCCCTGAATGGCAATGTCTCTAACTCGAAGCTCATAATCGAGCTCATCGACGAGCAAACGATTAACATCTAATCTAAATACCATCTTGCTGTTCCAACAGGACAAGATGATCAACAAAACTTATTTAAGCTAGACTTATAACTATCCAAGCAAAACCTGTAAATAGCATGCAATAAACAAACCTATAACTAGCAATAATCAATTGTAAATACCCAACAAGTATCGACAATAAATAATACCAAATGTAAATCACCTAGCCAATAATAAATTCTAACACCCTAACAGTTCGATTTGCACTATAGTACCACCAAGTACCCTAACAACGACGCAGTCAAAAATCCTTTCGAGCCCCACGTTGGGCGCCAAAATCTTCTTGTCAGGGAAGATAGACGGTCGGCCTTACCTTTTGGCGAAAGTTATACTAGTTATTTTGCCGGCTGGTAACTATCGGCCTAATTGGGCTAGCTCGCCGCGAGGGTCGCAGGGTTCCAGCTATGCTAAAAGAGAATACAGAAAAAAGGAGTGGGCGCCAGGTCCTAGACTCAGATCCAATTCCTTGTGCCGGACCTTACACAAGGTCGAGGATAAAAAACAGCAAGTCAAAAATAAACAAACCAACAACCAATGAATAGATCACAGCTTTATTTTAAATAGATTGGTGCGTACTATAGTGCATCGCAAACCCGCAAACATATAAGTATAGATCAAAAAAAATATTGCTAATCATCGACAATACTAGATTTTCAAAAATATAAACTAAATATAAGTACAAAAAAAAAAGACAATAAAGGGGGCTATTGATATATATGAATAGACTAACGCACTAAAACATTTCGAGCCTAAAATAAAATAACGCGAGGTTTAAAGGAAGCGTATCGAATATTAAATTTAAAAAAAATAAATTAACCCCTGTGAGGCAGGATATAGCAGGGCCAGGTTATGCAAGCGCTCAGCTGATGCGAAACCCCGAATATCAGCTCAGAAAGATTCTAAGTAATTAATCCAAAATTTCGAATGTCAAAACTACGAGGGTATATGGCCATATAGTTCACAGAGCAGTTTTCTTAATGGAAATACATCAGGTGCATAAATGAACGCTAAAGCAATCGCTTGAATAAACCTTCGGCAAACTTGTACCTACGTGAACTCGCAAATAAAGTACAATAACGCGGAATTGACAATTATTCTACCGGCGCGGCGGCGGGCCTTATGACGCAATCGCTACTAACCCGAGATTAATCCGTCATGAACTGCAACTGCGGAAGCAATCGACTACCGATGTCGCTACTCTAGCCACTATCAACATCGAAACGACGCGGCAAACTTCAGACGGCTGACAGCAAATGGCGACGAAAATAAATATAAAGATCTGTATATTAAACAAACCGCGGGCAACGAGCCGTGAGTACAACCCTAAATCTGAAGTAATTAAACGAAAGATCTAACATACGATTTGCAGGGGAGCTCGATGGGGCGCGGCGGCCGGCGAAGGTGAATATAAATATCTGGGTATTAAACAACCCGCAAAGCTGCCTTCACAAAGTCAAGTAAGCTCGATTAATGTCTCGAAGAAGCTCACTCAAATGCACAAAATGGATGCTCGAAATTTGCAAAAGCCCTATTATAATAACGCAGCAGATCTATACAAAAGCATGCACTAATAACTTAACTAGACGAAGCGTTGCTATGCCAAAAATTATCGCACATGTCCTAACTATTAACGAGACGAGATACTATAAACTAACCATAAAATACACCAGGCGCAAATAGCTATATCAGATTCTTGCCTGTAGTAAAAACATGTCAGCTCCTAACCTGTGTCTTGCGGAAGGCCGGGGACGGCAGAAGCGATGGAGGTTTCGGCAGACACAGCGAGAGGCCCAGCGGACCTAGGAGGCGGTGATCCTATCACAGGTGAGTGCAGTGCTACCCCTCCAGCGTAGCTACCAGGGAATTTGTCGAGCTCCTTGACAATTCGATGGTTTTAGGGGCCCAAATCGACGGTTTGGATGCCAGCCGAGTGCAGCTGAACAAGGAGTGCTAAGCCTCTTCAGGGGGAGGTTCAACCTCTCGCAGGAAGCGTCCGAACTCTCCCAAGGTCGTAGCCGACAGGAAATGGCATCCCACAATAAATCCAAGTCCACAGTAAATCGAAATCCACAGGGAATGGTGTCCGACAGTAAATGAATGGCATCCGGCAGTAAATGGCTATAACGCACAACGCCTCAAATAAGTCCCAAATAAGAAGAAACTGGCCTTATCTTACCTCACGCTGGAATTGAGCCAGAAGAAAGGGCAGAAGCAATGCTGGCGTCAGACGAATCCGCAGTTGCGAAGGACGTACGTATAACCAAATCAAATACGAACGTTTTAAGGGCACATGTGCTTTTTCAGATCCTCCGAAAAATCAAAACGGAGCTGAGCTATACTAATTAGCTCAAAAATTCAAGCACACGGCCGAGGCACAAGCAGCCTGCACCAAGTTTAAAATGGGAAAGACCTCAAAAATCCACCAGCTACCAGTTATCAAAACTTTCCAAAATTTTTGGGCCAGAAGATGCGAAAAAAACAGCCTGAAAAATTGTGACTGCAACAAGTGATATCCTTTATCTAGCAACAAATAGAATAGTGTAGAAGAATTTGTAACAGGGGTTGCCTAAGCGCCACATACAAATATCTATAGGAATATGACCAAAATAAATTTAATTAGTAGAATATGGGTAATTATTCGAGGAGTTGCTTACCAAACTGCTTGATAATTATAGGCAAATAATTAAAAATAAGATACAGCTGATTATACCTAGTTTAAAGCTTGCAAAAATTGACACCAGCCAACCATAAATATTCAAGTTCAAAATTCAGCTAGCCAAAAGTTCAATACTACGGGGGACACTCCAAAAGTATCGTAACACAGTCCAGTCCAGTCCAGTCCAGTTTAGTCCAGTGCAGTCCAGTCCCGTCCCTTCCCGATCATTTTTTGATCGATAGATGCCGACCGATGCAGCTGTTAAACGATATTTGCGGCGTGCAAACTGTCAAACGCGCGAAGGTTAAATAGTCGTTAAGTTTTCTGAAATTTTCCAATTTTTTGCGCAATTTTCTTAATTTTTCTTTCCGTAAGAACCTTCTACGAAGTATTAGAAAACTTAAAAAAAAAGATGAATGAAATCGGCCAAGTCGTTCTCAAGTTATGGCGTGACCAAGGAAAATAGGGATTCATTTATATATATACTAGCTTTTACCCGCGACTTCGTTCGCGCGAGGTTCGTTATTTGTGTATTAAATAATGTTCCACCCCACCCCGCCCCGTCTCGACCCTTCCCGTCCCGTCCCGCCCCTTTCCCTCCCGTCCAGTCCCGTCCCTTCCCGTCCCGTCCCGCCCCTCCTCTTCCATCCCATCCCCTCCCCTTCCATCCCATCTTTTTCCTTCCCTTTCAGTCCCGTCCGTCCCGCCCCGCCCCGTCCCGCTTTGCCCCGTCCCGTCCCGTCCCGTTTCTTCCCTTATGTCATGTTCACCGTCTTGGACTTAAAAATAAATGCCATTTTTGCAATCAACGTCCCAATAAACCTCAATAACGACACCCATATCGATTTTTAGGCTTACTTACCCCATTTCACCCCCTAAGGGGTTGATTTTCGGAAAATCACGAAATACGTGTTTGCTTATTTGTTTTTAGGAGTACTCCTACGAAGTTTCAAGTCGAAATGTCTATTTAATATTATTTTTCCATACAAAATTGGAACCCCCATTTTACCCCTTTAGGGGTTGAATTTCGAAATATCCTTCCTTATTCCTTGTATACATCATAAAGGGAACCTCTGTGCAAAATTTGAGCTTTCTAGGTCCAAGGGTTTGGGCTGGGCGTTGATGAGTCAGTCAGTCAGGACTTTTAGAAATATATATAAGATAGATTGATTAGTTCTTCTGGAGTTCAACCCATCAGAACCTTAAAAAGCGCCTCTATTCTATTGCTGCCTGTTGTGGTCATCGTCTACCTTTCTACTGCATATGTGGCGATAGGGAAGGTAAGAACATTTATAATTTTAGTGTTCTTGATGACGGATCTTCCGCTGCTAGTAAAGATCCAACCTAAGTAGACAACTGTTGACAACGTCATATCCCGTCGTTTCTCTGGTATGTGTTATCTGATATCTGTGCTGTTCACTATTATTATTTTTATTTTATCTCCCTTTACCTTTAGTTCATGATCTTCGCTTTTAACCGTAGCCTGTGATTTCTATCAGTTTATCAGCACTTGCGGCAATGATAAGGCTGTCATCGGCATAACGAGGGTTGCTGATTTCCTTCTTCAGATTGAAATACCTCTCCATCAATCATCTAGGATTTTCCTCCTAATATATTCACTACAAATATGCATCATTGTTCGACTGTTAGAATATGCCTGGTGTATTCGTATCTTCGGCATATTGTTGTCATACATTCAGTCCCCGGATTAGCATGGTTAGATGTTGCAAGATGCTGTTGGTTGACGGGTTGTAATAGTCCACGAAACAGGTTTTCTCTATGAGCAGGAACAGAAATTTGCTAGTGCAGGAAGACAGTTCTATAGTTCTCGCAATAGGACTTTACATGTTCCAAAAAATAGGTGCAATGGGTTTCCCAGCTGAAGATCGAGTCCATTGCATGACCACATTATCAGAACAACAAAGTTGTCAAATGTTTTTGAGCCTCGAACATGGTATACTAGATAAACATTTTTAATTCCGCTATAACTTAAATATTTGTAAAAAATGTCTGTAGCTATTTTTTCAATAAAAGAATGAGTACATGCCAACTGAAAAAATACCGACTTTGAAGTAGGAGGGTTGTTTTCTTGCAGACTAAAAAAAAAGAAAATTGATTTGTTGCAAAATTATTGACCCTGGTCTCATATATGGCAAAATAATTGGCTTAGTATTGTGAAGCGTCTCCGCAGTTATTCTTTTAAGTAATGTACCTAAGTACCTACTAGTGCTGCACAGCATCCTTCAATAAAACCATTTCAAATTTTAGCCTCTAATTCAGGCAACTTTTTGCTGATCGTTTTCAAAGAGCGTTGTTCGTTTTATTCTGTGAGCTTTCATATCGTGATAAATCTAGGCTGCTAACTGGCTAATGCGATACAGGTATACAGGTATGACATTAGTTGTAAACCAATGTGATTTTTCTGCCGTATGACACGCTGCATGGTCTTGCTCTAGCAAGGGGTAATTGACTGTAAAAGATCCTTTTCTAGTAGTTATTGGTACTTTTCCGCATTTACAGTACCGTCTATAGTGTAATACCGCCTTACCCGTTGAGATAATATGTATCCCCACAATATGTCTGATGCTGTAAATGTCGATCTTCTTTTTACACAGTCAGGATGGCAAGCTTCGCCCTCTTCAGTATGACTCTACTTCTGATATCTCTATAACTAATAGTTCTAATTTTGATGGGTCACTCCATTACTACATCGCTATTCAAGAGATAAATCTGTATGTGCCTTGGCCCACAAGTCGTTTCTTCTGTTTAACAGTTAAAAGTAGTTTTTCTTTAGATTTATTAAATTTCTATCATTGCTGCTGCACTACGCGAAGGAAGGTATATTTAGCTATTTGTTTTCCGGTATATTTTAACCGTGTGAGGTTACGTTCTGAAGAAGAGTGTCTTTGATCTTCTTTAATACGTGTATTTAAAATTCTTCGTTCAACATAAGATATTTCTGGTCTCTTCTTTGCCTCCACCTCATCACTTTCGAATATTTTATACGCGAAAGTATCTTTGCTTAACGGTTTTCTTTCCATCATTCTGACAAATAAATGTACTAAAATTTGAAGAACACTATGCAATGCATACTTGATAACAAATAGAACATGCCTTGTATTAGGGTGGCTTGATATCAGTTTGACGTATTTGTCCTTTCCATGGTACGGCCAGCGCATTCTCCCCTCTCACTTTAAAGCACTGCAAAGAACAATTACTTAAAATTGACATCAAGGCATCCTACCTTCTATCCATAGATTGATTAGATATCTGATCAAAACGCCGTTAAATATTACTAATTTATCATATAATTCCTATAGGCCAATTATTTAGCAGCAGCTTAGTTTTTATTGGTTTGCAACTTAAATGCTAATATTTAAAAGTTGAATCATGTGATGCATGTAGCTTACCATCATTTTTGCTTAAATAATATACGTAACACCGTTACAAACAGGTAATTGAATTTGCATAGTAATAGCAAGTTGCTAGCGTTGGAATTTGCCGGCGAATAAAGTAAATATAGCCTATACAATTATATACAATATTTGTGCAAGTGCTTTGTAGCCAGATATTTTTAACCCGCCAATACGCGTTTCTGTGTCTCGAGGCAATTCTTGAAACGTAAATAAGGTAACTACCTCTTCTAGGTAATAATAATTCTTTGGCTACTGCCTTAAAAGAAAATTACAGCTTAATGAGGATTTTGTATCCACATAATGCGGTAGTGAATTAATTTGGTTTTAATATGTTATATTCAATGAATTACTTGAGCATTATGAGGAACAATTTTTAAATGTTCACAACAAACGAAATTTTGTGTCGCACATGGTTTTAAAATGTCTTACAGAAGAGGGCTAATTAGTTGGTTTTGTTTGGCGCCATATCATAGCCATGAAAGAATAGTGACAATTATCTCTAATTCTACAATGAAAAGTTTAATTACAAATTATTGTGGTAAAATTAATAAATAAATAAAATTAAAAGATTGCCTTATTCTGTCACATTCCGAAACCGACAGCAGTCTATAATTAGTATTTACTAGCAACCCAGTGAGACAAATGTCTCATTTAAAAAAACAAAAAAGACCGTTTTTCAAATAGAACGCGTATTAAATAAAAACTGTACCCAGAACTGGAAGGTGTCAAAGTGGTTGCCTAACCGATCGACGTTTAAGGCGCAGAGGGTCGCAGCTCCGTTTGGCTGCTGAATCATTTTTATTTAATACGCGTTCTATTTGAAAAACGGTCTTTTTTGTGATTTCTCGAAAACCGGAAGTGTCACGTGACTGAAATTCGGTTCCTGAGCTGACATGACCATTCCAAACATATAACTTTCATAACTTTTTTCTCTATCTCTTACGGTTTGGCTGCCGAAACAGCGTCCCGGACGGACGGACAGGACGGACGAACGGAGAGGAGGGACGGACGGACCGACAAGTCTATTAGATAAAGGATGTGATCCTGGTTTGGAAGAGGGACATGCATTTCAAAATTACTTTGGAGATAATTAGAAATTATTACAGGACGATGCAAAAACTGTAGTGCTACTAAGTTCATATTTAACCACATATCGATTATAAAGGAGAATGTGGTCGGTAGGTACTAGTTATCGGGAGCATGTTTGTCTTTGCCATATTTTTACTTTTTGCTAATTTCATCAGTTAGTGTTAAACAAAAACCAGACTTGCTAGGCCACATTTTTATAAAACATTAATTACGTTTTAATAAATGGGTTGCTCAAAAGAATTTCCTACAATTGCTAGTAAACAAGTGCTTGAGTTAGGATTTTATGTATAAAACACTTATAATAAACGTTGGGTGCTAGGATCCTAATGTTACCCTATTCAAATCAATTTGCGTAAATGTAATATAACATTTTCATTTAATAAATGTTCGTCTTGTATGTAAATCGCACACCCAAGTGTAGTTTATAAATAACACAACTGACGGAAGCTTTCTAAACGTTAAGGAATGCGAAATCCATTTTGCTGAATATTTGTCATACCCAAATCATTGCGAACAATGTGAGAAACCGCTATCTCTGCCATACATTTCAGCCTAATTCGGCTATCTGCCTGCTGTGAATAGCATTAATACTTTTACGCTTCGACAATGAAATTGATCATCCAAATAGCTCTATACAGTTCGATTCTGTCCTTTCTGTTTTAAACTTTGTAATTCAATTTTTTGTTGTGACATGAGATAGGTATGCGTTCCCTCAGGCCTTGATGATATTTTCATTAGGTATATTTTTAAGCTTCTTGCTTTTGAAGAGCACATACGTAATGATTCGATGCTCAACGTTATTGAATTTTGCAATTTTCCGTTTATATCGCTTTCAAGCATTTTCTGTGACGACTAAAACTTTACTCAAACAATTTATTATTGCTGTATTACAGTTAAACGTCATAGTCCATTAAACATTGTCTTAAATATACTTACATACGTATAATGCATAATGATAATAACTATAAATAATAATTACATAATATGAAACTGTTTGAATATTTAAAGTTCTACCGAAAATAAAGCCATTTTGAAGTGATAAATAGATCTTATGTGAACAATTGACACTTTTATATTTATTAATTGTCATGTAGTTTTTTCAAAGAAAGAAGACAACTTCATTGCTGTCCAAACTCTCAGAAAAAGGTGGCCTCATTAAAAAATCTAAAAACAAATAAACAAATCAACTTAGTTGTGTTACTAGCATACAATAATTCCTTTGTTAATTTAATTGTACTACAGATAATCAATTTAATTAACATAGGGAGTAAATTATTATTTTTTGTAATAGTTTGGCTGGCTATTCAGATCAAACTATTACAGCAAATACCACACGAAATTATGTCTAGGAACTGTATTTGCTTGATTTACATTGAAGTTTCTTTCGTCTGTAATGTTTGTTTTCTCACTTAATGATATAAGCCAAGTTTGTATTCTCATATGTTTTATTATTGTAATTAGATTCAAATTAAATTTAGTATAATTGAAATGTTCTCAAAGCTGATCCTGCGCAGGAAGTGTATTGTGAATTCTAATTCACGTGTGTGCTGCCTTAAATGCATGTCAAGCCTGACTGCGGGACGAAGGGCGATTTCAACTTTGAGGCATATTTGGCGTTTTCAAGTTCAGCTTCAGTCGCGAGTCGCTCAAGATTGAGGTAGAACTTGCTTGCGAGTCGAAAGTGCATTGTACAAGTCGTCTTCAAAAGAAAGAGTTGGAAGCTGCATAAAAGTGCATCAAACAAGCGTGTATGAGTTCCGTGAAAGCAATTTACGTAGTGTACATGTAAGTACAACAATTTTGTTATATTTAAATGCGCATTCGAAGCGTCCATTTTGGGAAGCGCCGACTCAACAGTATTTGCGAGGCTTGTACGCCATCGCGGGGATTTCCTAGCGTTGTATCGTCCAGGCTCAACGACGCAATCCCAGGTAAAATGTTTGCAGCTATTTCGAGTTGCGTTCACCTGCGAGAAGTGTTTGCAAATGTGCGAGAATGTTCTTAGTTGTGTATTTCGGGCCTGATTTAAATATATGAAAACGCGATCAAGGTCGGTGTTAAGCCAGAACCGTAGAAAGGTATCTGATATTTACATTCTTTTACAAGACCATTCTATCACGTTATTTTGTTGCGTTTCTGATTATTTTGTAAGTTGGTCTAATATGTTCAAACGTACACAATAGCAGATGTAACTCTCTCATGCAGTTTGTATTAAGATGGAATTCTGTGACTGTTTGAATTTCTCATATTTGATTTGTGTTTTGAAGTCATTGAATTGATGTAAATTAATTGAATTCTTTTGCTCATTGTTTAAAGTCAATTTCAGTTCGATAACACTACAGAGGGAAAACAGGTTCCTGTTTTAACTGATCGTTCATAAGTTGCGAGGTGAGGTACTAAGAGAGTTGTATGTTCGTTGAGCTAACTAACCGGATGAAAAGGGCAACTAATTATTCAAATATTAAGGCCGTTGGATTGTGCATGACAGGTTCCTCCAGCCCCTTTGTAACTGTGATCAGCGAGTGGTACGGGTCAGAGATATTTTTACTGCAGTTCATGAGTCGGTATGTGCAAATAGGGTTAGCTATTCAACGTTTATCGCTGAAACAGAAATCGGCTACTTCGTCGAACTTTCTTTTAATACAGACTGGTTACTTCAATTTTTTATAATTTATAATTAATAAACATTCACCCGTTGTTTATAAAAAATCATTGGCTGCAGTTCCTTTATATTGGGCTAATTTGGCTACAATTGCTATCTTTGGCAAAGTTCAACTTATTTGTGAAATAGTAGATGGATTTTATATAGTAATAAACTTATCTGTGCACATAACTCCGGGAACTATTGTGATGTGATTTCTCGCCTAGTTTTGGTGTTAATTTTTGTGGCACCATAAATTGTACACTTACAATTACAATTTTATGTAGCGGTCTTTTCATGTAAGCGAATGTGGGGCTATAATGTGCTAATTAATAGTTTCCGAATACAGGACTATGCGCGTGTTAACTATACATATTACTTTTAATGAACAGATTCATTAATAAAATTGTTGGGATGGCCTTGATTGCGCAATAGCCAGTTCTATGCGTTACAAATTAAAAATTTAAAAATTCAATTAATAGTATATTAAAGTATGAGTGGATAACAAGGTCTTTAAAGCACGCGCGAGTTTTCGAGCACGACGGCGTAGCCGGAGTGCTCGAAATAGAGGAAGTGTTTTAAAGACCAGTTATCCACGAATACTTTACGCTATTTTTTATTATACCTGCAGTACTGGAAATAAATTACGCACTAAAAACTTAGAAATAATTTTTGTCGTGATAAATCAAAACAGCATAATAATATTGCTACTATAGTTACGAGAATTGTTTACATTTTTGTCGCGTCCACGTCCGTTGTTGCATTCAGTGGTTTCCTTGACAACCTTTAAAGCTCGGCGAGCTGTAATCGCCTGTTTTCGCACGCTCAGGCGTGCTTTAAACGGCGATTCTTATACAGGTATAATAAAAAATACAATAAGCACTCATATACTACTATCGAATATTTTATGGTAGTTTTTATTCAGCATTTTATTGAATATTGTATTACATTTCGAAAATTAAGGGCGTACGGGGTTATGAAATTACTAGAACGCGTTGGCCAGCCTACGTCTGGCCTTGCCAGCGTGAAGAAACGGTTAACAATAAAAATGCTTGCTTAAGCTGGTAGCCAGCCTACGTCCGGCCCTGCCAGCGTTAACAATACAAATGCTTGCTACGTCGCCACTTGTGCGCGGTCGGCATGTGCGCGCGCCAGTGCTTACGGTCTGGACGGCCGGCGGCCGGCAACCGGCGGCATCAGCTCTTATAATATAAGATTGACATCAAAATCATTCGTCCGTTTTCAGTTTTTCAAGATTTTTCAAAAAGGTAGGGACTTAGATAGTATTTAAACACAGCATTAGCTGAGCTAGTTAGCTCAGCGTTTAAGCATCGTGACTATTTAGGTCATTAAGCTTTTTACAAATTAAAATACGATTGAAAACCTTTAGAGAGTGTCATTTTTCGGAAGAGATGTATCACCGTGGCTCCCATGTTACTACGACGTAAAGATCTCCTGCTAGGGTTAGAACTATTTACCCTCGTCAAAATTCTAGTGGGGCTTCGACCATATCACCATAATAGTAGTGTATGGTACTTCGTATGTCGAGACCTTAGCCATAACAAACAATCGATGATGCAATAATCTACAATCTACCATATGTCGATGATACAATTATTTTAACAAAAACTGCGAACATATTCAAACTATATGAGACTACATACGGGACGAAAATACTCAATATGGTCTACCTTAATAGATATACCTTACCGAAAGTAATCGAAAAATTAATTCAACCTGGTGTGAAAAACAATATAAATACTCGAAGTGCTACGCGAGTGAACAATGGAATCATAATATGAAAGTAATGTGGAAGTCTTATTCTTAACGTGCTCTATCTATACTGGATGTTGAAATTTCACATGGCTATTTTCATTTGGTTCACTGCTACACGATACAATTGTATTGAAACCAGTCGCGAAGGCTTCTAATACAGAAATGAATTTGTCTTTTCTAAAGTGCGGAGAATGTGACCATATACGTTGTTACGGTATTAAAAGAACTTTACGACACCCACCCAAGGTGAGCATCGCACCACGGAATCAGTCCTGAAAAACTGGCACACTTGCCCTAAGATCGGCTAAAAATAGGCTAAAGGCCACGGCTGGAACGCTCAGGGAGTCGGGCGTGAGTCACACGATACGTTCTGGGCAACCGTGTTGCGGCATATATATATATAGGGTATGTCAAAATCATGAGGGCGCCACCAAGCCTGTCTTAACCCGACTAACCGGGCCTGGACGGTTAGACGGGAGCGAAGCACGCAAAATACTCCGTCGATAGGATTACTCAAGAGTTGCAAGGTCAAATAACAATTTCGAGATTGCCTTATGCAAAGATTGTAATTAGGTGCCAATCCGACCGCGACTACGCAGCTGTCTCACCCAACTGTACGCTCAAAGCTCCCTCGTCCTGTCGCACAATAATCAGTACACTGAAGGGGGGGCGCTTATCTGAAACAGAACATGCACAAGTCGAAACAAAACAATAGTTCCCTTAACTAAAAAATCATGTATTGACTCACGGGTTACAATGGGGCAGCGGAGTGCGTCGCCCTATATCTATAAATAGATTATATCTAAGAAAACACCAGCTGGCGCGCGCTCTAAACCTAGCGACAAATGTTGAACAGTAATGAACAAAGTAGCACTTGTAACATAGACAGTCTGTAATTTGGAATGAATGTACAAATATGCGGGCGCGACGCCTTATGCAACAAACAGTAATGAACAAAGTAGCACTTGTAACATAGACAGTCTGTAATTTGGAATGAAGGTACAAATATGCGACAGTGCCTGTAGGCACAAGAGATGTGACGGGCTCGCTCGCGGCGTCCCAATACAGCTCGTACGCGGGGCTTAATGCTCTCCGCGGGACAGGTACACTCGCGTTCACAGCGGTAATCAGTTCAAAGACACATACCTTAATATGTAGGCGGTTGGGGAGCCTGGTACAGTTGAGTTGCGACAGGCTGCAGTCTTAGGTGGCAGGTACATTCGATGTTCGACGGCTATAGGGATGAGTGGACATCCGCCATACTGGCGACGTGAGACGCGTCAGGACGCGTACAACTGGACGACGAAAAAATGGGCCACTTTCGTTCTGCAGGACAGATCCTCGAAGGTCGAGATGAAGGGGCACGATCCCTTATTTACGGGAGCAGGAACTGGGCTCAAGATGCACCCACGCAACGCCGAAACAATTTCGGAACTCACACACAACCACCACACGAACGCTCTCTGCAACGGGCTGCGATCAACTGCCACTTAAGGCGAAACCGTTTGTCACATACTTGCTGAAGCAGCACTCGACGGGAAAAAGACTGACGCCCCCGCCAAGGGCGGGAGCGCCGCACGAACGCACACACTATCCGACCTCTTATTCGATCGACGGCTCTCGGCTGAATGCCCCGCAACAAGCGTTAGGACGCTTGAAGTGGCGTGAGCCAAATGGCGTTGCCACGTGACTCTCGACAGCCAATGGCGAGGCGATAAGATGAAACAAATTAATGCCGGCGACGATGGTAGCACGCCGCAACGGCGTGTTTTCTAGAAGATTCGGAATTCTTGCGAGCGATAACGCTCGGCTGCCAAAGCGCCATCAGAGGGGGGCTCCAACCGACGAGAAATACTGCGTTTGGGGCCAAATATGTGCAAAATCATGATTCTGGAATTAGGCGATGGAGCCAAATAAGTAACTAAAAGGGTTTAGCATACGGGCACGCTGTTCTAAAGCCTAGGTGGCTATTTAAAATACCAAAATGACCTGACACTCCCCTTACTTGAAAGAGAGTTCCCCGAAGTCTCTTAAAATCAACGGGGCATTTTGGCTGCGGCGCCACGAGCACTCAAACGACCGGAAACGCTGATACGATAGCTGTACCCCCAAAGGAATTACGCCCACTGGCCACCAGATAATGTACGACAGGAGGGAAGAGAGAAGAGGAAGAAGAAAGACTGGATACGCCAGTGGAAATACGAAAATTGGGTAGGACCTGGCGGTTCGCTGATGGCTAGCACTCACTCCCCGGACCACGGAAGACGGGCGACAAGAAAACTATCTGTCCCAAAGGAGTGGCGCTCCGCCAGGGGTCCACAAAACGATTTGTGTCTGGCTCCCTCGGGGAACCAAACGGGCAAAGACTAGGCAGACTGAGGACAGTCTTGCCGATCCGGCTCGACTGCCCCTCCCAAAATAGGAGTGCCACAACAACGGTTAGCAAAACTACGTCGATAATCAACCACCAAAACGACCAAAAAAAAAGGTAACCGACCAGACCCGAAACGGGTGTGGCACGCACTGCGGCGAAGGCCACGAAACGCCGACTGGACCTTAACACCGGGTCCACGACGGTCGCCTAACAGTGCGGTTTTGGAAGGTGGAAAGAGAAAGAGAACAACGGGGTTGGGTAGTTGTCGCCGGGACACGGTAGATAGTAGTGACAAGGGGAAAGGAAAGGTAAAAATAGAGCATAGAGAAGGAGGGTTTGGGGTTCCAAATTGAAACCGTAAAAATAAAAAAAACGCGCGGTTAGCGCTGGCCAAGATCGGGTCAATAGAACGTCTTACTCCCATGCACACTTCCGACCAACCGTTCCAAAAGAACATGGGGAGGGGGGGTATAGAAATGAAACTCCAAAGTCCCACCCAAGGGTTACCTGAAGAGGGCACGCTGCGCGTCACGAGATCGGCGCATTGTGTGGATCCCACAACTGGTATGAGTACCCAAGAGAAGAGGATGAACCACCAAAAAAAAGGGAAATGGTTGTGACAGAAACTGTCAAAAATAGTCATAATCAGTAATAGGAAAAACTCAGTCCACCGAAATCCTCAATCAATGCCGATGCCGGAGCCAAGTCGACTATTAAACCGCAAAGCGCGAGCTCGAAAGTGACTCCAACACCGAACACCAAAAGAAAATCCGGAAGAACCAAGTCTCCAAGGGTGTAGGCGTCCGATGACGCATGCCCAATAAATCCTTTTCAGAACTCCATGCGGCCCAAAGGGACTACCTTATTACGACAGGGTCCGCACGAAACAAAATGACCAGAAACACGCTCTCTTTATGTAATCCCACATAGGTGGTTGAAAATGGCGACGGCCAACGGTACGGTAAAAGAGCGCTAGGCCACGAACACAACAGGGCATCACTACATAGAAAAACTCAAAAATCTGTTGAACACTCAAACACTATACACTTAAGAAACCTCATGCGGACAGCAGGCCATTACCGCCACACAAAGCTCAGAAGCTTCAACGAAACTGTTCACAAAGAACACGATACTTGACAACATGACGTCATCAGACAAAAAGGGTACGATAAATGACAACAAAACGTCAACAAGTACGAAGCATTCCGACCAGCGGTAAAGACTCGTTAAATGCTAACGGTAAGTGTACAAAACACTGCGATAACTTTCGGGGTGTCCATGAAGAAGTCGGTAAACAAAGTTGGGCGGTACATGATAATAATGAAAATGAAATAAAAGTCCAACGAAAATAACTACGTCAAACCAACTAAGAAGATGGCCTGAGGGACGTAATAACTGCACGAGCGAATCTCCCCAAGCACACCAACAACAATCCACAACTGATCAACAAACCAAAACGCAGTGATGAAGCTGAAAATGAATTCCAACCTGCTCACCAAAAATCAACTCGGTACAACACCAAACGATAGAGAAAAAAAAATTGTCAAAATCGGTAATCATCAACGTCAAAATCGATAAACCTCGCTAACGTGAACGTCAAAATCGATAAACGTCAGTTCGGTACAACAAAAGTGTCAACTTAGCCCAAGGCTAAACAATGTAAGCGACAGGGAATCGAAACTCCCAACTAAGCCTTCGAAAAGACTTAAAAAAAACAAGGTCGGTACCTTCACTCAACAACATCTGGTACTAAATCCGACTAATACGGGATAAAATCTGCACTAAATGCAACAAGAGATCTCGGTAGTATGAACTGGCTAAGAAAAACAAGAAACGACGGTAAAAATTACGAAAAAGATACTCAAAATATGAAAAGACATGGAAAAACACAAAAAGAAAACTCAAAAAGGCGATAAACAACAAGAAAACACAAAACTACAAATAGAAAATAAGAAAAGACAAGAAAGAACATATAGAAAACAAGAAAAGAAACCTAAAGACAAATGACAACTAAGAAAAAACATATACACGGTCAAGAAAACTAATGAAAATAAACTAAGAACAGGAAAAGACAAGAAAAGACATATAGAAAACAGAAGAAAACAGGAAAAGACAAATAGAAAACAAGAAAAGAAGCTCGGTAAAATATTCTACTAAGAAAAAAAAACGGTTTACCAGTCCATACCACTTCGAAATGACAAAAAAAAACATTTGTGACAACGATATAAATGACACAACAAGGCTACAATGCCTAAAATGCCCCAGAGGCGGGCGCCAAAATTAAGACACACAACGCAAAAAAAAAGAAAACCCCAAAATGAGGTCGGGCGTTGTCGTGCACCAATAGGCTGCAGACGTTGGAGCACCAAAATTAGGCGCGTTGACGAGAACAAAGGAGCCACAAGGCCCCACAAGGCCCCACACGTTGGGCTGCCAAAATTAGGCAGACAACGGGTGGCTTAATAAGAAAAACGAACATACAAGGCCCCAGATGTTGGGCGCCAAAATTAGCCTGTTACGGTATTAAAAGAACTTTACGACACCCACCCAAGGTGAGCATCGCACCACGGAATCAGTTCTGAAAAACTGGCACACTTGCCCTAAGATCGGCTAAAAATAGGCTAAAGGCCACGGCTGGAACGCTCAGGGAGTCGGGCGTGAGTCACACGATACGTTCTGGGCAAGCGTGTTGCGGCATATATATATATAGGGTATGTCAAAATCATGAGGGCGCCACCAAGCCTGTCTTAACCCGCCTAACCGGGCCTGGACGGTTAGATGGGAGCGAAGCACGCAAAATACTCCGTCGATAGGATTACTCAAGAGTTGCAAGGTCAAATAACAATTTCGAGATTGCTTTATGCAAAGATTGTAATTAGGTGCCAATCCGACCGCGACTACGCAGCTGTCTCACCCACCTGTACGCTCAAAGCTCCCTCGTCCCGTCGCACAATAATCAGTACACTGAAGGGGGGGGCGCTTATCTGAAACAGAACATGCACAAGTCGAAACAAAACAATAGTTCCCTTAACTAACAAATCATGTATTGACTCACGGGTTACAATGGGGCAGCGGAGTGCGTCGCCCTATATCTGTAAATAGAGTATATCTAAGAAAACACCACCTGGCGCGCGCTCTAAACCTAGCGACAAATGTTGAACAGTAATGAACAAAGTAGCACTTGTAACATAGACAGTCTGTAATTTGGAATGAATGTACAAATATGCGGGCGCGACGCCTTATGCAACAAACAGTAATGAACAAAGTAGCACTTGTAACATAGACAGTCTGTAATTTGGAATGAAGGTACAAATATGCGACAGTGCCTGTAGGCACAAGAGATGTGACGGGCTCGCTCGCGGCGTCCCAATACAGCTCGTACGCGGGGCTTAATGCTCTCCGCGGGACAGGTACACTCGCGTTCACAGCGGTAATCAGTTCAAAGACACATACCTTAATATGTAGGCGGTTGGGGAGCCTGGTACAGTTGAGTTGCGACAGGCTGCAGTCTTAGGTGGCAGGTACATTCGATGTTCGACGGCTATAGGGATGAGTGGACATCCGCCATACTGGCGACGTGAGACGCGTCAGGACGCGTACAACTGGTCGACGAAAAAATGGGCCACTTTCGTTCTGCAGGACAGATCCTCGAAGGTCGAGATGAAGGGGCACGATCCCTTATTTACGGGAGCAGGAACTGGGCTCAAGATGCACCCACGCTACGCCGAAACAATTTCGGAACTCACACACAACCACCACACGAACGCTCTCTGCAACGGGCTGCGATCAACTGCCACTTAAGGCGAAACCGTTTGTCACATACTTGCTGAAGCAGCACTCGACGGGAAAAAGACTGACGCCCCCGCCAAGGGCGGGAGCGCCGCACGAACGCACACACTATCCGACCTCTTATTCGATCGACGGCTCTCGGCTGAATGCCCCGCAACAAGCGTTAGGACGCTTGAAGTGGCGTGAGCCAAATGGCGTTGCCACGTGACTCTCGACAGCCAATGGCGAGACGATAAGATGAAACAAATTAATGCCGGCGACGATGGTAGCACGCCGCAACGGCGTGTTTTCTAGAAGATTCGGAATTCTTGCGAGCGATAACGCTCGGCTGCCAAAGCGCCATCAGAGGGGGGCTTCAACCGACGAGAAATACTGCGTTTGGGGCCAAATATGTGCAAAATCATGATTCTGGAATTAGGCGATGGAGCCAAATAAGTAACTAAAAGGGTTTAGCATACGGGCACGCTGCCCTAAAGCCTAGGTGGCTATTTAAAATACCAAAATGACCTGACAACGTATATTTTGAAAGATTACAATTTATTCATGGTTGCGCTTGTCAAAGTTAACGCTTTCGCTCCGTGCAGCAGAACGGAAACAATGTAGCATCTAGCATTCTATTTTTGAAATGCAATCTAGGATTTTTGCCAACGAAAAGTATTCTCATTTTGTTAAACTTGTTCTCTCCTAGAACTCATTTCAACTGCTTGATCATGTTTACCATTTACAGTTGTCGATCATTCTTACATATAGCCTCACATGGTTGTTGACAATTCTAGGTTTAAGCCATATTTTTATTGTTATTGGTTGCCGACAGATTTGATGTCATATATCAGCTTCTGCAGTCTTTCTAAACTATTAGGGAGAGCAACAGTGTCGTCAGTGTATAGTCTAATATTTATAATCTTACCGTTAGTTTTAATTCCTTTAGTGGTTCCTGGAATATTTCGTCTAAATATACATATATTAAAGAGAGTAGGTGAATAGACAGTCTTGATGTATGTACCGTCCTTCAATTACAGGCGATTACAACTTGGACTAGCTATTTTTTATCACGGGTAAGGATCAGAAATTTTATTCTGAAAGTTACTAAATTAATAAAGAAAGCAGCAAATTACAAAAGGGCACCAGTCGTCAACCACAACAACAACAAAGTCAGCCTAACTCACAGTTTAAACAAAAACCACTTACTGTGTATGGCCTTCAGCTCACACTAACCTAAACTCAAAGAAACGAGTAAGTTAAGGTAGCTCATATAAAACAGAAATAAAGGTCCAGCAACGAAGCTGTAATTAAGCATCAACAAAACGGTAATAAAAAATGGGGTATCAACAGTTGGGGTTAACACTACATATTAAAACAAATAAAAACAAACTGAGTAGATACAGTCAATTAGATTATGTTAAACAAATAACATCAAAGACGCATAAACAGTAAATCAGATTCATCAGTGCAAAAGAATCTGAGGTTAAATGTTGCAATTAGTTCAAAGTGGGTACATAAATGTTAAGCTGGGTCGCAAAATGCAATACGATCCAAGAGGATGTATGATAAAAATGATGAAGAGCTACGTTAGGCAAAAAAATAAAATAGAGGAAGTTAAATAGTGAACAGAAGTTGTTGAAATTTTGGCTCAAAAGTGAATTGCGCAGTTAATATATCATGGTTCATAACCGTAATACAGTTACTAGAATTGCACAAGTACCAATCAGCAAAAAACACTTTCAGGCGCTGGCAAAAGAGTTAATCTCTAACCTGAGATATAGAACGCAAGTCTTGTCGAAAGGCCTTCGAAAAACTTATAAATATCATACATAGTATGTATTATCAAAGTAATATTATGCTTGCCGTTTTGAGCGCCAAAAGAGGGACTTCGTTATTACCCACAACTAAGAATTCAATATAAACATTGTAAAATAGAGCTGATGCTATATCGCAGCCATAACTTTCTGGTTTTCCTAAAGCAACTTAACCGGGATTCATGGTAGGGACCAAGGGCAGAGCGCCCCAGCCGCGTACAACGTCTTAATGGGTCTTCTCAAATGCCACGAGCCTTAGGCCTTCGCAGAACGTATATCAACTAGGTAAGTCTAGCAGGAGGGCTTTTCGAATGTGGTAAAGCGGTCTTAGTGGTTCCTAACGAGCCTAAAAGCGAATCGCATAATTAGCAACACTAACTCAAAGGAAAAACGTGCAGTAGACAAATTAAATTTGCATGATTTGCATGATAGTTGAAAATAACAGCACCACCGCTTCAGAAAGCTAAGAAAACTTCCCAGCACTCGATGACTATAATTCTGTAGTCCTTCTCATCCATCCTATATTTTCGGCATTGATTTAAATTTTTCGTGTTGAAGTCCATCATTGTAGTTAGTGCATTCCTGAAATCAAACTGTGTTTCTCAAACACGTACTATGCAACTACTATAGATTCTGGTATAGATAGTTTTAAGAAATACCTTTGTAATGTGATTATTGATTAACAATATTAGTTAGTCAGGTTTCATCACATTTCTTTGCCTTTGATGTTATAGCTATGGTGATAAATATGGAGCTCAGCCAGTCACAAACTTATTTCTTCTGCATCGTATATCGAACAGGCCAGTTAAGATGTTCAAAAATTTCTTTATCTCAGTCACGCAACAATTTAAAGATTTCCGAATGTTTAGTATCAGGTGATTTACTATTTTTAAAGAGAACACAGCTTCTCTTATCTTCAACATACCGTTGCGATACCTTGGCCTTCTCTTTTGACTATGTCATCCACGTTTGTCAAACTGTTCGCCAACCCACCCGGCATGTTTTTATTCAGTAGTTACTTTTTAGTAGTATCCTAGTAGAGTAATCAACACAATCATAACGTAATAAACGTATACAACAATCCCTGAACGTTGCAAATAGGTGAACTGATGGTGAAGGCCTTAGGGTCAATCCCTAAAAAAACACACTAGTTCAACTTACCCAACTTACACCATGGAAGAATGCAGATGGTATGAGACCTCTCCGCATCGGCGGCACAAAAGTCAATCTCTTGGGAAAAGGTTATCCTAGACTCCAAACGAACCAACTAATTGAAAAAAGTTAGAATATGGGAGACGACACTAGCGGTAGCTAGACGAACATATGACAAGTAGTGGGGCTGATACCAAGAATCGTTCTATAAATGAGAGTGGTAAGACCAGCAATAACTTATGCGGCATTGGTACGGTAGGCCTAGGTCAATCAGAAAACTACCAAACAAAAACTTGACAAGATTCAAATCCTTGCCTGCCTTAACTCCAGAGCATTTAAGAGCTATACGTTACTTTCACAGAATTCAGCGCCCTCCAACGGTCTAAAACCCTTTTCCATACCGTGCTTCCAAATGTCTTATTCTATCGGAATGTGGCAGACCTTTAAATATCTGCCTACATTTCACTTGAACAGCTGACACGTGCCATCTGGCATCCCTTGCCTGTTATGCTTACTTTCACATGTAAACGATAAGCCAAGTGGTATTCCTTATGTTTTATTATTGTAAATTAGATTTAAGCAGTGTATTCTATAATAACAAAAGCGCGCAGAACCGTCCTTGTGGATTAAAAGCATTGGGAAACTTAATTTGCGTGTGTAGCGTTAAACGCGAGTCTAGAGCCTGTTCGCAGGGTGAAGGAAGTCTTAATTTAAGATTATTTAACAAAAAATCTATTCTTAGCGTGCGCGTCTTGCCCAAGTGCGTATGTTTCCATCTTCTGATGCGGGTCGCAGGCTACGAGATATGCAGCTGAGCCGTGTAAATCATGTGAGTTAAGGAATGCGTGTACGTACGCAAATTGTGCGGGCTTATTGCACGCGAATAGGAACAGAGCCAAACTTATATATTATCCGCTTCAAGCTATTTTGAAGTGGTGTTTTTAAAGACATCTATTTTGATTACTTTGAAACGACAATTATATGCACGATATATTTAATGGGGTTTTATGTACGTTGTGTACTTACATGCGGGTAACCACAGCTATCTCGCGCGTGGGTTTTATAGAAGTTGATACTATTTTCCTTCGTTTCTCTTATGTTGTTTCATGTGTTTTGGAGTCAATACATTTTCTAAACAAATTGGCTTTCCTTGTACATTGTTTGAAGTCAGTTTCAGCCCGTGCTCCTTATTCAGGAATTATTGACACTTTGCAACCAAGATTGGGGTATTTTAGAGTTTCATTTCCACTGAGCTAGCGAGGTACATAATTATTAAAAGATTTAGGCGTACTTCTTCAAATTTAAAGTAACCACGCGAGGGACTTACCATTCCACAGCCATAGATGTCGAATTTCTTTGAAAATTGTGACGCTGCTGAGCCATTGCCCGGGCCGTTGTTACACTACCAGAACTTACTCATATCGGTTATTTAGCTTCGTTCGGTTTCAATAGAAGTCTTTTACTATAGGGGTTTTATAAATGCGTAATTTAACAAGCAAAAACTGTTGAACTTTGAGTGTTTGTGTTACAATAATCCAGTACCTTGGTGAAAAATCTATCATGGTGATGAAAACCTTATTATACCAGGAAGGTATAATTAAACTAACTAATAATATAATAATATGGGTGGGTCAAGGGACAGCATATCATTTAAGAAGTTAAAGAAATTTAAATTTTAACAAACTCACTAACACAGAGGGTGAAGGAAACGAAGAGAAAGGCGAGGGATTTAAATCTCAGAGATCTAACAATTTTCAACGACATGCATTATGAATCCGTTTAATAGCTAATTGAATTATAGTTATCTTTAGTTAAGGTTTATAGATCTATAGAAGATCTTTTTAATGTCTTGAATCACACAGTACCTGTTACAGCTTCGATTATAACGCCCTCCAACGGGACTAATTGGCGGAGAAAAAGCAAATTGTCACTATTCGTGTCGGTTTCGCGAACGTTCTTCTTCCAGACACGCACTCGCAACTTATGATTTGTCGCCTCCATTGTGCTCGGCATGTTTTAACAGCGTTTTTATGCGCTTTTTATGGAATGCGTGTCTTTTTATTTCGGCGTTTTATTGTGTTCGATGAATCGCACGCCAGACTCGACTCCCGGTTTATGGCCTGCCCGTGATTCAGAATATAAATATGCCGCATTTCAGGGAAGATCCGAAACACTATATTTCTGTTAACTTAATTGAATTCGCGAGGGTAAATTAGAAGAAACGCTGAGCGCATTTGTCATTCGGAACCGCATTTGGCAGAGGACCAGTGATGCTAATAGCCACGTTCTTGGCTGATGTACCAATTAAAATGCCTTGCTCTAATTTTTCCTCTGCTTCTTGTGATACCCGGAATTGCCTTTTAAAAATAACCGCGAGTTTGACCACACAAGATAGGAGCGGCCACAAAAATACACCCAACTGTTGACGTAAAAATGCTCCCTCGACTGCATTAAAAGTCAGGTTAACATTGCTTTTGAAGTTTTTATAGAATGCTTTTGTCCGACATCTGTTACTGCAGCTTGTTTCTTTTGCAAATCTTTCAGCTCAAGACGGGTAAGTTCATTTACTTACAATAACATGATATAGATAACCAGCAAGACAAGAATAGATTTCAAATAAAACTGGAAGTTTTGTAAAAGAAGGAAGACAAGCCAAAAACTAAACGCCGCCATAACAGCAGATGAAGCACCAATTCGCAGATCAACTACAAGAAATAAACAAAAGAGACAAGAGATTAGCAGGGAAAGATAAAAGACAAGCTAAAAACTTAACACAACAAACAGCAGTGGAAAGAAAAACCTTAAAAAAGTGTACCATATCAAAAGTCCTACAATGGTAATAAACCTCTTAAAAACGAGAGCCCAGACCTAATTACATCAGAAGAAGGTCAACGTAAAACATGGAATATTTCACCAGTATGCTTCATACGCAAGTAGACGAGACACGCGTAAATAAAGAGTAATAAGCCACAAATCAGGGTTAAAGTTAACCCTTCTACTAGTATAGAAACGGGAGCAGCCAAACTTGGCAAGTACATGATCTACTTCAAGCGATCATAAACAAAACCATACTGGTTATTCTACAAATGCTCAATGATATTTGCGAAAATGAACGAATTCCTATGGACTAAAAAAGAGGAATTACAATTAAATTGCCCAAAAAGGTAACCTATTCAAATATGGTAATTGGAGAGGTTTACTTTATTAAATATGATCAACAAAACTCTGACACATATAATTAATAACAGGCTAGCCAATAATAGACCAGAACAAGCTATAGATCCTGCGTGGATCATGGTAATACGTTACGCATACTTTTTGAGCAGTCAATTTAATTGTGAAGTCGTTTATAGATGACTTGCTTAGATCTAAAAGAAGCTCTTGATTCTCTCAATCACTCACCGCTTTGGTAAAGATTACAACTTACAAGAATTCAACCAAAAATATCAAACTTAAAGCACTGTAGCCCAACTCAACCTTGGACATTGCACAAAGGGAAAAGGTTAGTCAATGTAAGGGCAGGTGTTAAACAAGGATATTCATTATCATCACTATTATTCAACATCTCCTTAGACTGTGTAATAAAGAACATCGGTTTTCAAAGAGTTCCGCGATCTAAATTTTGTACGGGACATATGTATTCTAATGCACGTATATAGGAATATAGAAACGAAGCTGAATCTGCTTGCTGAACAACTACAACCCCTAGATCTCACAATAAACTTTGCAAAAGTGAATGAATCAGAGTCAATGTTAACAATCAACAACAACTGCTATATCTATAATCAATCCATAGAAAATGTAATAGACATTTTTAATTTGAAAAGTACAGACGTACAGAAGAAGACATCGTACATCGCACTAGCAGCAATTTCCGTGTAAAAGACATATGAAATAGCCGTTGCTTAACTCTCAGTTCTCAGTTCATGTAAAATGTGAAGTCGATGCTGTTATACGGTTACAAAACTATAGGTTTTCTTTAATAGATTGTTATGCCACTCGACAGTAAACAGAAGAGAAGCAAAGGCAGCTAACTTCTCAGCCGGAGCTGGTCGTGGATTATACAAAACGCTCTAACCTTAAGCTGTAAAAAATATGGACACCTAGTACCAAGTAACTTTGCACTTTACATTATAAAGTATACATCGAGAGGCGCTACTAACCAATCCCTGAAAATAGAGAGGACTGCAGGAACACAAATAAAATTCGCAGGTATAAAAATCGGGGCAGTATTATATCAGGCAAAAGTATTTTGCAGTACATACACAAAACAAACCAATAAATCACAACAATAAAAATCAAATATCACGTTATTATATAAGAGTCATAAGCATAACAGTCAATAATCAAATTCAAAGTTCAGCATAATTAAGTAGTATAAAAAAAGTACAAGTTGACTAAAAAATTAGCAATTTGCATTATCGCTAGGTTACTTGATAAAAGTGTAGGACTGAGATAACTTCATTAGTTAAATTTTTAGGTTAGGATTGAATTTGACCCTAAATCCACATATGCAAGGACATTTAGATGTACATAAGAATTAACAGAATGGTCCTACATACCCCAAGATCTTGGTTCATAGTAGGGCATTATATAACACGGAATATGCGTAGTAGTTAACTAATAGTAATCATTAGTTCCACTATGTGGGGACGAAGGAATTATTAAGGCAATATCTTGCAAGTAGGGAAGCAATTAAGTTTCATTCAACCGAATGACCAGTCATTAACATAAAGAAAATACTCAATCTATAAATGCTAAAGTGTATGCAGAATTGCTAAACAGCCAAAATTAAAAGTAATAATAACGTGGATGGTACGTAAGACACCCAAAATTTCTACATTTACTCTTTGACATATTGAAAGCAAACAAACTGTCTCGAGTGTTTCAAAATAATTTAAAATAATTAGCACTACACAGGTAAGATCTATATCATACTCCATTTATGTAATCATGAAGCTAGTCTGGTATTTGAAGTATACAATAAAAGTAACACCAAAATACGAACATATTAAACGAGAATTTCATAATTACAGGTGATGTCGAGGTCATAGCTATTTCGTGGTCAACATTTATTAATGCAAGAGGCTAGATTAGTTAAAGACAGACTTGTTACTGGCAGATAGAAAGTAGGCTTATCGGAAGCTGACCAGATGCAAACCATAACGGTAAGCAACAGCGGAAGCCAGGTGTTTGCAATGGGTCAGTACGGCAATTTGGCGTTGTAACCCGCGGGTCTCGCAGAAGTGGAATCCTCAACACACACATCGTCAAACGGAAAGGAGGGCCTTGGCTCACGCTACAAAGTGTATACCACAACTTAGAAAATGAGCTAACAAGGGAGAACATAGAATCTAAGCTCAGATGCAAGTCCAGAAACATGTTTGATTTTGAGAATTCACGAAAAATATCTCTTTCAGGAATTCAATGAATTTCCCGCGAAAGACATAGCAACACCAAAGTGAATCCTCAATGTAAGATGATAGCGAAAATTCTCAAATAAAAATGGAACATTTGATTCACAAATGTAATTCACTTTGTCATCCTTCCTGAGTCAGCACTAATTAGTAAATGGCCGAAACAGATAAGTTGCAGCCCAAAAATTGGGAAACCTTGAGAAACCCAGGGTAGGCAACCAGAATGCCTTGGAGCTTGAAATGTTTAGGAAAATTAATACGTTGAAATATGAAACTTGAAACTAGTTTAATTAAATTGTAGGTAATATGTAGCAGTACATATCGTAGCTTCTACAGGAATATCGTTCAATATTAATTAATCCTAATAGATAGGCAACTTTAAGCGCAAGACCAGTAGGAGGGGTTGCCTACCCTTTTTGAAATTTAATTTAGAAGGCCCATGGTTACGTTAAAAAAAGAACAATAAATAACAAAAATTATTACTTCCTGTTTAATTGAGAAAGCAAAAGGGCGCTTCTCTATGCAGAAGCGAAGCAAATTGAAAATCCTAGCTTAGAAAGGATACAAGCAGACAATAGTAAGCCTTTATTTAACTCATACAGCATAGTATTAAAACATAATAATTTTTCAGGCAGATAGGATAAATTCCACAAACATTTTCTTTCTGAAGTTATTATATAACTGGTAGGTAGACGGCAAACTAATACATACAAATCGTAATAGAGGGTTTTCCTTGATTCAGCTCTTAGTGTCACCTCTTTGACCACCAGCTCTTAGGGCTTCCTCTTTGACTACCAGCTCGTCGGTCTTTTTCATTTGACGCCAGTTCTGGTCAGTTGTATACTCGCCATGGAGAAGTGTGTCGATAAGTTACGAGCGATAAGGAAAAGAGAGGACGCAATTAGAAATCTATAATCAGTTAGGAGATCACTCACCAGTCAAGGGCAACTTCTTTGGTTCGATGAGGAGTTCTTCATAGTTAATGTTGGCAGATGGAGAGGTCCAGGTTCAAGGGTTCTCTGCATTAACCGTATGTTAATCCTGAAAGGGTTTAATATCGTTAGTTAGACTTAAACCCGCGTCATAGCTTAAATATAATTAAATTAGGGCGTAAGCCTTAAGAATATTCAATAAGAGATTAGTTTCAAGTAAAAACAATAGTTACTTACCAGGTGATGTGGCCTGAAGTGAGATTAAATCGTTCTGTGACTGTCAAGTTGGTTTTTGGGTCACTTGTCAAATAATAAGTTTTTTTTTTATAAAGGACCTTTCGTATACTACATGGAATGATACCAATTAAACTAAATATCGATCATTAATCGTAATTAAGACCTAGGAAAGAGAAATGCGAGGGTATAGAGAGCTCTTTATATTTTCATCTTACGAACCGGAGGTTATTAATTAAATAGGTATAAGAAATCTCCTAGATACTGATAGATTCATTAATCCTAACGTTTTATTAGAACAAATTCTAACTTGTCAGAGAAGAATAAAACTTGCTAAATAATTACATAATGTGTATTAAAATTAGAAAGGTATAAGCCTCTAATGCATAACAATTGATTTGTGGACTGTTAGAAAGAATACGTAACCTTTGTAAACTTATTGAATTTAAAACTTTTTAAATAAAGTTATGGCGCCCATTTCTTCTGATTAATGAACTTTTACCTTTATATGAAAGTGAAACGAACTAAAAATCCCACAATTGTTAAACCCTGATAAGAAACCGTATCTTGAGCTAGTCGGTGAAGTGTAAGCCTTCAAAGGTAAGTAAGGATGAGGGGTACAAATATCTGATTTATCAAGAATAGGTCAATACTTTTAACCCATAAAAAGATAACTTTAGAGAGTAGTTAGGAAACGTTATACAGACTTTATAATAAAAAATGAAGAGTTATGGCGAAGAACAACTTAGCTGAGATTGCAAATCAGAACACGAGTAGTAAGTGAAATTGGATAGGACATTTTTTAAAAAGAAGAACAAGTGCAAAGCTGGCATTAAGATAGAATTTCAAACTGAAACCTATGAGAAAGGTGACTCAAAACCACGTTCAAAAGAATGGTCTACAAAGAAAGGGAAATAACGAGAAAACCGTGGCTTGAAATTAAACGTATTTCATAAAAGAGAATTACATGGCAAGTCATAATGTAAACCAGGAAGTTTAAGAAACATAATGAAAAAAGGTAGTCATATTTATATCGTCATAAAATATTCCAGAACAATCAATAAATAACAAATTTATATAATAAACACTAGTACTCGTAGATATCTCTTATTTAAGCTCAGCAGAATTCTAAGCTGTAATATCTAAATGTGACTCAAGATTTACTTTCTATTGCATGGTTTCATAATTCCCATTAATCCATAACTTTAAGTTTACAGTTTGCGATCTGTATTTTATATTTCTGTATTTCGCGATTGTTCTTTATTCTTGGTATACTGCTATTTCTTTCTATAAAGCCTCCCGATCAAACCTTCTAGCATCATTCGTATTAGATTCCGATGTTTTCAGTACTATTATATTGCTAAGCTCACTGGTAGATGTTTGCAGCAATTTTCTTCAGTTTATATCCATAGAATTTTGTAGAGATTTCTTCCTCAGTACGGTAATCATAATTATAGTACAAGGCACGTCTATAACATCATTCTCTGTTTACGTGTAGCCAGTTGTTATGGCGTCAATAATATCAAAAGTGACGATTAATCGGATTTTAGACGAACGCAGCACCGAGATATACCAACTCTTTCAGGTTATCATAAAACGTAAAATCGCCAGCCAGCAGCAAGGTTAGAAGAAAAACATCATGGCTCAATAATCTGCCTGAATGGTTCGAAATGAGCAATAGAAAATATTCCATGAATTATCGCCCAGTAGAAGATGCTGCATGAAGAAGGTGAGCGTTGAACAGCTACGGTAAACTAAATATGGAAATGTTACATCAAATTAATGAGACCCAATTTCGTATGAAATTAAACTATAAAATATCCACAAATCGGGAAACCAAGAGTCAAATAACAAGTTCGTGCAAGTTAAAATGAACCCATTCATTCATCATTCATTAGCCATTTTCAGTCCAATTACGGATGTAGGCCTCCCCTAGTTCCCTCCACCTTGTTCTGTCTTGGGCAATTCGTTTCCATGCTAGGCCGGCGTGTCGCCTCAAGTCGTCTACCCATCGCATCTGTGGTCTTCCTCGTGTTCTCTTTCCTAACCATGGCCGCCAGTCTAAGACACGTCTGTTCCACCTATCATCTGTTTGACGAGCGTTGTGTCCTGCAAAATGCCATTTGAGTCGAGCTGTTATTTCTCTTACATCTGTAAGTTTTGTCGTTTGCCGTATCCACAAATTTCGTTTTTTGTCTTTAAGTGTTATGTTTAACATTTGGCGTTCCATGGCTCGTTGGGTCTTTATTAATTTATCTATATTTCTCCTTGTGAGGGCGTTGACGATACTATTTAACAAATGTTTGGAGACGGGAAAGATAGTACAGGAGTGGAAAGAAGCTATAACTATACTACTATACAAGAAGGGCGACAAAACAGACCTAGCGAATTATAGGCCTATAACACTCTTGTCACAAGTGTATAAACTTTTGTCCAGAATACTAATGAAAAAACTAAATAATAAAATAGAAACGTACCTATCCGACGATCAGGCTGGATTCAGAAAGGGGTTCAGTACAGTTGACCACTTATTAACACTTAAACTAATAATAGAAAAAGTAAACGAATACCATCTTCCCCTATACGTGGCACTAATAGACTTTGAAAAGGCTTTCGATAGTATCGAAACGTGGGCAATACAACAAAGCCTATGGAACTCCAGGATAGATCATAGATACATGACACTCATTCGAGATATATACGAAAAAACAACAATAACGATCAACCTATCAGAGGAAACCGAACCAATTCCAATCCAAAGAGGGGTTCGGCAGGGAGACCCAATATCTCCCAAATTATTTATAATGGCTCTCGAGGACATTTTCAAAGGACTAAATTGGGAAGAAAAGGGTATAAACATAAATGGTAAACACTTAACTCACTTAAAGTACGCGGACGACATCATATTATTCGCCACAGATAAAGATCAATTAGAATCCATGCTGAACGAACTAACTGAAGCCTCCAAGAGAGTAGGATTACGGATAAACAAAACTAAAACCAAAATAATGACAAACATTGAAGAACACGTAGATATACAACTAGAAAATAATACTTTAGAACAAGTAGAAGGATATGTATATCTCGGACAAAAGATCACTCTCAGAAAAGACAATCAAGAAATAGAAATTAAAAGAAGAACAAAATTAGGCTGGGCCGCCTTCGGTAGACTCAAATATATATTGAGAAATAGTAAGATACCCCAACACCTTAGATCAAAAGTATTCAATAGCTGCATACTGCCCGTTTTAACTTATGGAGCACAGACCTGAAAATGAACCCAGAATTCATAAAAATAACTTGGATCCTAAACTTTGTAACATAAAAAAAACTTGGGATATATTAAGGCTAATACGCGAATTGCTCTAAAGGCGCGTGTCCGAAAATTTCTAAAATTTCGAGGCCATCGGTTCCACGGCACTTTTGTCGTAGCCGTCTAAGAAAGCATACGCATTTCTGCGGTACCTAAATTTTCTGAAGGGTTGCTCACAATCATGTTTTAGGCACCCTAAATTTACCTTTTGAAATGCTAGAAACCGACCAACGGGTAAGCATAATTTTGTTGTTATTAAACTTCACTAATTAGTGGCGTGAAGGTTTCTAGTTTGTGTCAAATTTGAAGCCACGTTAAAATAAATTTCAACCGCATCTACCCATCCATGGGCGTCCTAATGGCCGTTCTCCATAAATGAAACCAAGGTGCTGCACGTTCCGAGGAGCGCCTACATAACAGCTTATCGTGAAGATTGGATTCGCCAGTGTTTAGAGCAATTCGAACAAAAGGACAGATAAGTTTTAACTTTCACATTTAACGTCGTTTCGCATTATTAAAACCATGTCTAGTAAATACTAACAACAACCAGATTAAATTCAAATTACCCCTCAAATTGACTTTTATTTAACCTACTACCTGCTTCCGCAAAGGTAGCTGCCGTGGCATATAATATAAATAATTTTGGTGTTACAACTTTATAACATAAATGTTTGTAAAGCAGGTACTGAAAGAATAGCTTCCCGGGTTGTATTTCAAGCATAAAAGGATTCGGCTAAATAAGGACATTCGGAACCGATTCAGCGAAGTATAATGCCTTAGTTGAAATGAGTACCGCCTAGTATTCAACAGCTATTAAACAGAATGGACTGCGAATTCCGTTACACGGGGAGGTTTCTTCGAATAGACGAAATCATGTAAACGGCACTGTTTATCGCATCAAAATAAATTACTTTGCTCCAATCGCCAAAGAAATGAGCGTGTTAGTAAAACTTAATCCGTTAATTAATTTACAAATTGCAAAATACAGCATATATTTAGAAAGTATAATGAAGCAAGTGGAATTGAAGTGTATGAAAAGTAACCTCGTAATATTGTAAAATACCTCCAACCTGCTCACGGGTGTCAAATGGTAAAACAATTCGCTCACATGTTTGCTAGCTAAGAAGGTTGCGGTACTACCAAGTGGCAGAAGCATGATGTATGCAGGCGAACAGGGGAAAGATACCAAGAAAGTTTCACATGGCCAAAAAGTCATTACACAAATTGTGCATCTGATTGTGGACGATTTTAGAGATAAATCAGCGTTTTCAACATCTATCAAATGGTGCTCAAAAAATGGGTATTTCGGCAAAAGTAGTAAGGTGAAAATTAGATGCGTCCAGTGGTTTGAAATTTTACTTCAAGAACACTTATGTAAATTAAATAACTACGCAGTTATGCTTCAGAAAAACCAAACAAGGTGATTCAGAAATAGTCTTGCGGTGTAGCAAAGCTTTGCCAGCTAGTTCCTCTGCAGGATGGGGTGGATTGTCCGAAAAAGCCACTAGTTCGCGACTGTCTAAACCAGAAAACCTACAGCGGTTGGTGTAAATCCCTAAACCACATAGCGTTTCAGCAATACAGCAATAAATAAAACCCCAAAATTGCTGTAACCCAACGTTTATTTACAATATATGTGCTGGGCGCCCTGAAAATTGAGAAATTGCCAACATATCTTACATCGACAAGATAACTATGATTTTAACGTTATAATTTTGCAATTGTTTAACAGTTTGCTTTGGCTTAATTTTGTAATTGGAAAATGTTACGACTATTTGTAACTATGTACAATACTTTACTAAGCATACGAATTTCGTACAAAATATGGGTATAGAATTTTGAAATGTTTATCTGGAATCTCATACTTTCCAAAAATATATAAATAGCTTGAGCTATCTTGTTTGAATATAATTACCATATCCATTAATCAAGAGTTTGATTTGTTTTTAATTATATTTTGTTATTAGTTTAGAGAACCGGTGCTATTCATGACAGCCTTAATGCGCAATAAAAAAACATCTATCACTATCTCTGTAAGGATTGGACCCTAAAGTGCCACTTACCTTGCTGTACGGAAAAGCACATCTCAGTGTTAATCACCTACTTCTGGTTTCAGACACTCGGGCGCATTTTACTTGAGTTTCTGAACATCTATCTAGTATCTGGACACCTAGATCTACCTAGACCCTATTTTAATCATTCCTGCTATAACTAGTTCCTGTTCGGGCGCCTTGTAACGGTATGAACTTACTTGTTGGTCCCTGCGAAGGGCGCAGTGTAACATTAAGGAATTCACTTTTTTTTTACTGCAATTTACGCTATTACATAATGCTCACGGGTAGCTCTGGGTCCAGGTTCGAACTTCGAATTTCTCTGAGTGGCCTCTGTGTCATCGACACCACACCGGGTACGTCGCTAAGTTGTCCCTGCAGCTTTGGGAGCTGGTTTCGGCCTGCTTCATTCAAACTACTGAAAACATTCAAACTAAATATACGAAATTTGATGACTGGCCGGGTTCCTTGTAGTAAGCGTCTACGAACAACGCACTTCTACGCGGATTGTCAGCAAAACGGAATTACACTGTTCTCAAGGATCACTACTATTTTAAGGTAAGATTTTGCCCAGTAAGGGCTCGGGCATTTTAATGTGATTTCTGAAGCTGATTGCAACTTGCATCTGCACTAGTAAATTATGCATTCAAGCAGCGGGCTCGCTATAGGAACTCGGTTTTAACTAGCTGGTGTTATGATCGACTTGGAGATATATAAATTCGGAAAACGGCCAGGAGATATTCAATTATCAGGAGGAATGGTTACCATAAATTATGTGCTGATATTAAGGGCAAGATTTCTAAGCTTTCTCAACACGATTTTTCCGTGCACTAGTGACTTATAGATCCGAAAGGATAGATAGAAGAAGGTTGTTTCTAGCCAGTCATTACGATTTTACTGTGCATCATGTGCCTGAAAGCATGGGTTTTAAACAGGAGAGTTAGTCCATTTTCTAAACGCTAAAAATTCGCCAAAGTTCTAAGTTCGTTGACTCAAAACCGATTTTGAACATTTTTTTTTTAATTATTTCGGAAAAAGTTTATAGAAAAGTTCCCCATAGGTGAGAAAGTGTGCTTTTTATTTTTTCAATTGTTATTAACAAACAAGTGTTTTTTAATATACTCTTAATTAAAAAATGTATAACTATTTTATTTATTTAAACAATTGCCTGAAATATGATAACATAAGGTTTTTGGGGTCGCAGATTACGAATCTGGCCTCAAAATGGGTCTAAAACCAAATGGCGTCGAAGGTCTAATTTTTTATTTATTTATTTTATTTTATTTTTATTAGATGTCTGGGGGTTTTTGGGGTCGCAGATTACGAATTTGACATTAAAACTCAACTAAAATAAAAAAAATGCTGACCAAAATGGCGGAAAGGGGTAATTTTTTTTTTAATTTCTGATACCTATACCTAGGAGTTTTTTGGGTCGCTCATCCCAAATTTTATTTTAAAATTTATCAAAAATAGAAGACGGTGTCTGAAAAACAAATGATAGAAGAGTTAAATGAGTATTAAAGATATTATATTTTAATTGATTTATTAAAATTAACTCAAGAAACATTTAAAAACAAGAAAAAAATTATTTAGCTTTAGTTTCTTTTTCCTCTACTTTTTCTATTGACTCTGGCGGTCGTGAATTAAGGCAACTATTTCCGCCACATTCACCGCAAGCCGCCGAGCCTAAAAAGGCCACTTTTCCTACACCCACAAGCTGGCCCGCAACTAGTTTTGTAGTTGCAAAAAAAATTTTTTTAAGATTTTTTGTGGAGCTGGTTCTTGTGTCATTAGGATTGGAAAACACTTTCCTGTATCATATTTCCAACCCCAATCTTCCCTTGAAATATCTTGGTTTTCCAGCCACAACTGTGTTTGCAAATACAGGCGTTTTAAATGTTGTTCTGCTGAATCCATCGTAGGGCATAATGAAGCTAAATTAACGCTACTTTTTTTAGTAGACGCCTTAATAAAAGAACAAGCCTAAAATTCAAAATGTTTTTATTTAAAAAATATATGTATTGTATTGTCTGCAACCTCATTTACCTTGTGGTATATGAATAATAAAAAACCTTCAATCAATTAAACATTCCCGTAAGAGTTTAAGCAGTTACCTTTCTTTGCACCATACATTGCAAGCATACATTTTATAGCAATATTTTTTTATATAAATTTTTGCAGTCTCTTGTAAATCACTGCTATTTTCAAATATTTTGGCAAATTCATTCTTTCCTGAACATAGCCATTGCTTCATTTACTAGGACTTATCAATGTGGATCTTTAATAAGGTGCCGGTCCTATTCGTCTTCCTCATCCTTATATATCTTCAATATATTAAATTATATTCAAAAGCCATGATCTGCACCTTGACACCAAAACTCGTATGCTAAGATGCTACATTTTTCCCATCTTGCTCTATGGGGTCGAGTCCTGGACATTTAACGAAACAATCACAAAAAAAAATCGAAGCCTTTGAAATGTGGTTATATCGGAGAATATTGCGGATATTATGGAATGAAAACACTTATTTGTTAATAACAATTGAAAAAATAAAAAGCACACCTTCTCACCTATGGGGAACTTTTCTATAAACTTTTTCCGAAATAATAAAAAAAAATGTTCAAAATCGGTTTTGAGTCAACGAAGTTAGAACTTTTTTCCTTTAGTAAATGGACTAAGTTGCTTAAATTCAATTTTACTACACAAGCAGGAAGGGCGGTGTCAGGTCAGGTCACGATTCTCAGGCCGTTCAATTTATGATTATAATAGAATATAATACCATTAATCACCTGTAACGTTTGTTTATTTTTACTTCCGGTAACAATAAAGGAAGTATTGCATTCACCCCAAAAATTCAAAATTGAGTTTTCAACGGATGTTCACGAGTCCCCTGAACCCAAAACAACATGTTTTCGTTCATGGTCTGTCTGTCAGTCTGTGTGTGAACAGAGTATCTCAAAAACGGAACGAGATATGGCGTTGAAACTTCAGATATAAGTTTTGTATACTATCTAGATGCGACATCAATTTTTTGATTAAAATCGCATAAGCGAAAGTATGGTGTTTACTCTTGTAATTTTTCAGTTTTTTCCATTTTTTCAAAAACGGCTTTAACGATTTTTTCAAATTTTACATTTTTATTAGATTTTTAATGTGTCTTGACGTGAAAGGTGATTTTCCAGTTGATTACCTCTAAAATGGGTCTCTTTTTTTTTATTAATTCTTATTTTAAATAGAACACCCGGTATATTATTACATTTTTCAATTCAGCTTAAAATTTTAGAGAAAATATGTTTCTTTAACTAACGCTCTATTTTGTACGGTTTCTGTAGAATTGGCAATTTTTGAAAATTTTTGACAAATGCTTAAAAATTCAAAATCAAATTATTGGCTTATTACAAGATCACTGTAAAAAAGTTGTGTGCGTGTATTACACCAGATTTTTTTTATGTGTATACCCCACAGATAAACACCTAAATATTTAACTGTGACATCTTGGACATTTCAAGATATTTCTTCTTGATTAATAATTATATTTCTTGTAATTCTAGGACGTCCGAGAGTAAAGATCTTCGTCTCCCATTTAGAAGTTTTTCAGCATCTCGATGAATATGGTGATTAATATGGTAATAAGAAGTAGTAGGTGCCATATGCGAACATTACTAGGGCTGACCATTCTTTATTTGCGGAATATCGTAAATATATGTGTTACACAGTATGGGACGCAAGAAAGAACTTTGTGGAGCTCCTGATTGTATTGCTTTTGGCTCTGTGAGAATTGCATTAATTCTTACTTGGACGTTTCGGTCTCTTAGATATCAATTCATTATGCGGCATTGAATTTAAAGTAATTTAAATATTATCCTCTTATCTATACTTTATCAACTGCTTTGGCTATATCCAGAAAAGCAGCTTTGTGTGTAATCAATTTTCCTGTATGCATAGAAATTAATGTGTAGTTGAGTGTTTCAACCCGAACTGAAAGGGGGGGGGGGGTATAACATGGTCTTGTAATTCTGCCTTCTCTCGCCTTGATACTTGATGTCGGCAATAACTGCTTGGTTATTTCCTTTTTATGCAGGTAGGTAGAGAAAGCTTTAGTTTTTATTTTGCTTTTAACCGCCTCACCTTAATTGTTATCATGTCGCATCCAGAACTACTATAAGCAATTTTGATGTTGCCATTTGATTAGTTTGGTGGGAAGTAATACATATTTGCAGTTATAAACGTGGCTGCGTTGACAATAACGTTTTAAAGGCTGAGCCGTTGTTTCGTTTGGTAGACGATTTTCTTGACTAATTGGTTCTAGAAATTACAGCGGTTGTTTTATTAATTTTAGAACTTGTCTACACAAAAGTTTATTTGAAGGAATACCTACCATCAATACTGCCACACGCTTGCGTATCGTCCATCACTCAGTGTCATATTTTGAAGTGAGCAAGCGCCTTCTAATGGCAACTGAGTTCAGTAATAATGATGAAGATCTTTAATTATTATACCTATATCAGTAATTATCCAATATTTTCTAAATTATATAAGATTTCCTAAACTGTCCCTGCGAAGGTTGTTTACTTAAACTTGATCAAAATTCGCTAAATTTAGTTTTAAACTGGTTGCCTCGGGTAAAGCCTGGATGGAAGTGGTATATCCTTTGTGAAAAAGTTTGGACCACTCGGACTAATATAAACTGGACATTTTACATTTTACAAAGTCCGGCTCTTTGCAGCTAGAATCGCCAGTCAACGCTGGAAGGTTTAGGTCGGTCCGGGCTCACGGCCGGCGAGCTTATTTGCCTGCGTCGAAGTCTCCTAGTACGTAGGTAAATCGTTTTTTAAGTTAAATTTATTAAAAGGTTATGATAATAATGACCTGGGGGTATCAGCTGGTGCGGCTAATAAACGGAATTTCTAGCAAAATGGGGATGTCTCCACCGGTGTTAGCCAGCTCAGGAAAGGAGCTCTCGAGGCTTCGGGGCTGGGACTTAGAGCTGGTAGTCAAGATCAGGTTCGGGAGCAGGTCTCAAGTGTCGTTGACTAGCTTTGGATTTCTCTTTTATACCCTTCGGCCTCCTCGTTATCGGAACATTTTTCGAGGGGCTTAAAGACAGACCTGAGTGGTCTACCGGTTTACGGTATGTCCACAAATAGCGGCTAAAATGGCCTTATCGAAAATTCGAACGCTATGGAGATGTAAGTGGAGATTGTAGAGGAAATGAGTAGCCTTCAAATTTCTAGCACAGAATTTGTGCCTTACGTCAATTTGGTGCTGGGGCTAACGTTACACTACGGCAACATCGACATTGTTAGTCATTACATTAATCGCCAAATTTATAAACAAAATGTGTTTTATGATCGGCTACTTCATGTAATGTGCGATTCCATTTCCCCATATCTTCTGTAGGTCTAGTGTTTATTAATATTTTTACATTTCATTAATGACCATCTGAATATAATATCTAACGTTCATAACTAAAATACTCAATTGATACCCAACTTTTGTACCCCGTACTTTTGGGGTATATGAGGTTAGTGACGTGATGGGCAAGTGTGTTCTCTATAAAGAAAGAGACACTTATGCATTTCTTATGAAATGGTAAAATGATTACTTGCTTTCTATAAAAAACAGACAATAGGTTCCATTTCTAACAGGCTGTGAAGCTAACAACAATAAATTGTAATAATCCTAACGCTGATCTAATAATGCAAAAAAAAACTCAAATTGCTTCTTTCTTGCATTTTTTAAAAATTATTTCACCATCTACGGGGTCAATTGATAAGCAGCACAAGAGTACTTATCAGGAAATCAGTTCGGGTTTAGTCGATTTTCAAAAAATCTATGGTTCTTATTGGATGATATGAGTCATGTGACAGTAGTGTGTAATAATCAAGGAAAGTTGTTTAAAATGCAATATTATGGCTTCCCTGTAAAATTTAGAAAATATCGGCCTACTTTTATGAAACCATGTGTATTAAATTGCCAATTGGCACTGTATCCAAACTTCAATATTATAACCTTTTAACTGTTTGAAACTAAAAATGTCCTACTGTTAATTTCTTTACCATTACATTTTGTCAAATACCAGCACACTTGCGATTATATCCACGCACTTACATTAATAATTAAGTTTCCGTTGAAACGTTACGCTCCACAAATAAAGTTATATCGGTTTGCAGTCCTCCTCGATGAACAGAAGTTTTGGAAAAGCGACGACCAGAAACTCCCTTAAATTTGGCACAATGCGATTCGTTTTCCCCGTCTCGATTTGAACGTGCAATGTTCAGCTCCAGCGTTTTAATAAATGAGAAGGCACTCGTAAAGCATGACAGTTGCAAGTAGCAGTTGCGAATGGGGAGCGAGGTCCTATTGAACATCGCAGGACGTGGGATATATTGTAGGGCTTTCAAACGTTCCCGATCCATATTTCTTCTTTTAGATATCTGCGACACAATGAGGTAAGAATTTGCATAAAATGTTGTGGTTTTTGCCATATCCTCGTAGAAATCTTTTAAGTGACCGCAACGGCTCATTAGTATGTATACATTTTCTTCAAAATTGTTAAACTGGCAATGTTTGTTTTACCAGTAAAATAAAATAATTGAGCATTTTTACAATAACAAGCTCTAAAGGCTCAAATATTAAGCTAGTAGTAGTTTATAACACATGCGGTTATGGAAAAGATGGCTGCTACGAATATTGCTCGTACTATACATTATTCAAGGTTATTGCTTATTTTGTAGGGTAACTAATTATCTTAGCAGCGTTAAATATTTTAACTAGATTGTAACGGCAAAACCAAGTCATGAAAATGAAAATATCTTTTTACAATAAAACTATACACGCAGTACACTTTCCTGATTTAATACTTCATAGTTAGCATATTTAGATACATTGCAATGTAATTCGATGCATTTGGACTCTGCACCGAGCGTCAATAGATTTATGAAATGAATTGCCTCATTTTATTAACGAATATATCAGTTAGATAAGATCTTTCACAATGTTATCTGAAAAGCTAATTTTATTTTATTTTGTTATATACATCTGTGAAACAAGTTCCTCGTCGATTAAACTTGTATCAGTCCATTATAAGTACTGTGTTGTTATGGGCCAAAAGTCACTTTTCGTATTAATTTAACGATTTGCCTTATCCCTGCCTAATTCAAGGCACTTTGCACATTTCGCTCTAACTATTTACCCTATATCTGACTAATCCTAGATCTAACTTACTTTAAATAGACTAGTTTCATGCAACCTTTCCTCAAGTAAGTCACTGCAGGTTAGGCCTCACGTTGTACGCGTGCTATGTGGGTTGCAGATGCGATTTTTCTGCAAAATTTGGAATTCTGGACCTAGCTGTCAATTATCATTAGCCATTTTGACTTGGCAGAAGATGGATGTGGTGAAAAGCATCTTTGGTTAATCGATGCACGAATATTTGTAATTCGGTTTTGTCACGCTCATCCTAGCATGAAAATGTATATTGTGGTGTGAATTTTGCTGGGGAGACGTCCCCGACGTTTTTGTTGTGATACATTTCAAGCACGGACTTTTGTCCGGAATTCATCTGACAAGCACATGTAATTACTTGGGCGATTCGGAGCAGAACACCTAACGGTATGCTATTTTGACAATTATTGGTTATATTTCTAAGGCGGAATGTTGTCCTTTTTAGCTTCCCTTTGGTACGGGCGGTGAACGCACTCAGTTAGCTCCCCATTGGTACTGGCGGTGAACGCACTCAGTTAGCTCCCCTTTGGTACGGGCGGTGAACGCACTCAGATTAGGAAGCAGTCCTTTAGTATGAACTAGTGATGGGCATAATCGGACAATTTTCATAACCGAATTATTTGCATTCGAATCATATTAATAACCGATTGATTATTTGATTACTCATTCGAATCAATTTTGGCTCTCGATTCGTTTCGATTAAGTCAGCCGGTTTGCCGGTTGGCGGTTCACCGTCATCTGCATCGGCATCGTAACTTGCAGATAGCAGAGGAACTCAGTTAATCGTTAATTATAATAATTGTATAAATGATTTTTATTTGATTTCTAAGGAGTTTAAACCATTGAGAATAGCTATATCAATACTAATCATAAAGAAATTATAAATATGCGAATACAAAGTATCTATTGAATCTATTTTTAGTTCCTAAAATTCTCTAGTAGTCACACTTAAAATTTTCAACATCGAAATCCACTTCTTGTCCCAACTGCTCCGTTATTAAAAATTAAATATAAATCTGTTACGATATTGGAAAATCTTATTTCGCTTTCTGTTGATCCCTTATTAGGCATAATCAACCGCGTTTCGAAGCAAAAATTTAGGCCGTTATAAACACAGCTTCGGCTAATCTCTGACTCAGCAGAACGTTATCTTTAAGGGGATTGAACACGCTATTTAGTTTTTGTTTGCGGCAACGTTGGCCCATTATACGTAGCACAACTTTATGTCCCATAAATTTAACTCGTCGACTAGGAGTATCAAATGTCTTAATAACATCAACAATCTGCGGCGAGCCTCACTTGGGTCAATCAAGTACATAGTAGAAAAGGTTATATGAGTTATGATTATTTACAGAATTTCGGGTCGCTGAGACGCGGCGCGAAGTACGTATCAGGTTGAGGTTATTTTTGATTCGATTACTTGGAACGAAAACCGAGTTACACAGGTTATTTCAATAACCGGATAAAAGGTTATTTTTGATTCGAATAAGCCCATCACTAGTATGAACTAACGCACCTCTGTTGGTGTGCTGCGAGCTTTGTTCATAGTGGTGCAGAACTCTTCGAAGCGTTTGGTTGATGGATTTGGCCCCTCTTGGAGAGCACTTTCTCCAGGCAGTTGCTGCAGTCGGCTGGCTGTGAGTTTGGGAGATTTCCAGTCCCTAAAACAAGCTAGCAGATTTACTGGCCCGAGATCTCTACGTTACCTGCGGTAAAGCCCGTTGGATCACCTGGCTTCCTCGACATCGTGCAGTAGGCCTCCGATTGAGCACGTTCGTCACCTGGTGCAGTCAAGGTCTGTCTTTGCAATACATTCTGCGTTCTTGTGCAGTTTTTTTAGCTCGACCAACTTAACCTGTGTTTTGTAGGCCTCATTTTAATGTGTTTAATTATTGTTTGGGCTACGGCCAGATTTTGATAATTAATTAAATTTACTTACTTTAATGTTGTGATAACTCACCGGCAGTTTAAAGTAAACCTATTTTGTTGTTTAACATCTTAATATTTGCAACTTTGACATTTCAAGCCTCCTTTAGAGTTCAGGCTGTGTCTAATGTAGATGCCTAGGGACGATAAGGTTCCCTTATGTAAATGTTTGTAAAGCAATTCTTGCATACGCCTTTTGAACAATTTTAGACTCGATCTCAGTGGAGAGATCTGTCAGTTCGGTTGAACTTGACTTAGAGCGGCCCCATTTTGCAAAAAATTAGCGAAATCAGTCCGATCGTTCTATAAGCAATTACGCCCCTTTAGGGCGAGATTTAATTAGCGCGTTTCGGGTAATATTGCGCCCCTATAAACCAAGATCTTGGGTAATAATGGGATTTGTGTACAATTGATTACTAGTATAATTATGTATTTTTGCAACTGAGGGTTTAGCGTTGATTTCAACTTGACAAACAAAACAAAACCTTAACTACCGCTTAAATTTGAGACGCGTTTGGTCATACATGCGAATTGCTACGATCTTCGACTACTATATTTATTTAAACTGGTGAGTTCAATCCGTGATAAATTTTACTATCTTGGTATATGAAATCTGGCTTGTGAAATTTGTGGTTGTTGTGATATACTACCGAGCACTGTTAATATTTTATTAAATTATATATACTCGTTACTTATACCTGCAAATTTGATTTGTGTGTCCTTGTCGCTACCTCTAATTTTCAGGATCGCTTAGTAGCACCTTCCGTAGTGTCTTGTTTGATGATTAGCAAAGTGTTCAGTTTACGCTTTAAGTCTTTTGTTCGACCCACGACCAGTTCCGGCTGAGAATCCGGTAGCCTTTGCTACTCCTTATTTTATAGTCAGAGTTAGGTAACAGTGTGTGTAATATACCTCTCTCATACGGTGGTATTACAAATAATATTACATTAAATATACCATTTTTTCAGTCATTAACAAGAAGCACTATCAGGTATAGCTCCTTTACTTCTTAATGAAATAAATAGAAATTGACATATCTCATAAATCAATTTGACATTTAGAATTACGTAATGTGATTATGGTTTTTTTAAACTTCGGCTAGTCAGTTCAAGCAATGGAATTCCTGCCTCCCAGCTGAATGTATAAATTTTCACCTAACAACTTTCTATTGTATTTAAAGACTGAATTACTTTTAAAGTATAATAAATAGTTGACTTTGTTAATCAAATGCATTTTCAGGTACTTCACAAAATTAAATGCATACTTCAGTTTCTTAGTATCTCATCGAAGTTTGATCTAACATTACAAAATAAACAGATATTGTCAAAAATAGTTTAATCAAATGATTAATCTCCAAACTTGATTTAAATGACAATTCTAAAAAATAACCTAGTCCAAAAACGTAGATGGCAAATTATAATAATCACTATCAAATTTAGCAAATTAATTATTATAAATTAATTTCTAAGTATATATTTACAATTATGATTTGCCGCACCAACTTTGCTATATAACTTCTTAATATTTCATAAAAAATGGACACTAACCTTCTGACTGTATATCTTGTACCTGATTGTGTTATCTCAGCTCCTAACGATAGTCAGCAAACACCTCTCTGGGTTGTTCCCGACCAAATTAAAACTCGTAGCTCTTTGACACCTCTAAGATGTGGATAGACAGTTCAACAGCATACCACAACACTTACTTGCACTGGTTTTACTGACTTCGTAGTAAAATACCACTTTAAATGGACTCAAACAATCTTGAATTCTATATTTGAATAATACTTGTGACTTATAGTCCAATTTGATAGTAAAGAATACTATAATGCTATTACGTATCAAATCATCAATTATTATTCTTCAAAATTAATGGGAATTTAACCCTTAACGTGATTATTTGTCGCAGATTATCAATTCAAGTTATTTTTTACTACTTCATATAAACAACAACTCTGGTTGCTCTTTACAACATCATCAGTTAAAACATACAACTGTTACATCAAATGATACCTATTGGATATCTGGATATTATTATTAAATTAAATTTATCATTCACACCGTATGCTGCATTACATGTGCGGCAACGATAGGGGGTGGAAGATATTTCTAAACGTATGAGAGTTGCATAAAATGTTCTCATATACACGTTGTGGGTACGACGGTGGTGTAGTAATACGCTTTTGAATATACAGGGTGTCATTGGTGACAGAAGAAGCAATAAGAAAGTGAAATTTGCGGATAAATTAAATTTGAATAACGATCGAATTTAGGGGTATTGTGACGTTATCCTGGCGCAAATCTAATTAAGAAACGCAATTAATGCATTTGATATTTGCACCTAGCTAATGTCTTGTCATATTTGCTGTTTTCAAGCTTACTTTGTTGATAAGATGTCACAGCAATGCAGAACCCTTGCTAACCTCAGAATCAAGGCAACATTCCTGTACAAAAATGTTGATATCGCCTACAGAATCTCGTATTAAGTAAATTACAATCTAAATGATATGCCAGTTTCCAGGTAATAAAATAATTAAATCAACAAGCCGAAAAAAGAATACCTCCAACACAGTGACATAGCAGACGCCTGAGAAACTGAGAAGCCCAGGCTTCTGGCATCAAATTCTAGAGGGCGTCAAAGTGTGCCAACTGTATGTTGATTTTAAACAAGCATACGATAACATCGACAGGGAAAAACTATACAGCATCATGATGGACTTTAATATTTCAGTCAAACTGGTCAGATTAACCCGATTAACGATGGATAATTCTGAAAGCAGAGTGAAGATAAGCCGAAACCTAACAGCACAATTTGAAGTACAATAAGGAGATGGACTGGCACCTCTTCTATTCAACCTGGCATTGGAACACACGGTAAGGAAGATCACAGTGGACATCAACGCATCATTGTTTTATAAATCTGGCCAAATAATGGGATATGCCGACGATATTAACATCCTTGGAAGAAATTTACACACCATCAAAGAGATTTATATAGAACTCGAGAATGCTGCGGCAGAGATCGGCCTAGAAGTCAATGCAGACAAAACAAAGGTGCTCATACAGACCAGGAGTAACCGGGCAACAGGTCAGAACCTAACAATAGGGGATCAGAACTTTGAAATAGTAAACGACTTCATATGTCTAGGCGCCAACATCTCCAACAAACCGGACGAAATGAAGGAGATACAAAGACGAATTAGTATCGCAAACAAAACATATTATAGCCTGTCATCCATATTTAAGTCGAGCAACGTACATAGAAAAACAAAACTGAGACTTTACGAATCAATAATTAGACCAGTTCTAGGGTATGGAAGCGAGACATGGACACTATCGCAAAGAGCGGAAGCAGCCATAAACACATTTATCAAAGGAGACTCCTGCGAAAGATATACGGTCCTATCAAGGAGGGGGACCAGTGGAGGAATAGATATAACCACGAGCTTTACAAATTGTTTAAGGAAGCCGACGCCGCAACTACCATTAAACTGCAGAGACTTTAATGGGCTGGACATGTACAACGAATGGGCGAGACAAGAATAGTAAAGAAGATATTCCAAGAAAAACCAGAAGGGAAACGACCAGCAGGAAGACCAGGGGACCACTAGCAGGATAAAATAAAAAAGGACGCGCAGACCATGCTGGGAATCAACAACTGGAAAGCGGCAGCAGTAGATAGGGAAATTGGAGGCGGAAAATAGAGGAGGCCAAGGTCCGATTTGGACTGTAGCGCCATTGGATGGATGGAAATTTATTTTTATTCTGAACATCGACGAGAGACTACGTAAATACTGATACATACTACAAAAAGAAAATTTTAAAACCAGAAGTAAACAGCAGTTTTTACCAAACAGAAATTTATCACCTGGAACGACTTTCCGGCTGATGTGTGTGCGCCGTTAGTGAATGTCTTCAAAAATAGATTCAGTATATTTTCATAGAGTTGGTTAAAATTACAAAAACACCCACAATAAATATACACAAAATACAATTGAAATTGCCGGCTCCTTCTTAGGGCCTTTAATTTAAAATAGTGATGGGCTTATTCGAATCAAAAATAACCGGTTATCCGGTTATTGAAATAACCTGTGTAACTCGGTTTTCGTTCCAAGTATTCGGATGAAAAATAACCTCATCCTGATACGTACTACGTGCCGCGTCTCAGCGACCTGCGAGTGATCGAAATTCTGTAAATAATAAGTCGTTCATAACTCATATAACCTTTTCTACGTATGTACTTGATTGACCCAAGTGAGGCTGCTTGTTGATGTTATTAAGAAATTTGAGACTCCCAGTCGACGAGTTAAATTTATGGGGACGTTCCTATTAAAGATAACGTTCTGCTGAGTATGAGATTTGCCGAAGCTGTGTTGGTATTAATTTATAACGGATTAAATTTTTGCTTCGAAACGCGGTTGATTATGCCTAATAAGGGATAAACAGAAAGCGAAATAAGATTTTCCAATATCGTAACAGATTTATATTTAATTTTTAATAACGGAGCAGTCGGGACAAGAAGTGGATTTCGATGTTGAAAATTTTAAGTGTGCGTCCTTAGAACCGCGGAAGGCTGAACGTAGATAAATTATGGATTCTAAAATATACCGGTATGATGTGCAAGCGAAAAGGGAAGGGTGGCTAATAGAGAATTTTAGGAACTAAAAATAGATTCAATAGATACTTTGTATTCGCATATTTATAATTTCTTTATGATTAGTATTGATATAGCTATTCTCAATGGTTTAAACTCTTTAGATATCAAATAAAAATAATTTATGCAATTATTATAATTAACGATTAACTGAGTTCCTCTGCTATCTGCAAGTTACGATGCCGATGCAGATGACGGTGAACCACCAACCTGGGCAAACCGGCTGACTTAATCGAAACGAATCGAGAGCCAAAATTGATTCGAATGATTATTCAAATAATCAATCGGTTATTAATATGATTCGAATGCAAATAATTCGGTTATGAAAATTTTCCGGTTATGCCCATCACTAATTTAAAACATAGCTTGGCTTTACTGATAAAATTATAAAATAATCACTTATAATACCATGAGTAGTCAAAGTTATGTCGACTATTTTAGCGGTAGTGTCACGAATGTTCATTACGCTTTGGGACGATTAGGACTCGTGCTAGCGCACTCGTCCTAATCCCAAGCGCAATGGACATGAGTAGTAACACCACCGCAAAAATAATCTACTTAACTTTGACTAAGAATGGTATTCGAGGGACTATTTAAACTACTTTTTCAAATTAGTTTTCAGTAAATCTATCAACAAACTACGCAATTTATATAGTAACAGAACACTAATATTGATTTTTTCTAATAAAAATCACATTTGTTTAAAATAGTCACTTGAATACCTTCTAGGAAGATATATCCACTGATATTTTTTTAATTGGTCAAGAAACGTCAGAATTCTGGATTTTCATTGGTCACTTTTTGACAGATGACAGGTGAATTGAATAGTCACAAAAATAACAGTATTTCCTGTATGGTCTTTTTTAAAATTAAGAGAAATTTGCTACCTCGTTTTTGCTACGTTTCTGGCATTCTAATTGATGGTAGAATAACCCCGCCGCGTTTTCTGGTTAGAACGATAAGATGGCCATCAACGTTGTCACACTCGAAGCTCGCCTCCGCTATTACAGTAAACCCCAAACCTTGAATCGCAGGCATGCGGGTCCTTTTCACCTTTTTTGACTCGTTCAATTGCTCAAATCTTCCGAATTCCTCTTTTCATTTATCAGGTTTTGACTCCAATGCTTCGTAGCGATGTGTTCACATATCGCTTATTTTGTTTTTTAGGTTAGCTTATCGTAACAAGAGCTCTCGTTTTTAAGCTTTAATTATTCTCGTTGCACTTATACAAAAGAATTAAACACTTCAAATACCGTGTGGACACAAAAATTGGTTTTATTCAAATACTGGACACTTGGTATGTTTACAAAAAAAATTTTGTTTGTTTGTCACATTGATGCACGGATTTTAGCGGAAAATATGCATGGACGTGGCCCATAGGCGTTCGAGTGGTCCCTCTAGTAGTGAGACATACATAATTTTAGAAAACGTTGATACATATTTTTGAACATTGAATACATTTTTGAATGCAAGGGGTGGAGAGTCATGTAGCACCGCATCTGAAAGATCTCATTCCATGAAAAATAAACCTATAGTTTAAAAAAATTGATGATTTTCAACCGTTTAATGAATAATTAAGCATTGGCCCAAGTAAAGAGCAAGAATACTGAAGCAGACGTCGCGCCGTTTTGTTAAGGAGCATCAAACTTTTCTTTTATTATATATTATAGGTAGCAATTCTACTCAATGATACCTTTCACATAAGATGTCATTGTCAAAAACACTGCTTTGAAGGTATATCGGAATCGTATACCGGAAAGCTGTGCATTATGGGGAATGAGGCGTTAGCTGTCATTCAGGGCCTCCTGTATTTACGTGTTCATTTCTTTGCTATTTCTGGCGTTCTATTGTAATATTTTAAAAACATTACTCTTCAGTGCTATTTCCTGGCGCTTGTAATTTGACAAGTTGCGTGTAATATTTTTGTTTTGGAATTAATCTAATTACCGAGTCAGGAGGCCCTGAATGACAGCTGACAGCTAGCGCCCAATTCTCCAAAATGCGTTGTGCTTTGGCAGGCGATTTCGTACACTTCATTATTTTTTTAATTTTTATTCTTTGCAAATGCGACAGAAAAAACTGTAGTGCCCATTTCTGCGCAAGAATCTTTATGGTGCTACGTCAAACTTGATCGTCGATATTCTAAATCGTTAAAACAGTAATTTTAAAAATTAGGCCACGTCATTCGTGTGAATGTGACTGTTTGGCCGAATTGCATGCTAAAAGCGGTCTTCTCAGCCTGACGCTCACCGGAAAGTTTCCAGGTTTTCCGCCTTTTCCATTTGCTCCTGGTTACATCATTTTTCAGATTTAAATTTTCCGGAGCGCACACATCACGAATTTTCTTGGTAATAATTAAATAGTGAATGTTTAACAAATTTAGCATACTAAATATTATTAACTTAGTCAATGTCCTTAAATTCCCGCATCTAATTAGCTGACAGTAATTTCGCATGCTTAAAACTGGCCAATCAGAGCAAAGCAACAAATTGCAGAAATGTATGAAACTCTTATTTTACAAAATATTTTCTGAAACCCTGGCCAAATTCAATACTAAACATTATTGACAAAACTTGAGAAATTATTGAATTCTATTAACACATTTTAGCTAATTAACCATTTCAAACTACAGGAAATTGAATGTCTTATATACCATCTAACTAAAATGTTACACTGAGTTGCCAGCTTAATTTACACCAATACGAATATGTTATCTTTTGACAGCTGCCTTACCTATATATTTTAAAACTTTTTAAATATTATTATGTAAGTTTATTATAGTCTCAAACGAGTGTCAAATTCGGCATGTACGTCTTAAATCTCCAAATACATTTTAAATTATGAAAGTTAGCGAATGTTTCTTTGTTAGTCGCCAGTGCTGTGCTTAACAAATTTCAATATACATATAATCAACTTTAAATTCAGAACTATGCTATGGAATATCAAATACAGTCGAACCTCCATTCAGTGAACTATTTAATGATTTGCTCTTTTTAGTGATGATTTTTAAAGGATTTTGATCTTCGGGCTAAATTGCGTGTAAAAAACACTTCTAAATTATGATGTTCAAATTCTATATAATGATGTTTTTCTAACAAAATTTTACCCAAGTACCCGAGTACTTAGGAATGCAGAGAAGGTTTTGAGCAGATTTTCTTAGAATTATTTACCTGTTTATACCTTTACCACTACTAAATTGTTAAGCAGATTATAGGATTTCTTAGAAGTTTCTACAGTACAGGCTTTCACTAATGTTACTAAGAATTCCCCCCATTTAAATGCATAAATTGTTAAGCAAATTATAGGATTTCTTAGGGGTTTCTAAATGCATTCTAAATTTTTGAAGTAGAAATTCTATATAGTGAAGTTTCTATATAGTGTTGTTTTTGTGGCGATTTTTGAACATCACTATATGGGAGTTCGACTGTACTACATTTCCACCACACGTTAATGATATTTTACGCCATTCCGATGTGCTCAGGCTGAGAAATTCTAACTCGTACATATTGCACCAATTTCAAAATTTTTATTGTAAGGTAGAATTAGTGCTACTTATCAACAAACTTGACATCTACTAATAAATCATGTCTTCTTCTTATTAAGGCACTTTTTTCACAAATCTTTAGGTTTTACCAAATTTCTGAATCAGCTGTATGATATTTAAATACTACCATAATCTTATTTATTGTATTCCAAAAGTTTTAATTACGGAAGCTACTCAAATTTGCTCAATACTTTGGGTGAAAACGTTCGGAACTCGAACAATTCAAGAACGGCAACTATTTTATTCTATAAAGTGCTTTAACAGTTAACTTGGGCATTAGTGTGTAATATTCTAATTTGAATCTCATATTTTAAGTCAACATTTATTTTTCTTATTGTGTTGTTTTAATTTATAAAACTTTTTTAACATGTTTTCTAATACTGCATTAATTATAAAATGCGTTGCCCCTTGTTTTTTTTTTGTAATTGTATCTTTGGATATTGTAGCACTTTGGTTCCTAACTATTATTTCTACGTTATAATAATAATAGTAATACTAACAAACTGAGATAACTCAGACTTTAAGGCCCCTTTTCGTAACAATCGCTCTGTTTGAAAAATAAAAGTTGATATTGTTTCCTTTAAAACCAGATGTCAAAATATTGGTTCAGGGTAAGCTTAGCTACATTCCCTTTCTTTATTTTAGTTTATTTTTCTATGTCCTCAAATAATTAAAATAGGTAGTTAGAACACCTTATATGTTACACCCTCTTTATAAAATAGCTTATTAACTAATTGGAAACGTTGCAGAATGAAATATTGCTTTGACATTTGTAAAGTATTAGTTTTTTCAAGAATCAGTAAAACCCCGTCTGCAACTTTGGTTGACTAGAAGTAAAAATGTTACCTATTTGCAGTTGTTACCTGGCCAGCAAAGCCACTTCCGGGTCTACATTTCAAGCAACAGCTGAAAATTAATTTTACTCCTGACCCGACGGAGGCTTCAATCCGGTGTCCGTCAATTTCCGGCCGCTGTAAAATCTCCGAAATCCCAAATCCACTTACGCTCTCCGCACGTCAAATCAAGCAACCTCGAGAAGTCTATTACAAGCGAAAAGATTGTTGTGCGAGGTTTTCCCGATAATTTCGCCGAGCACGAGGAGCCGAAGAATCAAGTACCATCACGGCCGTCGACAGAAGGTGGAGAGAAAGCTAAGCGCGCTTATTTCCGTCCAAAGCGCACGTAAGCTCGTATAGAAATGTAAAGCTGTCAGCCGCACAGTTGGCAATATCGTCGGGACTCGTATCCGGTAGCATTGTACAAGTGCGAGATTGACGGCACACAAAATTGAAAGTTTTTGTACCAACTTCATCCGCATGTGACGGCACTATTCGGGACGACATAATGCTCCGCTCTGAAGCAAGCAAATGGCACGGAGCTAACTTTTTATTAAGTTCGTTACCTACACTTCAATTTGGCTTAGGGAATTAGGCGCCGGCGCCGGCACAGTGCCGGAAGTCGCTTGTGGGCTTCGAGAACCACCTCAGCTTCTTGGGCTTCTTCATCTCTTTGGCCCAGTTCTCCCACGTCATCCCCGGAGGCAGGCGCAGCTTCGTCTTCATTACGTTTTCTTTCAGCCTGAGGTTGTGCGTCCCCGTAGCCTTGTACAGGCTGGAGCCCACGGACGGATGTAGCTGGAAAAATAAGGAACGGTTGATACTCGAACAATGCTGTCGTGTCACATATAACAAATCGACGACGAGTGTTATTTTTTAGGCTTCGCCTTTGTGCGAGGCGTCTCGATGTTATTTTCCGACCCCACTTTGACGCTCTGTGGCAAACCGCGAGTTATTTTTATTTCAGAACGGTGTTTTTCTGCTAGGATGCTCGATAATACGCCTCGTAGGGAGAAGGTTTAAGATAAGGATTCGCAGAACATTAAATATAAAATCCTTTTCTTCGCGGTGAAATTTCCCTCCTGTTGTAAGCAAGTTGCATTTGAACGCTTGAGAGCAAGTTGGCAAAGCAAATTCTCCAACTAATATATTTAGGAAACTTCTTTCAATTATCCGTATTTAAATCTGTACATAAATTACTCTCTTAAATAATAATAAAAAAGCATACTAAAAATGCCACCGGAATTTAGGTAACGCTTTAGTACTTCGTAGTAGCTTCTGTAGACTATGAGGATGCTGGTGATTTGGTAGAGCATCTACCAATAATGAACCTCTAAAGAATATCAGCATAAACTCGAAGTATAGCCAACATTACCTAAATAAAGGGCTTAGTTCTCCGACATCACGAGCTAGTGACTATAGATACGGACAACAAAAGAGCTGGTTTTTAAATTTTTTACAGAGGAAGTATTAGCTCAATTTGGTTCAAATATAAAATAAATAATTTTTTCTACAATAGCGTATAATTATTTTACCACGAACGAAAAACAATTTTAGAATCAAACTCCAGATTAAATAGACTCAATTACTCTAACCAGCTTTAAACCGTAACAAACAAACGTTCAGGTTACAGGGAGCTATTGTAGCGCCGACTAGCTACAGTAAAGATGGCGTGCGGTTTATTTTTTTATAATTAGCTAAGGGCGTTCAAATTATCAGGAGGCGCCAAAAAGTCTTTTACAACCAATAAGTCCATTAGCTTACGCGAACTTTTAAACTTATTAAAGTACCATGCGTAGCCAATGCGTTACGACCTGAAACATACTTCGGAAATGTTCGATACCTCAGTGGCTTGCACTACCCATACACAAAACCATAGTAAACATGAACAGGATTATATTAATTAACAACATTAATAAATATATTAGAAAATGTTACAATAGTTAATTTCAGCAATCGTATAAATCACAAACAGTGCCATAAATACAGCCAACTCTACTGTTGCCACTAATTATATGAGTTAAGCTAGCACATAACAAAGTTCAATATTTAAATAAGTGACAGATCTCTGGGCAAATTAAATTAGCAGACAATTAGAAATTTACGATGATGGCGCAAGTCAAACTAGCAGGACATAGAAGATCGTGTTTTAATACTACCAGCAATGCGAGGCGGCGTTGACAAAGAAAACAGAAGAGGACTGCATAATTAGCCATCTGTGCATCTGGAGACATAGTAAGAACTCTCAGCAACAATTTCTAATCGAAGAAGCAAACCGGGGGCCGCGGCCGCAACGAGGACTCAGCAACAAACGGAAAGCTCAGCAATCTTTTCTTGAGCAATTGAAATCTCTCCGCTCCGCGTCACGCTTTAAACACTTCCTCGTCCTGTAATCTATTGATTATGCCCTCAATGTATAATTTTTATTTATGTACCAAGGGCGTAAGAAGCTAAGAAATTCCGCGGCGTGTAAATTAGAACCCAAGGAGGAATTATGAAGGAGGCGCACACAACATTTTACCTACAGACCAAGATATTCATATTTACAATCAGATTTATAATTAGTATAAATTTTTAAGTGAAGTTAAAGTGAAAGTAACAGACAAGACACTAAGCGAGCGGTAAAGTACTTTATGGCCCCATTATGTGAATAAGAGTACTGTAAAGTACTTTATGGCCTCAGGGCTGTAAAGTGAAACATAATGGCCACAAAAATAGAATATAGTGGCCAATTCCTCCTGGTCATACATAAATAACAATATTTTACTCCACCAGATGCAATAAGAGCTTTATTGCACTAAGTGCATTAAAGTGGCACTTTTTGCACTCAGAAAAATGCAGGAAACTGTACTTGATTGCACCGTTATAAAAAAATGTTGTATGACAACACCTACAAAAAAGGGCCTCTAACTCAAAGATGAGATCTAGATCGCTTTAGATGCATGGCAGAGGATTATAAAAACGCCCAGCTAGCATCCCGTGTCAGATCCCGCGCGCTTTTATTGGGCTTCTGATAGTTATAGTAACTGATTGTATATCCTACATAGAAACTTGCTTGAGTTTTTGCTTGACAATATTAGCTTGTTCGATGGCCTATTAGTAATGTTTTGTGTTAAAAGGTTATTTTATTTTATCGTGATGCGTCTATAGTTCTCCAATTTGGCAAATGACTCATTGTATCGAAACTCTGGGAAATCAAGTAGTTAAAAGCAAAATTTCGACAAAACAGACAAAGTGCAGCACTGTATAAAAGAGTTTGAGAAGTTGTTAGAACAATTTCCCGAATCTTGCTTGTCGCGTTTTTGAGCCTAAGTATTCGCATTTTCAAATTCAAATTCATAAATGTAGAAATGTAATCAAACCTTAATTTTATACAAATCTTCTTTTCGCCTAGCTCGTATATTAACGCTTTGCAGTTCTTTGATATTCGTCGAAATGTAATTCTTCGTACGATTGTTTTAGAAAGGAGGCTTTGTTTTCGCGTGCGGCGTAGGTGACCCAATCTATTCCCACATGCATCGTACCTTATCGTCGCTTTCCCAAAATTTTGTTTATCAGGCAGGCTCAAAACTTTCAGCGGGGGCTTAGGCAGGATTGTTGTGTCAGATTTCGTTATGTTAGCCGTTGTTAAGTCAGTCAAGTTAGTATCGTAAAATGTTTAGTTAAAGGTTCTTTTCTGTACTGTGCAGCTGGTATCTCTGAATTTACGCTAATGGCGGATTATTAAGTGAAAAACCCCATGAACGCGCTAAATCATTATCGTAGTGAAGTCACCAAGTACCGTACCGGATCTACCTGCCGTAGAGTGCTTCATTCTTCTCTTCCGGGGATTTATATCGCCATGTCTGCTTAAATACCGTTCTGTGCAGCTTTAAGTTGTTTCCTTTATTCATGGCATTGGGCTGGGAATGCGCCCTGCAGGTGATGAGAACCAAAGTAACCAGTATATCTGACTCCCTATCAAGGTATTTGTTAGCCCTTAAATTTACAGTGATTTGTTGAAGTGAAGTTCTGTCAAGCTATGCTTTTCTTGTTCAAAGTGCAAGGTGTCAAACAGACACTACCGTTTTAAAGTGAATTCTTAGTCATCGTCAAATTTTAATGCCATATGTCATCTTGCGTTGAAAGTTCAAGTAAACATTATTGTCATGTCAGTACTTGAGTGACTGTTGCTAATTTCGCTCATGTAAAGTAGTTTTTGTGGTAAAACTTAACGTTAATACTGTTTAAATGTAACCATGTCACTTGTTGTCGTTTTGTCACTTCCGTTTAGTTTAAACATTGCTTCTTTAACCTGACTAACCCATTTTTTCTATTATTTTTAACTGTAACCAGTAAACATTTTCTGTTCATTGTTATTTATATATTTAATCATTTTAATAGAGTTTATTGTTAATTGTTTATCGTTTTTTATTGGTGTTTGCATGCCCTTTTGTGGTTGTTTCAATGTACAGGAAATCAGATAAGTGTAAGTTGATGTTACCTAGGGTAAGTTTGAATCAGCTGTTGCAGTCGCTACCTCAAGTTGTGCTAAGGCGGAAGTAGAAAGTTGGGCCTAATTACTTCCACGTTCAGAGTGGGCCTTGATTTTGTTGTCCTGATCCAGTTTTTAATTTGGTGCCGCACCATAAATTTTGAACATCTTGTATATCTCGTTACCGGAGTAAAACCTAACTCAAAGGTCGTAAAGAACCTGCCCATTTCTACTGCAGTTTATCCAGAAAACCTTTTGTTACGGAGTTGGGGCCAAAACACGTAATTTTTCAACAGTGATGTCGATTATTTAACTTTTTTTATACGTTTGGTTGCCAATCTGACGTCATTTTAACGTCACTTTATTACATAAGTTTCACCAATATGTTAATATTGTAAAGTCGTTGTCTTTTTAACAGAAAATATACCTGCTTTATACGTTAAAACGACGTTGTTTTAAGGTTATTGTGCAGTTAAGTGTTAACTTTATAAGCACGTTACGTTTCAACCACAACTTGAACGTGCTTTTTACGTTGAGACGATTGATATTTTAGTTAGGTCAAGTATTAACCACAGAAAGATGATATTTTTCTGCTAAATAATCTTTATTTTGCCCAACTCAACTGAATAAAATGACGTCTTCATTTGATAAACGAAATCTGAAAACAGATCGGGTAACTGCTTTAACACTATGTAGTTCCACTAAATCCGACAGCCATTGTCTCTCAAATGGGAAAAAATTAGGCTTAATGAAACATGGGACGTAGATACTACCTATCAGGTATTCTCCTAACGCCATTTCAATCAACGCCATCAGTTCTGATAGCCTTATATCAAACTGGAATACTAAACACACAACGTTCTGACTCACAGATTCTCCGATTTTATAAGCTCACACAAATGGCGACCTAAACAGTGCATCCTAATCACCAAACGGAAAGCACGGCCTGTCAGCATACTGTAACATTCCACTGTGGCGTGTTAGCATAACCAGTTTTAAGTGGTGAGCACTATCATGTTAGCAATGACTTTAGGTGTGATAGGCGCGCTGAGCACAAGCCTTGAGGAAAGGTACAACTGTGTTTTTGTTTATTTATTTATTTCGTACTCAGCCAACAGCCGTTAGGCCAATCATAGGCGTCGCTGTACATTTTATGGGGACTTCCAACCCCACTAACGACTGTCATGATGTCATTATGACATCCGGGACCAACTATTTCGGTGGCAGCTGTACCACGAGACGCCGAGAAAGGCAGCCGTGGAACTACCTCGAAGTTCTGACCAGAAATTGCGTTACTTAACTCTACTGATCGAACGTGGACGCTTGTTCAAGCTACACCACCAAGGACGTCATGTCAACTTTTAACATTAATCACTAGTCTAAAATACACCTAAAATCAACGACATCGAAACGTAAGGCAAAAAAAGTTTTTATCACGTTGTTGTAACAACGTAATATCTACTACTAATCTAAAAGGCATCTTATATTAACGTATTTAATGACATTAAAAAATATAATATTTTCGTGTTTTAATAAACGTAAAATCTACGTTTTACATTAACTGCTGGTTAAAAAGCTCTTACTATCAACGACATATCGGTGTCATATAAATACGCTCAGTAAGCGTCATAGCCAACACGTTTAATAAACGAAAATTACGTAAACAGTAAAAAACATTACTAAAAATCAACGTCTAATTCACGCTGAGAAAATGACAACTATTGGACGAAAATGTAACTTTTAATCTTCAACGAAAAACGTCTTTTTACTTTCTCGCATACGGTAGTATAGAGAAAGTATTGTAATCGTCAAAAAATCTACTTCGAGATTTTGACGAATCTTGAGTCCGAAAAAAACATTTTTCGAATATGTCTGTGTGTGTGTATGTGTGTGTGTGTGTGTGTGAACACGATAACTTAAAAACGAAATAAGCTAGACCCTTGTAATTATGTACATAGTCATTATTCAACATTTGTAGATTGCCATCAAATTTTGAGCGAAATCGGTTAACCGGAAGTGGCACTTTACCTAAACAGGTAGCGGTACCTATTCAAGTAAAGTACCAGTTTGCTTCGAGATATTTGAACACAATTTTGTACATACATTTCTTATGTAGAAAAACTACCAGATATTACATTTCAGCATGATCGGTTAACCGGAAGTGGCATTTTACCTAAACAGGTAGCGGTATCCATTCAAGTAAAGTACCAGTTTGCTTCAAGGTATTTGCGAGAAAGTCTAGGGGAGCACACTCCCGATTTTTAACTATGTAAACGTCCTTTCGACGTATTTTAAACATACGTGTGCCTGCTGGGCTAAGACCATGTAGAAAATTTATAATTTTTGAAAGAATTATATTTTAATGTTATGTGGTCACTTAATTCTCTATTTTTGTTAAAGTTCTATGTTTAATCTTGTTATCACGTTTATTGAATCGTTACTACAACCACTTTTTCAGTGAAAGCATGTCGATGTTTAATTCCCAGTATTAAGTAAAATGGAACTTTTACGGTCCCTTAATTTCTATGTAAAATAAGCTAGTGAAACTTCTTTATGGCTCACCTTCACACTCTCCCTTTGTACCAATTTTATTACTGGTAAGCAGTTTCATGTTGCTCCTTCGATTCACAGATAATAATGATTGAACTGTGTGTGCGTCGATGCTCCTATATAGGAAGATTCACGCTATTAGGCATTTTGTGTGAATAACAAAGAACTGTGATCGTCAAAAGCTGACACTGAAATTTAGGGACTTTGGTCATGATATGTCAAACTGCTTTTACAACTGCATAAAATCGTTGCTCGGAAAGCAATCCGTGGCAACTCCATGTGTAATGCACAATAAACACCTCAGAAAATAATTTTATAAGTTTATTTACTTATCCAGTACTAATACTTTATCTTGTTCGTGATTATGCATTTTTTCATCTTCGTATTTCCTTTTTAAAGACTAGTGCGACACTAAGTATTATTCCGAAATTCAAATGTATGGCCTAAATTGATCTAAGAAGTTTAAACTCTATCAATAACATTCTCAGAAAAGTAGTAATAAGGAAAAGCAATTACAATTGCTAGTTAAAAGAGATTGCCGGCATCAATCACATTCACGTCGTATTTAATAACAGTTACCATGAGAACTATAATTATTAACTGTGCTATAAAGCATATTCTTGTTTACGACTATTGAAAAACAGGCTTGAATATAAGTATAGTTAATTATAGTGCGCCGGTACAGCTACGAAGGTATCATACCACAACGTTCTAAAGAATCTCGATCACTTAAGTGCAACGATTAAAGACGTAAATCAAATTTCACACAAAATTTCAGGTTCAGAGGCATTTCTATTGCAATAGGAGTTGGACGATCTTTAATTGTATTAGTTGCAACATTACTTTTTTATTTTAGTTTGATCCTTTCAAAAACACTATTCAACTAACATAAATACATTTCATTGTTACACATTGCCAATATTTAGTCACAAATTCGCCAGCCCGCAATTAGATAGCATGGAATTTTAAATCCCTTACACACAAAATGTTGAATTCTAAAGCGAACGGATGTGGGTAGGAACGGTAGCCCAAAATCCACTATTAAGACTAAATATCGCCACATATAGCACACAAACACCTTCATCCAAATTAAAGTAAGAACTAAAACTTCTAGAGTAGTGTTACAAATGAATCTCCTTTTACACCCTGCAACAAGCTTAAGAGTTACACGACTAGCAAGCGGGAAGGGACGGATCTTGAACTGAAAGCGTAGATCTCGCTCGCAATAGTCAAATTAGTAACTGCAGGAACAAACTCTTATTATGATGTAAAGCACCACCTTTGTGTTTTGTCGGCCGGTGAGGTAACAGACAAATTCCAGTATGAAAACTATTTTCTCACTTCGCTGAACGCGTGAAATTTAACACGGCTATATTGAGTACACCAAAACAAATACACCTCTCTGCAGGTACAGCTGCCAATGCCGGAGCCCGCAATAAATTACCCTTAAAAGTTAGTGGATTTCTTGGTGGCGCCGGTTTTGTTTAGTACTTCCGGCACAAGCGTCCTCTGAGTGTTTTTTGTTTGTGACGAGTATTTACTTACTGAAATTGTCATCACCTAGGTAACGCTTTAAGTGCGTAATCACAAATAAGTGTCGAATATAACGAACTTGTTTTTGCGGATTGTGAGATTGGATCGCTCCATTTGAATAAATTTTTTATTTAATTAAATCATATTAGCTATCCCATTAGTTAAATCACCATTAAATAAAGAGTTTACTTTTAAATTATTGAAAATAATAACACGATAATGGACTCAAGCCGGATAGACTGATGATATTAAAAAAAATCAACAAATTGGATCTTGGTACAGAAGACGGGAGTAGTTGAAAAGAATAAATAAAGCCCTATGGTTAATTTAAGCTAGGAAAAGGCAATAATAGTTAGTTGTATAATAAGTATAGAAAGTGCACCGAGTGCATCGTTTTCATAGTTATACGCATGATTGTTTACGAGTTTAATTAAATTGCTTGTCGCCGTGTATAGTTCAAGGTTTTTTTTAATAGAAGTGTATACATTTTAAAAACACTTTGTTAAACATAATTCAAAATCATGTGGTCCTTGGCGGCCGGCGCCTGTTATTAATTACTTTATTTTATCCTATTATATTACTATGATAATAACTCCTTAGCAACGAGTTGCGTTAAGATGCATTTAACAGCACTAGTGTTGTTAAGAAAAATAACATACCGATACTTTATTAGCATTTAATCACATGTTGGCAGTGCTGACGTGTATTGTTGGTAGCACTGTCAGTCTATGTCAAATTCGATGTTAGTAGGTTAGGTTTCGTTTGTTATTTGACACAGACTGACGCAAAAGTTAACCTGCTACTCTCGAATTTAACATAACCTGACAGTGCTACCCACAATAAAGTATTGAGTGACTTGTGGATTTTATCTTACTAGTGACACCACCATAGCCATAGCAGATATATGTCTCGCTGTTGTGTCAGTAATAACAATTTTTCTTATGTTTTGAGAAAGATTAGTATTTTAGGATAACATTAAACGTGTTACGATATACGTAACGTTATCTGCTTTTTACATTACTCGAGAATTTTAAAGAACTCGCTCCTAACGCCGCTCGTTCATTCAAACTATTCTCTCGTAATGTAAAAAGCTTGATAACGTTACTTGCATCGTAAATTACTATTTCATGTGTTTGTTTAGTTCAGTTAAAACACAATAGCAGTATAGTATTACAAAAAAATATTAGCTGCTTCAAGCTCGTTCTTCTTACAAGCGGTCTTTGTACTGTATCAGTGGCGGTTCTCTATAAGTAACCATGGCTCTACCATAAAAAACAGTTATCAATTTTTCTACTAAATTTCTAAAAATTTATTTTTGTACTTAATTGTCATCTTTCTTCTTATTGTAAAGCTTAAACAAAGCGCGACTTCATTTCATGAATATAAACTGCACGATAGGCGTTTTTCTTTGCTTTTACGTATATATTGGGGCCAGATCGTAGTGGCCCAGCTACCGACAATTTATGGGCTGCAGCGAGCGAAGAGCAGTGAAAGACGTATGTACAAAGATAGGCTGTTTAGCATTGAATTGGGGCCACTTCACGTTTAACTCAAGCAATCTGGCTGTAGCTATAATGACACTCCCCCTACAGATTTAGATGCTTACCACTTTGGTACATAGGGTGATTTTTACTGAATACAGTGATGAAGAATTGCGGAGTACAGAAGTCGTCCAAGCTGGTATTTTAATGACATCTATTTGTTTAAATTAATAGTTTTCATTAAATTATTGTTTTAAATTTATCACGAATAAAATTAATAATCTTTTAAGTAAGCCCTTTTCGTCGTATTTGTTCGACGAAACGCTTGAAATAAAGCAATTGGTAGATCTAGATAAACTTTATTCATAAACAGTGTAGATGCATTTTTTGCCGCATTATAAATTTAAACGGAAAGTGAAAGAGAGGTATTCGATTCATTCATAATCTTTCATTATCCCGTGAAGTTTATAGTCCAGTCAATAGAGACATAAATTAGGGCTTACCTTGCAAAAGGTCAGGCAAAGTTCTAATTTGGCATACTTGTAGAGTCGCATGTCCTAATCGACATACTAAATTTGCGACCTTGAAAGGGTGCCGCTCGCAACGCCATCTTGCTTAAAAGGTACCAAAAATCAGTTTTTCGTATATATCTCCCTTCCTCTGCCTCTCCCTCTGAAAATAGTTATTACAAGAGTTGTAGGAAACAAAATTTCCTACAACTTTTGTCTAAAACTTTTTTTTGTCAGATGAATAATTCATGAGTTACAGCTACGTAAGGCGGAACAAATTTTCGAAATTTGCGAAAACGCTCTACTTTTCGTCGAAATTTCGGTTAATATCTATTAATTGTTATCTAATTCAAGTTTTTACTCATTTCCACACCACCGTGGGGTAGAGTAAGCGGCGCGTTTTTTCTTATGTGGTATCCCCAGTAGGCCTAATCCACGACTTTACTTACGTCTTCGAGTTCTTTTAGATGCCTTAGATGGTCCAAATTGTCTGATCTCGACGTCTTCTTGAGAATCGCTCTCATCCTTTTCTGATTCTTTTTCAGCGGTTTCATAGTCATCGTCATCGTCAAACGCCAGTAGTCTGTTAACTAATGTCTCGTCATTTGTCACGTTATCTTTAGCGTCTATCAAAATCTTTGGAACATTCTCGCTAGAGTCACCATTACAAAATTTGCAGATAACAGAGCATTTCAAGCCTGTTTTTCTGCAACCACACGCTCGACCTCATCCCTTTTTACATTTGCATGAAATAAATTTCAGTAGTGCTTCAGGAGCAGGATCTTTTGTCGTTGTTACCGGAGTGAGTCCAAATTTGCTTTTTTGCCATTCCCATTCCTCTGGATTGTTTGTTATATCGTACCAACTCTGAACTTGGTGGTAGGTCCGAAGAAAATGTTGACGTGCAGCTTCTCTTGTAGGTGGTAAAGCAGCAAGATTGAACTTATTTTTTGTAACGGATCTTGCAAAATTTTGAAAACGAAAAGAATCCAAAGTGACGTTTTCTTTTGGAACTCCGTAAAGCGCGATTAGGAAATTTTCCCCTGCGTTAGTTACGACTTCCGGATCGGCACTTGGCTCTTTGAAGACTTGTACAGTTTGGCTCAGGTATTCGTACTTTTGGAGTATATGTAGGAACTTCATTTTCCCTTGGTTGAACAGAGAAGACGTAGTGTCACAGCCGCTGAATGCATGTAAAAACAGTATGTTGTCTGCCACTGCTTCTCCATGCTGTAGACTTTGGAGAGAGTATATTTTTTCTACTGTCTTTCCTTTTCCTGGCTTTCGGAAGTAAATATTGGGATGGGTTCTTGCTAGTGTTGTTAACAGAACTAGAAGATCTATGTCTTCTCTAACTATGAAAACTGAATCAAAAGATGAGGACATTCTGATAGCTGTGTTGACGATCAATGTATCTGCATCTTCTGTAGCCTGTTTCACTGTGAAATTGGAATCCTCGAATTTCTTTTTTAGCATCGGAATCAAGCGAATTTTATTTTTTTCGTTCGCAAGAAATCCTTCTTGCGAAACAGTTGGAACCATCGACTCGTCGCAATGTACGTCTGCAGCAATTTGCTTTTTTGATCGGCGAAGTCTTTCTGCACTTTTCGTGCTCTTGGTAGCCGCATCAGTTGGATACCCGTCAAAAACAACAACAATATTCGAATCGTAATGTCTTTGGTCGTACTGCACGTAATTTGTGCAAATCGATCCGAACGATTCGTTGCGACGCCATACCACTCTATGCAACAAATATCCGCCATCTATGACATGAACGCTGTTTCTGAATTGAATGCTATCTACAAGAGGCGAGAATGCTTTGTAAAGTGACGATTTCGTGCCCTTACGCATTCCCTCCGGGCAAAATAGTGATAAAGGAAACGGGGCGAGTTCGAATTGAAGATACTCCTGTAACTCTTCGTCTGATTGTTTGGTAATACACATTCTTTGGAATAACAATAGCGGATCAACCGGAATTACATCTTCTTTGATTTTGATGTTGCTGTTGATAGCTGCAAGCGGAATTGCTGTGTCCGTGCGTACATAAAATATAACTGCCCCTAATAACATCCTTTATCTAATAGACGTGTCTGTCTGGGACGCTGTTTTGTCTGGGACGCTGTTTCAGCAGCCAAACCGTAAGAGATAGAGAAGAAAGTTATTAAAGTTATATGTTTGGAATGGTCATGTCAGGTCAGGAACCGAATTTCAGTCACGTGACACTTCCGGTTTTCGAGAAATCACGTGATTTCCGTTCGTCCGGGACGCTGGTCCGTCCGGGACGCTGTTTCAGCAGCCAAACCGTAAGAGATAGAGAAAAAAGTTATTGAAGTTATATGTTTGGAATGGTCATGTCAGATCAGGAACCAAATTTCAGTCACGTGACACTTCCGGTTTTCGAGAAATCACGTGATTTCCGTCCGTCCGGGACGCTGGTCCGTCCGGGACGCTGTTTCAGCAGCCAAACCGTAAGAGATAGAGAAAAAATTTATGGAAGTTATATGTTTGGAATGGTCATGTCAGGTCAGGAACCAAATTTCAGTCACGTGACACTTCCGGTTTTCGAGAAATCACGTGATTTCCGTCCGTCCGGGACGCTGGTCCGTCCGGGACGGTCTTTTTTGTTTTAATAAATGAGACATTTGTCTCACTGGACTGCTAGTAATATACTATTAGTCTGTTTCCATATTATCTCTATATTTCGTACTACATCCGCACTGTTCTGCGAAAATGAGTAAAAACTTGAATTAGATAACAATTAATAGATATTAACCGAAATTTCGACGAAAAGTAGAGCGTTTTCGCAAATTTCGAAAATTTGCTCCGCCTTACGTAGCTGTAACTCATGAATTATTCATCTGACAAAAAAAAGTTTCAGACAAGAGTTGTAGACAATTTTGTTTCCTACAATTCTTGTAATTACTATTTTCAGCCTAGATGGCAGCGGAGAGGAGATATATACGAAAAACTGATTTTTAGAACCTTTTTAGCAAGATGGCGTTGCGAGCGGCGCCCTTTAAAGGTCGCAAACTTAGTATGTCGATTAGGACATGCGACTCTACAAGTATGCCAAATTAGAACTTTGCATGATCTTTTGCAAGGTAGAATGTCTCTATTGACTGGCCTATTAGTAATTTTTTCACTTTTGCCAGTACACCATTTCATAATCTGCGATTTATTTTTTCTATCTCGGGATGTCGAAATCTCTCTTTTTCTATAAGGGAGTAGAAGATTCATTTTACATTCGGTTGGTACGTAATCTGTTGTTATTCTTAACAGTTATCTTTCAGCCGTTCTGCCACATTATAGGCATAATCGCAAAACTGACTATTATTTTGAATAATTTGAATTTAGTATTTTACGTACTTGCTCTCTCGGAAATATTTAATATCTTTTCTAGTTCTCCTCTTCGGTTCTTATTTACGAGACGATTCAGGTCCCATTTTTATTGTACCTGATCAAATAACCCGTACGGAACCTCATAATTTTCCGCAATATGCACGGCGTCTCTACGCCCCATTTACATCTAGGTTGTACGTTTATATAGTCGATAATTTTGATCCTTATTAGACTGAAATGAACCTGAATTAGTAAGTCATCACGTCTGCGGTTGCTGTTATAGATATTTTCTTTTATACTGCATTACTGCTCTTTATATGCTTTAGGAATTCAATACTTTTGTCACTTGCATGCTTTATTATTTTATCAGAAATGGGCGTGTTCTGTAATATAATATATGATTATTTTATAAGGAATTGTCACTAACCTTCTGAATGTTTATTTCTTGTACCTGGATGTTTCTGAATGTTCTACCTCAGCTCCTAACTGGACAGATTCTAGTCAGAAAACCCCTCCTGGTTGTTCCCGACCAAATCAAAAGCTCGTTTAGTTCTTTGAAAATTCTATTACTTGAATAGACAGTTCTACAGCATACCACAACACTCACTGTCACTGGTTTTACTGGCTTAGTAGTATTCTAATATTTACAATAGAATATACTACGTTAAATGAACTCAAATAATCTTGAATTATGTACTTGAATACTTGAATGTGTCTGGAAGTCAAATTTGATCGTAGAGAATGTTTTATTTCTACTACTTATTAAATCAGTAATTATTATTTTCTCGCAATTAATGGGAATTTAACCCTTAAAGTGACTATTTTTCGTAGATTCTGAATTCAAGTTATTTTCTTACTCAAAAAACAAACAACCTTGTGGTTGCCCTTACTACCACACCAGTTAAACATACAACTGTTATATCACCTGATATCCATTAGATATCTGGATATAAATATTTAAATTAAATGTATCATACATCGTGTATGCTGCAATACAAGCTAACTTCCGCACTTTTGTTGTTTACGTGGAGGTGGAAATTGTGTTCACCCATCACAAGCTTTAGAGAAATTACTTATTATAAGAAATTTGCGAAAGAGTCAACTATAATTTTATTTTCTGGAAACCTGCAGTTTTAGATTGTATGCATGGAGATTCGCCAAATGATATCAAGAAATCGAATTGTCTCTATTCACTTTACTTCAAAATAGTATACTTAGAACGGTAAAGCAAAGCCTGAAACCAGAAGTTATTCTTTTTCGTCGTAAAGCTTTTTTAATCCTGATAAGAATCTTATTTTCATATGATATAATTATCAAAACTTTACACATGGAACTTTTTAGAACGGCATAGTTGCCAGTTAGTATTTAGTAACTTATTTGATTTTTTTAAAGTAATGCAACCCTCTTATAACAGCTTGGCGAATCAACTTTTACGTTAAGAAACGCTTATATTGTAGACTACATTAATCGACAAAGTGGCTTTAATGTGGTATCGATTTCCAAATTAAATTCAAATCGACAGTCGCAGATATTGCCATACAATATAGTGCTGCCTCTTCTCTCTCGCAAAATATGCGAGTAAACAGAACTGCAAAATTAATAGTGGAAGTAGAACAAGAGCGCGCATAAACAGCCAATTTGCAGAGCACTTCACATGCACTTCTTGGAGTTGCTTCTGGGTGCTCGTGGTTAATTGCGAGCACCAACCTCATCATCCGGAGCCCAAGATAAATGTGTTCGTATTTAGACAGCGGATAGCGCTACAAAGCTTCGAATTCCTCCGAGATATGCTAATAACTGCACCATTTAAACTAGAGGAGCGATCCGAGCCGCTAACAGACTTAGCACTATCTTCCACAGTCAATTAAGCCCATAAAGCGCTATCTGCCGGGGATGCAAATAGAAAAAATCCGCACACGGAAGAGACGAGGTCCAATTCCATTTGCACGCCTACTGCTACTTACTTATTTAGAGGTTTAATTCCGCCTATGGCACGCCATCTTGGAGATTCTTCGCTTCATCAACATTTCAAGACAGCATTTCGCATCACAGACCCGGTCCGATAGGGAAGGACTAGATAAGAGATTATGTTTTGTGTCTTTAGGGCGAGCAGCTTCTCGGCGCTGCTGATTTCCATTAGAAGTTATCGCCCCTTAGTTTCAATACTTGGAATTTAAATAGAGATCCTCCATAATAAATAACCATAAAAGGGAGAAGTTACTTTTGAATCATATTAGAATAACGTTGGTGCAGTTTTGTTCATCATCCATTCGATCATCAATCATACCGACCCTTACAGCGAAAACTATCGCAAGATATGCAGACGATGGTTCTGCTGGAATTTCTATTGAGGAACGGCTATTCATCGTAGAAAAATATGTAAAGCAAGTAATAATATACAGAGTACCCAAAAAGTATGGTATATTTTATATATCTCGTTAGATATCACTTTCATGAAAAATATTGAAAATTTAGTATTTATAATTCGTTCAAAATACTTTTTTTAAAGCTTTTGGCTCTATTAGATATTCGGCCAGCTCTATGCTAGGGTTGTAACCTGGTGGGAAATGTAACTTAATTATTTTTGTTGCTTAATTATGTATTTATATTTTCAGTTGAATTGCTGATCAAAATTTTACGAGAGATTGGAATATTGTCATTTTGTTGGTCGAGAGTAACAAAACAATACTTGTTGGCAGTTGGACTTCGTTTTCTAATAAGTTCTTCATTAACGATCTTCTTGCGACGACGTACAGTGGGCAGTTTAATAGATATAATGTGATTTATATCGGCTACTCTTTGATCGCAGTTATTACAATAAGGACTGTCTTTAACATTGATTCTGTATAGGTGTGCCGGAAAGCAGCCATGACCTAGTTTTAACCTCGAAATAGTAGAGGAAAATTGTCGATGCACTGTATGGGTATTAATGTATGGGGTAGCTTTCGGTAAATATGAGTGAATTAATGCATGCTGCGTATTGGATACATTTGTAAATTCCTTCCACCTATTTTTAAATAGATTTTTGCAATTTTGTTTAAAGATCATATTTAAGTCATTAATTGGTATTTTCATATTTAAGTTATTTTTGGAAACTTTGGTCAGTCTATCAACAATTTCGTTTCCTAAGATTTCTGCGTGGACTTTGGCCCATACAAAAACTATTGTCGTTTTATGTGTTTTATGTTTGACCACTAAACTAATAATATCAGCAACAAGCGGATTTTTCAAATTTGTTACGTTATTGTTATTAATTGCATTAAGAATTGACATAGCGTCTGATACTATAACAATTCTCGTAAGATTCCTATTCGGACACCACTTCAAAACTTCTACCATGATAGCTACTTCAGCACTGTATATTGAAATATGTAGTGGTAGGTTATAAGTTTCGCGAACATTAAAAGACGGGATGTGAAATGCACAGGTTGTGGAATACTTTCCTCTCCAAATAGGCTCTATTACAGAGTCCGTCAATGATATGAGTAGGGGGGGAGGGGAGATAAAAGATATTTCTAAAACTATCATAATTACATAAATATTGAGTATATAAAAGTTGTACGAAGTTGTTGCGCATTGCTAAAATAGCTTTGATCGTACAGGTGTGGCAAATTAATTTCGATATCAATTTTATGCAAACAAATTCTGAAATTCAGGTGGCTGCTGAAAGTAACGGAAAACAATTGAGTGAAGGGAAATGTTCCCAAAAAATTACGTTTTTCTTGAATTACCTCTCCACTGTAAAATGGGAATCTTGGCAATAATGCTATACATGGTGCTCAACATTATTTGCAAATTTAATCATTTCGATTTTTTAAAATGGAATGGAATGTTGTATGTTGATACGTTACTGCATACCTCTAAATTCAACTGTTTCTGAGATATGAGTACTTAAACATAAAAAAAAATTAACCACCCTTATTATGCTTTAGTTCAATGAATAACTAAGAAACGCCATTATAATGCGAATTTAAACACTTGTAAGTCTGCGAGCATAACAAAACACCAGGTTTGGAAAGTAAAAATTTAGCTACTACTGAAACCAGAAATAACAAATAACAAAAAAAAACGGAAAAAGCAGGAGAAAACATTGTACCACAAACAATTTAACTCAACAATGAAAACTCTTTTACTTATTATCACCGTGCAAGTGTGGAAGACAATACATAGGGGAAACACAACGACCCCTACGAGTGAGATTATCGGAACACCGCAAAAATGTTAGAATAGGCGAAACCATCAAATCCAAGATTGCAGAACACGTCTGGAACGAAGACCACCACATGCAATGGGATAACGCATCAATTATAGCTAAAGAGGCAAACAGATTCCGTAGAAAGCTGAAAGAAGCTACATACATAGCGCTGGCAGTAGAACCAATTAGCCAGGCTAGTGCAGAACTAAAGCCCATTTGGATGCCACTACTGCGGAGAGAATTACAAAAACAGTCTACTGCGCATACAGCGGTAAGATATATATATATATATATATATATATATATATATATAAGTTTACAACTAAAATATATAACCGCCCTGGTAGCCTAGTGGTTAGAGTGGCAGAGTAGTAATCACAGCGATCAGCGGTCCCGGGTTCAAACCCCGGGGAGGCACAAATTTACGTTGAAAAACGTACAATATCAGTCCTTCTCAATACTAACCAGGAACACCTGAAGACGGAAGTAGATCAAAACTCCCGAAACGTTGTGTGATTTACACCCTAGACAGTGGAAAAAGTCCGAAAAACATATCATATGCAAATAATATACATGACCAAACAAACTGAAACGAATAAATTAATAATTTTCAGAAAATAAAGTGTAAATAGAAAGTCGATATTTCTACACTAAATGTAGATTTAAAAAAAACTGTAAAGGGTTTATACAAAACTTTCCTCGTAAGAGCGCATCAAATAGGGGTCAAAATATCCTAAAGCTCCGAATAATACTGAAACAATAAAAGGAAACACTTGGTAAAGCGAATTACATCAGTTTGCAAATAAAAAAAGATTGCCAGCTCGTTCGACCACGACGGCGAGCGTTCTTTTTACGACATTTACCCAGTATCTGTTGGTCGCCATTTCCGTAAAAACGCAAAATGCAAAATATTCTTTTATCTATTTCTGAGTTAAAACAAAAATAGACAATATTTTATTATTAATTTAAGGTGCTCACCCTGGCCGAAAATATGTTTGGTTTCGAGCCAGATAGACATATAATTCGCATGCAGAATATTGATTTTTTCCAACAAATATATTTGAGCTAAACCGACAACAGACAGACGGGCCGAAGGTCAGACAGACAGACGAATAGATAGACATACAAACGGAATTGGGAAAACATGTTTTTCGTCATCTAGGGACTCTGCAGAAGTTTCGGACGATAATTTTTCAAAATTACTGTCTTCATCTTTTAGACGAAGAAAATAAAACACAACAAAATGTTTAGGAGCCTGTACTAAAAACAGAAGTTGTAGTTAGCAAAGCACCTATGATATTACGTACAAGATCGTCTAAATCTAAATGTTCTACTTCCTCTCTACAATGTTGTTCCCCTATTAATTATACAGCCAAAGTATAAATACAAAAGTGTTAGGGGTCTCTTTAGTTTATCTAACCGTATTATTATTTTACCTTCAAAGTTTTCCTCTCAAGCAGAGAAGTGAAAAATATGCAATCAAACCTTAATACACAAAAACAGGAGCTCCCATGGAAATTCAGCATGAGTGGCTAGAAATTAAAATTTGGTATATTTATTTGTTAACGTACAAAAATTATTTAGTTTTATTTTAAACCAAATTACGGGGATCCAACACTTCATCTGTAAGAAATTTCAAAATCAGCTCCATTATAGTCCAAATAATGTTTCCTTTATGAAAACGTAATTCGCATACCATGGTGTCCTTAGTTGAAGTTAAGTCTGCCTTTAGTATAGCAGTTATCAATTTTTGGCATAAAATGCAATTTTAGCGACACCCAGAAATTGAATACTTAAACGGCATAATGATGCACAAATTTAGTATACAATTGCAATAAACTACTAATTTTTCTGTGACGGGAAAAACGTTTGACATTTTATTTCTGTTAACAGGTAACAAAATATCGCTTTTTTCCCGGATATATATACACATAAGTAAAGGTGGATATTTAATTTTAGAATGTTTTATTATACAAAAGTTTCATTTCCTTTATATCAAAAGTACAATATTATTAAACGTGCATTGCATGAATGACATGTTCCTTGAACTATTCGGTACAACAGTCGAATTTTCTTGTGTTGAAATTATATTTTTTTCTGCCGTTGATGTACAGTCGTGTTCAAAAAAGTGTTGTACACCGACAGTTGTAAATTTATCGGTGGTTGTGTTATTACTCAACACAGGCTCACACTGTATCACTAATTAGGTAGACCTTGCTGTATACTTTCATAATATTTGTATATACAACACGTTTTTAAACTTTGTGTAATTAATTTATATTGACAAAGTACAAATGCTGTACAACACTTTAATGCACACGACTGTACCTGGTCCCAAATAGGGTGTTATTTCAGCACTGCCACACGTTCTAAACACTTTATTAGCTATTTCTCTCCTGTGTGCTACCGATTCATCAACATACTCTTCAGCGACCGTTGATGACTTCCAACCGCCATGTTTCTTTAGTGTCATCAAGTCTCCCCCAGATTCAACTAAAAGTGTAGCAGACGATCTTCGAAATGAATGACCTGTATATAAGTTAGCATTTTCAAGTTGAAGAAAATTAGCTACTGTTTCAGGTATCTTATAAAACTGAGTTTTACCCACAACCTGATTAATACATTTTCCATTGCGATATGCATAAAACAGGCGGCGATCCTTTGCTGCTGCTGGACGAAGCGCTATGTACATTCGGTAAAATTTAATATATTCTTCAGTTACTACAAATCTCCTGTTTACATCATTCTTTGTTTGCTTAAGTTTCACAATTAATAACGTTCCCGAATCTTCAATATCATCTAATGTTACCTGGCTGATTTCACAAATTCGACAAGCTCCTGCAATGCCAAATACAACAACAACCTTGGACATTAAATAAACTTCATCGGGAGCATTATTTAAGAAATCACTAAGTTGTGTACTCGTAAAACTCGCAGCTTTCTTGGGCGTGTAACCTTTCCCATTTTGTTTCAGGAATGTAATTAGTTTGAAATATTTTGAAATGTCTACATTATTATTGGATTGTAACATACTTTTAATCATTGAATAATTTGACCACACTGTTGATGGCTTATGTTGTTGTGCCAGTTCCGAAAAATAAGCCTATGACACCGTCTCCGAGAAAGAACTGCATGTCTTGTTCATCTTTCATTCCATAATCTTGAATACGCGGTTTCGTAAATTTTCCGCGATTTAGCTGGCAATAATTTTTGTGAAGCTACTTTCGCTGCTTCTACTAACTCCGGTGGAGTCAGAGAAAATATATATATTATTCAAAATAACCACTAAACAACCACTAAGTTCGCAATTGTTAAATCAAATCACAGAATTAAATTGACAGATATTTGATTACTTTAAAGGTTTCCTTAGCAACGCAGGTCTAATTGTCGCGATAAGTACAACACCCTACCAGTTTAAAACTTCAAATTTCACAGCGATAATTTTCTGACTTAATATATTGTAATTTTTCAATATTAAATCGTCGTTTTTCCCGTCACAGAAAAAAATAGTGTATTATACACGGGAAAAATATTAGATTTTAGCTCTCGGTTCTTTGTCTCCCGACGCTAAAATGTAATACTTTTTTCCTTTGTATAATAAATAACTATTAATGATTTTTATTTACCGGCAACTGCTTTGAAACGGTAATACGTTTATTTCATAAAAACTTGTAACGGATATTTACGTCTTGTTCAATACTGATGGTAAATCACTCACACGCACACCGCTAACACTATGGAAGTCACTAAGCGAGTTGCCTGTTTAAAAAGCTCAATTATAATTGATAATTGCAATCACACGTAGCTAAGATTTGTACTCATAGTTCACGTCGGTAGTCAGAACTGGCCTTCTTTAGCTAACGTCAGGGTTAGGAGCTCGTGAAGTTAAAGGTCTGAGCTCTGTGTTCTTCAGTTGATATTGGCCTATTTACTATGCGTTTTTGTCTATAATTTTAAACCTGTAGAAATAACACGTTACATGTTCCTCAAATTATTTAATTTTATTTTAAACTGAATTACTAGGACGCAGTACCTTATGTGTAAGAAATCCCCGTGCGGTGGCAATATATTTACTTCACAACCACCTGTAATGGTTATTTACATGTTTATTTATGCAATACTGTTGGTAAATCTACCACACGCAAATCACCAAACACTAACGAGGGCACTAAGTGACTTGTCTATTATCCAAATTTCAACTATAATTGATAATTGCAATCAACATGTAGCTACGATCTGTACACGCGACGGCCACACTGATCGCCTTGTGTAGCTGACGTCACGAGCCCGTGACGTCAGAGAGCTGAGACCTGTGTTTTTTAGGTGGTATTAGCCTATTGTCTATACATCCACGCATCCATTATTTTATACCTGTAGAAATAACATGTGTTAATGTTTCTCATAATAAATCAACTAATGTATATTCTCAGGCCCGCGCCATGCCAGTCGGTTGTTCAAAAAGGCGACGGTGAAAGATCTTCAACCTAACAAAACGTGGGATACATTCGACAAGAGTATTATTATAGTAGTCGGATTTCTATGTTTCTATCTAAATTTAATATCAGTTACTCAGCGGTGGTAAACAAAATAAGCGATTTACAAAAGGAGGGTTTTATTACAATTCAACATTATGTATTTGCAGTAATAATACCACGAGACGGCTGTGAATTATCAAAAATACTTTTGCTTTCTCACGAAACGGGTTGCTTAGAAACATCACGAGCCGAAGGCGAGTGGTGTTTCTACATAGCAACCCGTTGAGTTTGTAAGCAATAGTTATTTAAGCATCAAGGGAAGTAAGTAGCTTTTACCAGTCGAGAACGAGTTTTCCAGCCCTCGCTCGCTGGGGCTGGCAAAGTTCGAGACTGGTTATAGATAGTTACTTCCCGAGCATGCATTTTTCTCCATGCCCAACAAAAATTTGAATAAAATATCCTATTCAATTTACCACCATCTTTAGGCCCATTACGTTGAGCCATTCTGTTCTGTTATACACCCCGCACCTGCCTTCCCTTGCCGCCGCCTGACCAAAGAAGGGGGGCCTCGGGGTTTCGCCCCTCTCTAAGCTCTGCCCTAGTGCTCCGCCTCTCTCGAAGGGATCCCTCAGTGTTCCTCTCCTCTCCAAGGGGGCCCTGGGGGCTCCGCCTTTCTACAAGGGGGCCATCGGAACTCCGTCCCTCTCCAAGGGGGCCATCGGGGCTCCGCCCCTCTCCGAGGGGGCCTCGGGGTTCCACCCCTCTCCAAGGGGGCCCTTAGGGCACCGCCCTCTCCAAGGGGGCCTTCGGGGCTCCGCTTCTCCCCAAAGGGGCCCTCGGGGCTCCGCCCCCCTCCAAGGAGGCCTCGGGGCTCCGTCCTTCTCCAAGGGGGCTTTTGTGGCTCCGCCCCTCTCCAAGAGGGCCGTCGATGCTCCGCCCCTTTCCAAGGGGGCCCTCGGGGCATCGCTCCTCTCCAAGGGGGCCCCTTGGGCTTCGTCCATCTCCAAGGGGGCCCTTGGGGCTTTTTAAATTTCAAATAGATTAGGATCAATTAAGTTCAAACCCGTTCAGAACACTTATAGAACTAAAATTACTGTAATAAGACGCAATTCAATTACTTCCCTTGGGGAGTAGGTACTTACTTCCCTAATGTCATGAAAACCAGTAAACAAACAGTAAAATCAGCTTACCTGCAATGGATATGTCAAAGTAAGTGTAACTTACTAGATGGGCATGGAGAAAAAGTATTTGATAATAAAGTCGTCGAGTGAGTATTCGATTAGATTATACCATGAATATCAATAATGGAATTATACTAAAAATGTATTCAGTGTGTATTCTAAAACACTTATGGAAAATGGCATGACATTGCCAGATGACAATTTAAAATTGAAAACACCAAAACGATAACACCACGGTGTTTTCACTTATTAATACGTGGCCTGAATAGGGATTTTGTGCATTATGAATGGTATAATCAGGTTAATGTTATAAGAAATTAATAAAACCAGTTATAAAATTAAAACAAAGCATACTTTTGCGGGGGTTAAGTGTTTTGAAGTGTACTTGTTGGGGCCACTGCCCCCCGTGGCCGCCACGGCTCTACGCGCCTTTCTTGTATGAACACTGACTGAATTTATATTTTCTGAACCTGGTTTTATGTTTTGTTGAGAGAGCTCAAGTTTTACCGACATTTGTTTGTTATCCCTGATGAAATGAGGGCTTTTCAAAAATACAAAAATATAGAAACCGTTCAATTTGAAAATGATCCGAAAGTATTAAATTTGCAAATGTTGAGCACTCTGTTCAGCATTAATATCCGGATCCACCATTTTGCACTCGAAAGGAAGTTCACGAGAAACAATTTCTTGGCAACGTTTTCCTTCATTCTTTTGTTTTTTGTTACTTATAGCAGCCACCTGGTGTTCTGCATTTTTTGCATAAAATCGTTAATATCTCCAAAACAGTTGACGTTAGACCCAGACTACATGATATGAAAATAATTAGTATATAAGTACATTTTTAAGTTAGTTAAATATAGGGCATTCCATTTACAAGAAAGTAAGTTTGTATATCCAAACTTTTTTGATAAACTTTGTATTATTACGTAAAACTATGTTAATAATGTGCACCACCTTCATACCTACAACTAGGTATGTTGGGGTAAGTATGTATAGGTTTGAAATGAATCTCACTATTTACTAATCGCTGTTTAATGTATGTTTTACAGTGTACAATATTTTAAAAGGAGGACCCGACAGTTTATATTTCTATAACATACAATAACGCACATATTCACAAACTATACGCCCAAGGAGGGTTGGCGCCTGCTAATTTGCCAATACAATTTAACAGATAAACATTCCACTTTAAATAGTATATTAACCAATGCAAAATTTTATTGAATCTATGAACAAAAGAGGTTGTCACCTAACTATAAATGAGGAATTTTTTTCTAATTAATTGGTTATTCAGCTTGTTCCTTCATTAGCCAAGTTTCAGGGCAAATGTGTGGTGGTGATGGATAATACGCCGAATCATTTGGTGCAAATGGAGAAACCACTTAAATTTTCCTGTAGGAAAAGCCAAACGTAGGTGGTTAAACACAATGTGAAAATTAAGCGACAATTAACAAATAGTGGATATTAATTAACTCTTTTATAAGAGACGGAAAAAACACTGTGTGACTGCCGAAATATTAAAAGACCACGGGTACGGGGACGCCCTCCCACCGTTATCAGTATAGCCCTATTGACGTAGCCTGGGGACACTGTAAGGAATTGTACAATAAGTACATACATTGCGGATTTATAGCTTTTTCAAAATGTATCCCCGACATGTGAAAAACTATTCTAATCATTCTGAAAAACTAATTTCGACTGAGTGAATGAAAGATATGAGTAGTTATCGAATGAAAATAATTCGCCATTCATTTCACTAGGAGAATCAGATTCAAAACCAAATAGTAATTAAAATCAGTTTCCTCTAGTGAAATAATGGAAGCGAAATAGGGAAATACTTTATTTAGTATCGAGGTTATAGTACCTACATGAATTAAAATATAAAAACATATAACCAACGGTTAAAACATTAAAAAAACCTGTGTAATTTCCCTTAATATTTAATAACGAAAGGAGTAATTATAACGAATTTATTTTGAGCAATATAACCAATTTGCACTTCTGAGTATATACAGATAAAGAAATAATTGTTATAACATTTGTTTATTACATTTAAACTTTTAAAGGACTTTTGAAATCACGAAGGTTGCAGCAGCCAGATGGTAACTTTCTGTAACAATAATTCTTCTATGCTTAAATTACTGTAATTTAGCTGGCAACCATGTAGCCTTCAAAGGCACAACTCTAAATTGAAAACAATATAACCCAATTTTGCCACGTTCAGAAACATTTCACCTTAACGTAGCGTACTCGGAGTAGGAAATATGGTGAATTACTTATGGTTTGACATCACAATGCAATATTTATTTATTAGTTTTCTGAAATGAAAAAGCTCTAAGAATTGCTTCTTTTTAAAGTAAAAGAAACGTTTATATTCTACTGATTTAATTTTGTTTTTCTATTTCCAAATTATGTCAAACTTTAATACATTTAAGTAGTTTCTTAGGTAGAAACAGGAAAAAGTGATCTGAAGATTGTTTTAACAGTAACCTTTAGACCCGAGATTGTTTTTACTTGTTGAAACAACAAATAACAGAAATTTTTGTGATGGAGTAGTGAGGAGAATACCGGAACAAATTTGGCATTTGTTTAACAACTTGTTGGCAGTGGAAAAAACTTGCAAACACTTGTTTGTGTTTTCTATAAAATTTACTTAAGTAGGTGTACTAGGCATCATTAAAAAGAGAAAAATATAAAGTGTAATTCGTTGGACTTTTCTTTAAAAAACATATTTAAATTTTATGATGTAGGTAATGGACTACTAAATACTAAACAATCTCTAAAATATATTTTTATAAAATGGTGATATTTATTGATACATATAACATATTCCATATTTTTCAGACACTATTATAAAGCTACTAAAATTGATTTAAAAAACATATAGAATAGTACCTTGAATTACGTTAGACTAGACCAAAAAAATTAGCAGTACTATATTATGTAACCTGAGTTTACACATTTTTTATGTAAACTGACAAGATGAATAAAAGACAAATATGTATTTTGAACTTGCAAATAACTGAGTTCAGTTCTTGAACTTCTTCCGCAATTTTTTCTTTCCGTATGTTCTTTTATCGTTCATCGCTCCCTGGAACCATTTTCTCATTACTTCAGGAGGATGCCGGCGTTACTTATTCTATCATGCTTTAACTAAGTGAAAACCGGAGCGCTCCGGCCGGGAGTCGAACTCTCTTTCGAGCTTTCACTATTTGCAAAATGGATTCAAGAAACAACATTGACATAAGTTATACAAAGACATAAAAGGCACGTATCTAAATAACTTTAGCAAAGACCACTTGGTGCATGGTACAGTATATGAATATATCCAGTTTGTTACCGCCTTTTTATCTATGATATATTTTTTGAGTTATTACCCTAACTCAAACTGTTTTGAATTGATAAGAGTTATTTTACAGCCCGTCATCATGGTAAGTTAATGCCTTGAGGCCTGAGGTTTATTTGTTCGAAAATAAAACAAAATAAAAATTTGCCACGTATTACTTGTGGTGTCTGTAGTGTATTCACTATTACTTAGCCTTACTCCTGTGTTAGCAAAATTAGTTGGATCAGCTTGATAGTGATACTGAATCAGGATAATCTGCAAATGAATAAGAAACGTACTTTTAGTACGAAATTAATGCAAAAACACCAAATACAATATATAATTTCCCCGATCTAACTTAATTTTGAACAGAAGTTTAACGTCGTTTGCTGAAGAATTTAAAAATCAGAAGCTAGTTTTAACGGTGAGTCTAACTGCCCTAAATATTCACATAGTGAGCTTTTTTAACTCGAACGATTATACCTTGTGTAAAAGTTATAGCGGATACCAAATTATATCTTTTTAAATATTAATTTCTCTCCCGCAACTAGCAAAAGCTAATATGAAAATGTTTATACAATTGAACATCTTTTTTTTTAATAAACTTAGATCTTTAAGATTTCAATTAAACCGAAAGAAATAACTATAAGAGATACATAAAGTATGTAATGGTACTTTTATTTAGTCCTGGCGTTGAGCACCATGCTCTATACTTTACTTTACTATGAATTTAAATTGCCCATTGTTTGCTAGTTAATCCAATCCTGAAAGCACAGCACCCGCTCTTACCTTAGTATGGCAAAGGGTTTTGTCAATATAGCTTGCCCCGGCCTACTTGTTATCACTTATAATTCTGTAATCATACATACAAATTCTGCTAGGAATAGAAACCAAACAGATTACTTAAAATACATATACTCTGAAGAAGAACATGCATGCATGAAAATACAAAAAAGGGATACACAGTGGTAACATATAAATGTTATATACGCTATCAACAATAGCTAAGAAATATCCACAAGCTTAACGCTGAATCTACCTGCTTAGATACACCTTAAATGTAGGTATCAACGCCAAGTCAAAAAACTAACAGTGTTAACAATGCGACTGCTCTTAACTCAGGCCAACACATAAACTCTCAATCGCACTTTAATACTCCGCGTGGCTGCCCTTTTGTTTAAACGAAACACATCAGCCACCTACAAGCGAGCGACTGCTCCCCGCTCCTTCGTTCGCGCACAACTTACTTTGTTCTATTAATAGCCGCAACGACGGCATCAGCTGGATGGTACCCCACAATCTAATGAGCAAAACAGTCGATGCATGTTTTAAATACATAATTCGTCTTAGCGTAATCATTAGAATGTAAGAAATACAGTTTGGCTTGAATCTAGCCAGGTAATTATTAAATACCAAGGTGACACAAACTAGCCCGTTACAAGTAATTATAACAACTTTCGGGATTTTGCAATTTTTCGTTTTAGGATATCCAGAAATCTGGTAGATTCGTTAAGGTTTGATTTCCTTTTTTAGCATGTAATTTATTGTTAAGTTTAATGTTGAACAGCTTGTATACATTCTTAAATTATAAAAGTTTTATTGATATAATAACCTATTTTGCATATATTTACGAACGGTTATATACAGTGTGTATTTTAATACAGGGATAATTGTTTTTAGACTGAAAAAGTAAATGCAAATGAAGTAGCTATGGGTAGCGCTGTTATATTTAATTTACTATTTAATTACCTATGCATAGTTAGGCGAAACTAAATTGTTTCAGACAGAAATCCTTATAAAGTTTGCAAAAATTGCAAATACCGACTTGAACATTAACTGGCACAAAATAGTGGACATAAATTTAAAATCCTAAATTGATTGTTCTATTTTGTATCCCTCTGTATTTATCAGACTTCATATTGGTAAAAATAATATTGTACGGTAAATGAAGTGTTAACGCTTTGCAGTCACCTAACTTTTAGTTTTCCTTTTGTAAAGTTAAAAAAGCGCAGAAATTTCTACATGAAAGATGAATATCTATATACGAAAAAATCAATCGCCGTGTGTTAGTAACGCAAAAACTCGAGAACGACTTGACCGATTTGGATGATTTTTTTTTGTTTTGTTCGTCTTACCCCCGAGGTGGTTTAGCAAAAAAGAAAATTAGGAAATATCCAAAGGGAAATCCGGAAAATTGGAAAATATCGAAAGTGTGTTTTTCTATACACTGTATGACTTTCTATTTGCAGTGATTCTGTGCTTAATGGTTTGAAGGGTTTTCCCCATGATATCATAATCCAAAGCAACGTTTGCCGGGTCAGCTAGTTTTTAATATATTCTGTTCAAAGATCTTATAGGTACTCTATCCAAATCGACTACTAAAATATAATTTTCTGTTTAAATCTAGTAAGATGGGAGCTAAATCTGTGACGTTGCAAATTAAAAACGTTAAATAGTGTCTAATAATTACAAAAAATCAAATCTAAAGTAAACGATTGTTACAACCCAAGAAGTAATACAACAACCTGAAAATACTTTGGACCGACACATACCTACATTTTATTCATAGAATCAAATCAACCACACGTAGCTATTAAAGAAACAGTTTGCGTATGTTAACTGATGATAAATGTGTATGTGCTATTCAGTTGATTAGATACACCCAGGTATTAATTCCTAGATATACAATTAAGCATACGTCAATCATCTGTCACAATATAACTAAATCTTGGAGGTTTACAACAGAATAGTATATTACAGCCCGAGATGGGAAGTGTTTCATTACTGTCGAGAGATTAGTTAGTTGATTGAGACGCGAAGCGTCGGAATCAGCTATTATCTCGAGACTAAGGAAACTTCCTGTCGAGGTATGTATACTATTTTATTCGCAACCACTTTATTCTAAACAATAATTGGAAAAATTATTATATTATGATACGACAGGTTGTGACGCACATGAATGGATCAACGAGATTCCCTGTGTCCCTACCTACTCAGCGGTCGGGAATGTACTTCCCGCGGGAAGTAGCGGGCTGAAATGTACGACTTCCCCCACTCAAAAGAAGTCAGGAATGTTAACATTACATATATGGTTGCGAATAAAATAGATTCCACACATGCGTTTTACAAATGCATGTAATTAACAAATAGATTTCTTATTTATTTTACGTTCATGTAAAACAATATAACGCATTAAATCTCGATTGCGTTAAAATATAGTATATTTACATCAAACTTTAAAATTTGTAATGGCCGGTGCTTGGTAGGGAAGTAAAGTCTCAAATTGGTTGCATCATTTATTAAGAAATTTTTCAAAACTACATCTTTGAGAATAGACTTTTTATAAAATAACTCTCTAATCTAAATCTACTCCTATTTATTAACTATTGAGCCGTTACCAATGTTTCCATATAAGGACAGAACCAAATCCCTATCATTGTTGCAACATATTATGTTAGCAAAAATGACATCGATTACGAAATTAGTTGCAAACGGAAACGTACTGTAATGAACTTCATAAATTCTATGAATCTATAAACTAATTGACCTCATGATGATTAATACAGTATATGGCTTTTATGGTTCACCTTGTTTTACTGTAGCCATTTAATTGCGCGAGTCATGCAAGTTTCTACTGCCACATTCAAGTTTTGCCATGAATTTGCTAGTAAGTATAGGACAGTATCGTCTGCGTAAGAGATGGTTGTATAGTTTTCGTTCAGTGAAGTATTTATTATTAAGTATATATTACATCATTTATGTAAATAATACGAAGCCTTGTGGTACTCCACATGTACGTAATCTAATTTTATTATTAGCTAGACGATTCATTCTAACAATTTGCGGTTTGCTTATAAGATATGAGTTGATTAATGACACCGAAACACATCTTATATGCAACCTATCGAACTTCCCCAATAAAATCGTGTGACTTATGGCGTCAAAATAATTGGCTAGGGCTAGATCAAGGAAGACAGCAGCTGAACACTGAGTATTATCTAAACTTCTGTAACTGCTTGAGGTAAGTCAACTCACTGCATTAGCCGTTAATTTCTTTTTATGATAGCCGATTTTTCCAAAATTACGTGACAGGAGCTATAAGAAGAATATTAATAACTTTTGTATTAGTACTCTAGCAATATTTGATAACAAATCAATTGGCATTTTTAGTCCATGATAACACTATATTGAAGTTCCGTTAATAGTGGAGGTGCTAGGTATAAAAAAACTGCAAATTGTGATAAGAAGATCCCCTTTCTCAGAAATGTAGTATATGACTATACAATTCATTTGAGAAGGGAAGGCGTCTCGAAAAGTCGTTAGAATTCAAAATGGTGTCATACAATGGAATTGTTTGCAATTTTCTTACTAACCATAGCACAAAACTGTGTTTGGTGTCAATTTATATGTTTTTTAGGCCAAGTTCATTTTTCATGTTAGAAATAGGCTAAGTATCAGTCCATGCGTGCATACAGACGTTCTTCCTTCCCTTCATTTTCATAAATTTTGGTAAATCAGGATTTTACTTGACAGTACTTTGACAATTTGAATTCTTAATATGTCATTTTTAATTTTTATGTTTCTTAGGTGATTTAATACCAATTCACAATAGAGTAAAGTACTGCCGGTTTTATTTGGCCGTAACTGTACAAAAGGCTGTTCTTATCGAAATGTCTCAATTTAAGTGTCTACTTTTTAAATCAATAAACTTTGGTTTGGACAATTTGTATCCTGTGCCAAATGTCAGGGGATGAAAATCTTATCTGTCCTGCAATTAATAATAACGTGGCTTTACGTAACGCTGGATATACAACACTTACTAAAAACTTAAGTGACTTTGACAGTATTAATGCCTTACCTATGGATATTAATGTAAAGTTGTTTGATGAAGACCATAGTGGGATAGAATAACTCTGAAAGAGTTCGAAAACCCATTTTTAGAAAATGGAAAAGATTTGCTTATCATCGACAGCAGAGTTATTGTTAATAAGGATATCAGTGCATCTGTTTATTTAGCTGAGTCAACTGGTATTACACAATTCCACAGTTTCATTGAGGAACGACTGGTAAAAAGTTTCTCAACACTATTTCAGCCTTTGAAAAAGAACAAAATCCCCTCTTCAGTACTCCAACAAAAAGCATAAGCAAGAAAAATTAAACTTTGAAGATTTCAAAAACAGACGTCCAGCTGTTTTCCAGGCTCCTAATAGTTACACAGAATCGTCAACTAGATATGCAGGACTTTTTCAAACAAGAAAATAAGCCATTTGCGTTTTCCAGTAATGTTGAATTTCGACCGAGCCATAAAAGTGGTCTAGCACATATTTAAAAGGAAATTGTTGAAAAGAGTGACAAAGTCTTTGCAGGAACCTGTGATGCTGTAATTTATGATGGTGCAGTTCTTGCTAACATTTTAGAGCCTCATCAGTTTTCAAAGGTGTTTAATGATTATTACATCAACACATTTCACCCTCACATATGTAACGACATTGAGAGTTTTGTCTGCCATATAATTGATTTGGGACAGATACATTGCCCCGAGCATTAAAGGTGAAACCAAACAAAAAAGGGGTACAGGAACCAGGAGACAAGTGGTGCCTTATGTCAAATTACCTACAAACTGGCAAGAATCTTTAAGAAATTCAAATAACAAAGAAGAACTATTTTCTCTACTTGGATCATTAGCAATGAAATATAAATAAAACACAAGTTATTACTGCTTCAGGTGATAAAGTTGAAAGAAATGTCAGTGCTGGAATTTCCTTAATTTATTGGAGTGACTTGCCCTGGTCATGAAGAAGCAGATTCAAGGATAATACTTCATCTCAAAGACATGGTAGAAAGTGGATTGAAAAATATTGTTATCCGCCCTGTAGATACGGATATATTAGTTTTAGCAATTGCATACTTCCTTGAACTGTCAGATAAAAGCCTGAAAACACTTTGGGTTGCATTTGGAACAGGGAAGGAATATAGATCTATTCCCGTTCATGGTATAGCTGCATCAATTGGAAGAGAAAAGGCTAATGTTTTACTTGGATTTCACGCTTTCGCAGGCTGTGACAGCAATTCCGGTTTCACGGAAAAGTAAAAAAAATCAACTTGGAAAACATGGATTCTCTTTAAAGAAGCTAACTACTAATGCATTATCATTCATATCAAAACCGCAAACATCCATTTCTGACAATATATTAAATATTTTAATAAGTAGGTATTAATAAAAACAGATCTTTTGTATTCATTCTTCTTTAATTTTACTCTATAAATGTGAGATGGTTAGTAAGAAAATTGCAAACAATTCTATAGTATGACGCCATTTTAAATTACCGCCGCCATCTTGAATTCTAACGATTTTCGAGCTGCCTCCCCTTCTTCAATGAATTGTATAGTAATAAACTACATTTCTGCCAAAGTAGATCTTCTTATCACAATTTGCAGTTTTTTTATTCAATGAGTCTTGTAGCACCTCCACTATAACGTTCCAATAGTGTATCGGAGAATTTTATCTTCGATTTCGGAGCGTAAGGTGCTAGTACTCCATTTTATCCCTTCGGCCATTGCTTCATCCCTAATCCGTGTCATATTAACGCTGCACGGTCTTTATCTTCAAGCGACGCCTTTGCAGATGTACTCCAGTCTAGAGTCCCTGTATATAGTTATATAAGAGTGGGGCAAACACAAATGTCAGCCGCCATTAGTGTTCCAAAAATAAATGATGCGTTCAAGGCCGGAGTTGTTTTCCTTAGTATGTCACTTTGATGAATTTAATTACTTCTCAATTTGACATTGTCAATAAATGGTAAACTTAACGCATTTACGAAAACTACAATGGTAGGTATCTACCGTTTACCGATTGGTGGTCAGCTGATTTTGCAGTAGATAGATCTGATTGAGTAATTTACGAGCGATTTTTTAGTGGTGTAGTAAAAATATAACCTCTAAAAACTTGTCTTGTCGTCGAATCGAACAATATTACGTACGTCATTTAATTGTCATTGCCATAGCCACCCTTCAAATTTCCATTTTAGATTACTGCGCATGCGCAGTGGATCGTAGCCAATCAAAAATTGAACCGCGTTTGCCCGACTCTTATCTTACTATATATAGTAGTACAGGGTAATTAGCTTATTCAAACTAAAAACAAAATATAAAGCTGAAAATCGTACGACACTCATTAATGACCAATAGAAAAATTAGTTCACGAGCCGTATCCAAGACAACAAAAAAATTCCTTGGAAATTTTTTGTAGGTAGAAATTACTTCTTTTTAGGGTTTGTGTCGTTACGATTTTCTTAGCGAATCTTCATTCGAGCATTAATTCATATCCGGAAATTATTTTTCGTGCATTCAACAACGTCCTAATTTGCCCTCGCGTCCCGCTCGGGCAAATTAATATGACGTTGTTGGAACGCACTCAAAAAAATTTCCGGAAAGAATTAATGCTCTTATGAGATTATATGTGAAAATTTGTCTGAAGGTACATTATGGGTAAGTAAATAAAAATTAATGGTCTTGCACCCTGTGCGTGATGGTGGGGTGATAGGGAGGGGGTAGAAAGGTGCCCTTCTTTGATTTTTCGCTTATAATTTGAAAAAGGTACCTCGTAGAGAACCATTTCTTACACAGAAAAGAAAGCCAATAATATTTTCTACAAGATCTGTTCTTAACATTTTTTCGCTAGAATGCACCGTTTCCAAGATATCTGCTCTCAAATGTCAGTCATTTAAAAAAAATATTCTTCCCTCTTTCTTTTTTTGTCATAATTCCCTTTTTGACAGCAGATATTGCAAAAACGGTGCATTCTAGAAAAAAATGGTAGGAACTTATCTTGTAGAGAATTTTATTGGCTTGCTTTTTTATGCAAGAATTTTTTCGCTACGAGGTACCGTCTTCAGATTATAAGCAAAAATTGAAAACAGGAGACTTTTTACCCCCATCCCCCCCTGAAGCGGCCGGGCTAGGGGCGGGGACTTTTAGTATGTTTATGTCCGAACTACCCCCAACAAATTCCTGGAGCAAAAAATCCCCCCCCCCCTTCATGCACTCTACAACCCCCTCGTTCTTAGCCTAAGAAGTAATAATTAGTAAAATTAGTTTCGTTGAAAAAATTTATTTTTAAAGTAAATCTCAAAAACAAACCAAATGAAATGTCAGAAATATCCAAAAACTGCTAGGAAGGATCCATGCTTCAAGTATTTCGAGCCGTCACCATTTTGCCGATCTAGCTATCCGAATTTTAACCTAGAACAAATGAAATCTCCGATGAAATGCTTGGAATCTGCCAATCGCATATCTGCATATTATAGTGCAAAAATTTAATTAAATTAAATATAATTTTCATACCTTGAGAACTGATTAATTAGCTGATCTAGATGGTCCTGGTTCATTTGGCTGATTCTTATGATCCTTATCTAAGGAGCATTCCTGTAGCTCCGACTGTTCTTCCTCGTCACCTAGCATGGATGGTCTGTTGCTGCATGCTTCACCATTGCATTTTCCACACATGGCGGTACATGGGAGTCCTCCTCGGCGACAGTCACATCTTTGGCCACAGTCAGTTTTACAGTTACAAAAAAACCAACTTCAATAAATTTTTGGGGGCCAAAGGGTCAAGTGTAGGAATTGGTACCAGTTGTCCCTCTCTTTTCTTCCATCCCCAATCAGTAGCAGAAAGTTCTACCCCAAGCCAAGACTGAACTTGATGAAAAACTCTGTAGCTGTGTTGTTTGGCTGCTCCAGATGTTGGTGGTAGTATCGAAAGATCAAACTTTCCAAAAACTGGTTGTTTAGCTATAACCTTTTTATAACAGGTAAATAGGGACTCTACTCCAGTCTTACAGACAACGCCGCCCGCTGCTTGAGCTGCAACTATCGCCCTATTTTAAAAGCCCGAATCTGGGTCAAAATGTTTGCCGTCTATTCTAGTTTGATTGTCGTTACACATTTTGCTCCAACTCGAGCTTGAAGTTGCGCCCTTCTCGTCTCTTGCTATCAATTTTGGATTTACTGCATTCAGCTAAGTTAATCTACGTTATTGTTTGAAGCATGTATGGATTACCCCCAATTTTGAATACAATAAGTAAGCTGCATGTGTTGGCAACATTTTACGAACCTATTGGTTTGGAAACCCAAGTTTTGAGCGTTTCCCCGTCCGGGATATATGCGACGTGACATCACGCGTCAGGTATCTATAAGGGTAATTAATTTAATGTGCGTACTACTTTTCGCGGCTGATCCTGTTTAATTTCTTGTAAAGAAAACTGTAGTGCACGTTTTCAGAGCAAATGCATGCCAGGTTGAGTACACACATCTCCTGACACCTTAAAAAAGTAAAATTGTCTCATTGTATCACCAGCCAGTGGGCACAATAACAAGAAGTTAGTCCTCGTATCTAATAAATTTCAGTTTCAGACCCGGCAGTCCCACTATCTAATCCGATAACCTTCAAAACTTGTTGCAGGTCCTAACCGGGGATTTTTTAATAGCAACTTGGTATGTTTTTTCAGTTTTATCTGTTATATATTTTACAGCGCGTCAATTCCGTGTAATAGTCCAGTCGTTGAAGGTTTTCCGCACCGAATTATTTGAACCTTGACCGATTGACGTGAAATTTGGTGACTGGTTAGGGAATAGCTCAAGGAGTAAAAGTGACATACCCTCGATGTGCGCTTTTACCCTGAGAGTGGATGCCACCCCTTCTCGGCGGTGGAAATGTGTTTACTCAAAATAACCCCGGAAATGGTAGAGGGACAAATTATAAGTAAAAAATATTATATATAGTTTTTTCGATAGACCGATATTTTTCGAGCTATTCGCGATTGAAAACTTAGATTTTTCGTGATAAAAATGCATGTTTTTGGACGGTTTTTCGCGAATAAGTCGAAAACTTCGCGTTCTATCAAATAAGTTGTAATAACCAAAAATGAAGCTTAGAAAACAGCAAAGGGATTGGTTTTTTTTATGAATGCTCTAGGTCCAAAATAAAAGAAGTTATGGCTCGTTGAAGATTTTCTTTTGCATGTGTGTCTGAGTCATACTCCATAAGCAGTTTTTTATTTATGAAGTCAAGGGTCCTTGATCGTCTGAAAATGGAGAACATAGAGGGTCGTCCCATAGTTTAATGGTGTACCGATGATGCAACAAACTATACACCATCTTTATACACGGTAATCTTATTTTTTCGTGACTGGAAAACTATCCAGCAATATTTTAGTGTAGTAAGTATGGCAACGTGGCAGTGGGGCTTTCGTAATGTAATGCTAGGAAACGGATTAAGCGCTCTCACATGTGAGCTGTGAGCTACTTTAAGGCAAACATATGTAGAAGCCGAAGATTCTAAATAAATAATTTTACCAAGAAGTGTTTTATTGTGGGTACAAGCAAGAACATAACAAATATATGTACCAGTTTGCCTTTTGATTTAGATGTATTATACACATAATGGTTTCATATTTTTGTACTATTGCTATTACTACCCAATGCTTCTCTTTAAGCTGGATCAAGCTAACGACGTTATCCAAGCATGATTGACCTACCCTAAAACTTTATTAGTTTTCTATTAGATGCGAGCTATATATCTTTTGGATTAACTTCCTGAGGACTTTCCATATATTTTGTTGAAGAGGTCGTGATAGAATTGCATCGATAGCAATTGCAGTTGCTCTTGCTATTTTTCTTATGTATTGGAGTAATCTAGATTTTTTCCAATTCTTCGGGATAATGTTTTCCATTAACATTCTTATCAGCTTCGTTGTTCTACTCTTCAGCAGTTCATTTACTATATCTTAGGGTACACTGGCTTCTTTGTTATTTTATTGGTTTAGTAGCCATCCCCGTAGTAAATTCAATTAAACTTGAAATCTTGTAGTTGATTGGGTCAGGTATCCATTTCTGTAGTTTGCCACCTTCCAGAAATATTATTGACGCCATTTATCTAAGCTTATTCGAGATATATTAACTTTGCTTTTATTTGCTGACTGGTTCCTCCTAGATAAGAATTGACCTCCCTACAATTTCTTTTCTAAGAGTCGTTTTTGCTTTGGTTGATTTTTTATGTTTTTCTTGTTCTTGTCTGTATATAATTCCATTGCTTATATTTTTCTTGCATTGTTTCTGCTTTTCTATTTTGTTATTCCATGTAAGATAGCTACTTTTCCTAACTCTGCTTTTATTTCTAGCGCTTCTAACGCGCCTGATTTAAAGACATTTCCTACGTGTTGGTAAAGATTTACTACACCAGAAAGTATATAACTCTTTCTAGTTTTTGGCATAGACGATTTTTGGCATAGGTTGCGTATGTTGTCGTCGTATAGTTTTCTTAACTTATCTACATCTGGTTTGTTTTATTATCGACCCCCTTGGCATGTGTTATTGTTCTTAGCTCACTTTTCTCGTTTTTTAAATTGAAATTCTAACATCAAAGGCAAGAGAATCGGTAAAAGAAATCATTTTAATATACAGCCGATTTCAACATGTATATTCCCTATTATTTCTTTGTAGACTATAGTACATGGATTCAGTGCATCACTAGTTAGTTTTAAGGGCACAGCAATGTGTTCGGGTAGAATGCGCTGATGTGTGTGTGCGCCGCCCGCCCCTCGCCCCTCGATCAATGCACATGAGGAGGCAGAGTGTGTCAGAAGCTTTTTTGAACTGAGTGGAGAAGTGAATGTGTGTGCTTTTGTTGTGGGCATATGTGTTCGCCGGGTTAGCTAAAGGTTTTTACATTTTGTAGGAAACTCCTAAATTAAGAACCGTTTTAACCGTAGCCTGTCGAGATTGTACTTTGTCAAGTTAAAGGTTCAACTGGTCAATAAAGGAAGCATAATCAAGTGACGCAATAGTGAGGGCATCACCGGGAAGATTTACGAGGAATGTATCCAGGTCATTGCATAACTGAAATTCACAAATTATTTCTTAAAGTGGTTGATTAATCTGTATTATTTGGTGTTGACGGGAGTCCATTGCAGAGGCAACACGCTTTTTAGTATTCGGTGTGCCGGCTTTGTGCCGTATGCGTAGTAAACTCCTAGTGTAAACAAGATATAGACACTGCTGTCAAGGTGGAAGTAAATTATTGGTAACATAAATAAGTAGTGGAAATAGCTTTTTCCGCCAATCGTACTAAAATTGACACATTATTGATAAAATTTTGTTTGGCAAAGTCAAACATTCCGTTGCCGTTGCTAGGTAATTTACAATAAAACTGTACGGAAATAATATTCACCTCCTAGGCCGCGAATATTTTTCGAAAAAAGACACGTTTTCCTAATTTTTTTAATTACTCGTATCGATCGGCGGAAAAATACTATCACCCGTATTCATAGTCGTTCGCCAGCGGATCGCCGGCGACTCGCCAGAGTTTCGTTATGAATAGTATGTTGGCGGCACTGTACGTCTATGTCAAATTCGAGGTTATCAGGTTAGGTTTTGTGTCAATTTCTGTCAAAACTGATTGAAAACCTAACCTGATCACCTCGAATTTGACATAGACGTACAGTGCCGCCAACATACTATTCATAACGAAACTCCGGCGAGTCGCCGGCGATCCGCTGGCGAACGACTATAAATACGGGTGTAAGTGTATCTTGTACAAAAAGCAACATTCTCAGGCTCCTGTGTTGTTTAACTCGGCTTTCGCCTCGCCCAACAATATTTACAGTTGTCCGCGAATGTTACGATTTTCGTCCTAGATACACAATGTACTATATCCTGAAATCGTCATGTCATTACTCAGTTTGATCTTGAAAGTGTCACTTTGCAGGGCTAGTCACTTTTGAGATTTTTGCAAGAGTAGCAATTTTTACTTTACCTAGATGACTGGTTACCTTCATTGTGCGCCTTGGTGCGATAGAATTTTATTTTTAAATTTTTAAAGAAAGATTTCAGAAAAAATATAATGCATTACACAGCATGAAAGTGTCTATGCAACTCGGAGGCTTTGAAGAAGTACTCGCGTCCTCGTATTCTTCAACAAGCCTCCTCATCTGCAAAGTATCAGTTTCTTGCCTTGTAATGTAATATACTATTGCGAGTAATTGAATATTATTGTTCGTATAAACTATTTATTTTATTTATTATTTAGCGTATGGCTTGTTTGTCCGGGAGTCTCGAGTCTTTGGCCGCCAACTGTATGATATATTATATCATATCATGTGTATATTGTAAGTAGCATGTGTTGTGTGCGGTCAGGTTACTCTTTCCCAATAAATGCGAGGTATAAACAACTACCCACTTTGTAGTTTAGTATTTAACTCTTTATTAGCATGGTCTTTTACAGGAAATAGTCTGTTGTTTATTTGTGTGTAAAAAATACTATTATTTTAGTACATCTTTGGAGCTTTGAGGTAGCTTAGCACGAGTCCAGGTCAACTTGTGGGTTTATTTCAGCAAGGGCTTTCCCTAACTGCAAACTCAGGTAAATGAAACATACGAGATTTCATTGCTACTGAGCTAGCTGGTAAAAAGAAGGGACAAAGTTAATTAATAAAAATGGGGGGCCGCAGAAAAAGACCCATTGTAATTTGGTGAACGAACGAATGAAATATCAACTGACACATTACAAAACTCACTCACAGGCGTACACCCTGCTAATAAAGATGACTTTACGAACACTGCAGTTTGAAAATTCCCAATGGCTGTTACCTGTACTAATCCATTCACAAGTTTACTTGGCATCAGGGAGACAGAATAGCACAGGTCAATAATGGATTATGTTATAAATAACTTTAATTGTACATTTATTTCAATATAAAAGTGGAAGCGTGAGAAGGTCCACGTAAAGTACGCTATATATACTTTAGCGAACACATGTCAGAAATAGTAATGTCTGCTGAGACGTAAAATGCGTCCTGATGCAATACACTCATGATTTACAGTGTCGTTAAAGTGTTTTTATTTGTATAAAACGAACACACTCTTAGGTTACGTAGTCAAAATTAAATTAAAAGTGGAATTAATTAAAGTTGGTGCTTCGAGTCGTATAACGAGTTAACTAGGTGTAGGCTTCTTATTAGCGGAGGGTTAGCACCGGCGGTTTTAAAATTGAAAATAACTGCTTAGCCGGCTCTTAAACGCAAATAAAAGTCCCAGAAACTATAAAAACGGCCCTGATTTACTGTGCCATAAACACGTCCGCATTCGAAAAACAAGGGCACTTGTTACCGTCAACATCTAGCGATTAGAAGCCGAGTGCTACACCTCCGAAGCGCAAGTGATAAATCCATATTTTATTGAGCCATTCAAAGTAGCCATCTAGAGAGAGATATGAATCAATTTGCAGACCAACAAGCGGCGGACGAAGATAAATCCTAGCCATCGCGATCTCCTGCAACAAACTTTTCTTTTTGCCGGGCCAGCGGAATGCTCGCCGCTTTCCATACAAAAAGCCGCGAAGGGGCTGCTGGCCGGCCATAATGTCACCCCTTAGCGATTTGTTACAGCCGATAAACACAGTTCGGACTGTTTTTACTGTCTTAGACGTTCCGAGGGCAGACAACAAGATAATTTTTCCCCATATCTGCAACTGGAGGCAGCGCCGTGTAACTGAAGTTTTGCGAAGCCAAGGGTATCCACCCCTATTTTTATTGGGGCTGTAACTAAACATCTAACAACGATAGAAGAAAACGATACGGAGTCTACATTTTCTTTTTAAATCAGAAGCCTAACTACTATAACGCAATGTGTGAGGGCCCACGGCGTTATGAAAACCTCGAGTTCCTATATGTACTAAGAGTTGAGCCATTGGATCCGCAAATCAAGGACCATGTGATATAGCAAAGATATATTTTCTTTGTTTTAGTTTAAAGAAGTATGCACAAAGTTTAAAATTGGCAAAAATTAGGTATTCCATGATTTGTGGATCCAAAACGAATCACCCTACATGTCCCAACTCTTTTATATACAGTAACTCTAGGAAGGCCATAATGACCCCGACCTCTATATTTTTTTACCAAAACTATTTGACCATCAACCGGTTTCGATTTTCTTAACTTTGTTTAACAATACACACACTAGCAGAGCCGTATTAGGAATACGGTCACACTTGGCCATGGCATACGGATACTTATTTTAGAGGTAATGAAGTTAAAAAAATCTGTAAAAGGGTTTATAAATTCCGTTGGGAAAATTACATCAATTTGCAAATAAAAAAATGTAGTCTACTGGGATTCGAACTCCGAGCTCCAAGGCGAATGCGATTAATATTTCGAGCCCTGTGTCTAATACGCCTCTCGAGTCCGTCGCTTGTCGTCTCCTGAGCAAATGAGCCACGACGGTCTTCGAAATGTACGAGTTTCTGCTGCGGTATAAAGACACCATACTAGTCTGTTCCATTTGTGATGTTTACCCTGTACCTGTTAGGTCTCATTTTCGTCAATGATGAGCCTGAGCTATGTACAAATTATTACTTTTATCTACTCCTCAGTTAAAGCAAAAATAAAAACAAAATTTTAAGGTTTCATGTCAAGTATACATACAGTGCGTATCAGACAAATGGAATAAATTCAATATCTCCATATTTTGACACTTGTCACTGATATGCCGAAACACATCAATCGATTTTGATTGTAGTGGATATTTAGGGTCTATTGGTTGCATTAATGGCTCATGTGACTTCTGTCGGTGACGTCACGGACATTTGTTTTAAATGAAACGGTATGCGAAGTGTCACATCATTGGAAAGAGTATTCAAAGGAAAATTCAGCACAGGAAAGTAAAAACGTAAAAAGCTAAGGGAGATAACGTGCCATATGTATTCTCTTTTAAATATTGCACGTGTGTGTGTGTATAAATTGTGAGTGTTACAAAAACAACTCCATTCTTTTATAGCTTTGTCTATTAGAACTTTTAAATAGAGGGTTTCTTGACTGCTAAAAAAGAAAACGGAAGAACAGAAAATATTCACATATAATCTCACAAGAGCATTAATTCTTTCCGGAAATTTTTTGAGTGCGTTCCAACAACGTCGTATTAATTTGCCCGAGCGGGACGCGAGGGCAAATTAGGACGTTGTTGGAATGCACGATAAATAATTTCCGGATATGAATTAATGCTCGAATGCAGATTCGGTAAGGAAATCGACACAAACTCTAAAAAGAAGCAATGTCTACCTACAAAAAATTTCCAAGAAATTTTGTTGTTGTCTGGGTTATGGCTCGTGAACTAATTTTTCTATTGGTCATTAATGAGTGTCGTACGATTTTCCTCGAAAAAGTGGATCTTTTTATTTACTTTCTGTGTTCCCTAACAACGCATTCTCTGTTTTCTATTAAAAAGTCAAATACCTACCTAAGCTTAAATCGATATTTGTTTTTAATTTAACACATTCAAACTAGGTTTAGATCAGGTAATCTTTGCAAAGAAATCATGCAGAACATGATGAGAAAATGCAAGCTCCTTATCGCTACACAGTGTTGGGATTTGTAGAAAAAGTGCTTTTAGTGGTATGGTCATTATAATATTATATTATATACATAGTCGCGCTATATGTATGTACGACGACTTCGTCTAAAATGAATTCGCAAAGGGGTCAGAATTATAATTATTGCACCCCTAGACGGAGAAAATCGGTTTAAAATCCAGTCCACGATTTATCAACACCGTTAGCAGAAAGTGCGAATGGGATAGAGAGCGCCGATAATGTGTCATTCTAGATTAAAAGATAAGATACGATAGAGATGTGCATTCTTGTCTTTCGACAACTTTAAAGAAAATCTGCCCGGGCCGAGATTTGAATTTACGATTTCGAGTACGACAGTCCACGAGAAAATGACACTACACCACTTTGAGAGCGTCAGGAAGAAGCAAACAATTGCCCTTAAAACCTTTTAAGTTCATGGCATTAATATTGCACACATGTGCATGGCATAGAAAGCCTCTTGATAGGTTATGCTGTTTTCGCCATCCATCGGGCTGTATGTGACATGAATAATATAAAAAGAGTTTTCCAAAGTTTAAAAGAATCTTTGAAACTTTTTTGTGGCTTGATATACAGCGTTTTCATTAATTTCCATTTCTCACGTGACCACCCTAAATGCTAGGCAACCAAACTTACACGATTGGCAGTACTCCCTAAATACAGTAACACACAATTATCAGTGGCGTAGACGCGATACAGACTAAATAACGCTTGAAAACATAAAATACAAAAATTAAAGTCAAAAAGGGGGTACAAAATATAGGAGAGTACTATTGGGAGCAAAAGTCAGTGATTTTTTAATCAAGTTGCAACACAGAATAACGTTTGGAAACTGTAAATATAAAATATATAATTACAAAAGGTGTTGAAAATGTTCACCTTCCCTTTTTAAACTAGTATATAAAGTATGAGTGGATAACAAGGCCTTTAAAACACTCACGCAAGTGTTTTAAAGACCAGTTATCCACGAATACTTTAGGCTATTTTTTATTATACCTGCAATACTGGAAATAAATTACGCACTAAAAACTTAGAAATAGTTTTTGTCGTGATAAATCGAGAGGGCATAATAATACTGCTACTATAGTTACGAGAACTGTTTATGTTTTTGTCGCGTCCACGTCCGTTGTTGCAGTCAGTCGTTTCTTTGACAACCTATAAAGCTCGGCGTGCTTTAATCGCCTGTTTTCGCACGCTCAGGCGTGCTTTAAACGGCGATTCTGATGCCGGTATAATAAAAATAAATTTATTCTAAGTCTTATATAATCAAAAAGCCTCTAGTTCATTGGGCGTTATATTTCGTATTTCTTGCTGAATTGCAGTTTTTTTCTTGGAACAGTTGAACAATCACCTGTTTGTGGTTCCTAAAGGTATCGTAAGCAATGTTTGCTCCCGGAGAAGCCTCCATAAATTGCTCAATGCAGGACTGCAATAAATAGCTCCGACTTCCATCAGCATTTCTTGTACCACTACGAAAGTTTGCCATTAACATGAAAGCATCCTGCTCCCGTGTCAAAACCATTCTTCTTAGGTCAGTTCTGCACAGTAAACCAAATATATAATAATACTAGCTGGCCCGGCAAACGTTGTTCTGCCCAATAATAATTTGTCTCTGTTTCACCACTATAGAGTTTTAATTTTATGTCATGTCCATCGTCTTGGACTTAAAAATAAATGCCATTTTCGCAATCAACGTCCCAAAAAACCTCAATAACGACACACATATCGATTTTTAGGATTATTTACCCCATTTCACCCCCTAAGAGGTAGCGGACCCGACACACGTTGTCCTGCCCGAACGTTGGTTTGCCTGGTTTTAGGGGGTTCAGCAAACGTTTTTTCGATATTCGAATTTTCGAATTTTTTTCATTATAAGAAATATTGGGGGTTGGTGGGTGGGTTAAATTTTTGGGTTATATGTTCTGATATGCAAAAAATCTTTAAAAAAATTAAAAAAGGAATTTGTCAAAAAATTTAGACAAAAAATCCTAGAACCCGATTGCAGCGCCACCTACCGGGTCCAATTGTGAATCTAAACCATCCAGGGACCCACTCAAACACACACACACACAATTTCATCAAAATCGGTCCAGCAGCTTAGGAGGAGTTCAGTCACATACACACGTACAGAAGAATTATATATATAAAGATTTTCTAATGATTTATTGCCATATTTAATTATTATCTATATTAATAGTATGATTTTTAATTACTAACAAATTTGGAAACTGTTATTTTAGGTTATATGTATGTAATAATAAATATCTTAACTTTACAATTTACTTACATCCAAATATCCAGGTAATTTCTAAGTTCTGAAAAGAACTGTTTTTCGCTGTCGACTCAACAAATACAATCCAATAACTTCTAAACAGCAAAACGAAACGTATGAAGTTTAGAGGTTAGATGTGACGAACGTATATTGCTGTATATAATATCAAGATCGGTTAGTACAATTGAAGAAGGAAATGCGCAATACAAAATGAGATATTTTGAGAATAAGCGAAACGAGAAGACGGTAAAACGAAGGACCATCCTGAACTGTTTCCACCTCAACAGGTTTTTGATTATATCCGGTTTTCTGTGAACACTTTTAGCTTTTTCTTCTACCATTTTCATCTAAGCTGGGGGTTGCATACTTTTTTTTACCTTTTCCAGTCTTGCATATACACTACTCGCCCTAGACAAATTCTTTAGCCTGTCTTCCTTTGTTGATTACTACCATATTCGGTAAAATCAAAAATCCACTTCGAAAATCAAGAGAAGTACCGTATTACAATCCAAATTAAGGTAAGCATTCAAAATCCAAATGCAAACAAATTCATGTACCCAAAATAAAAAAGTCAAGTCAAAGTGCCAAGCACGGAGAGAACCTCGTAGATAAGAACGGTAAACGGTGGTTCGCGCGGGAGTTGAACCACATCACGCCACATCGGTCGAGAAGAAAGTTGCTCGACCCAAAACTTCAACTTGTGGTATTTAGACACTTCACTTAACAACCGATTTTCAAGTATTTTAAAATTTGGAGCTTTCGCTAGGAGCTCTCAATACCCATGCTAATTTTAACATAGTCAGGATTACGGAAAACCAGTTGTTTTTGAAACGCTGTATCACAAACAAAAGACTTAAACAAGGAGTTAATTGCCTCTTTCTTTTAAGTCCTACACAAAATAAGCATCGGAAATAAATACGCATATGAGGAAGTAGAAGTAAAATAGGCGACGAACAGGTTCAGACATTATTATTTTCTAATGAATAGTAGATAGTACTCTTATTTGATGAGGAGAAATAAGAACGATGAGTTAGTATTTTTATCTGATTTAACCCGTCACGTTAAACTCACTGATGGACAGAACAATTTAGTTTGAGCAGTTGACCAATAATCAAGTAAAAAGTAAAGTAATCGTTAATTTATAGTTATCCAAGGACTTTTAAACTAAGGGTTTTTGTAGTTTTGTTGTGTGCGTACCTTTACGTATATGTTGCTACATGGTGCAGCCTTACCATGCCGCTTTGGAAAAATTACGAAGGTTGTCGACGCAACTTTTACGATCGACATCGTGGAAAATCTCCCTATTTTACCTTTATTTTCAAACTCTCGTCATTTAGGAGACCGATGCATTTGTAAGCCCACAGATCTCGCTCAACTTTGGCGAAAAATTTGACTAAGATTTTGGGCCACGCCCAAGGTTTGCAACTTTCCTTGATTTTTGCATTTTTCTAGCAACTGAATTGCGTTTTAACTAAGTCATTAATATTTATTATCGAAATGTAATTTACTGCTAATATAAAATGCAATAGAATAAGAACTTTTACGTGTAATCCAATGTAAATTTTAGTATGTGTGCACGTTGTTGCTGCTGGGGTAAATCCAAGGTTGTAGCAACGCTTATGCCGGCTTATGCCGGAAGTGCTCATAAAACCGACGCTACCAAGAAATTCACTAAATTACATCTTTTTAGCGTAAAATTTTCTGACCTTTCTATTGTTTTTGGAATGGAAATTAGGGCTTAATTCGAGTTTCTAGCAAGTTCTACGATGCTTGGCCCTGTCTCTCCGTTCGCTTGTCGACCCAAGCCGCAGAGCGTCCGGCAACTTCCAGCGGCTCCAACTAATCTGCTATGATGTTCAAAACAACCACCGAAATACAAGCTAACACTCGATGCACAGATCAAACACTTTTTCAAACTTCTGCAGAGCTGCTCCGAAACAATGCACTCTACTACATCATACCCACAGGATATACAATCAATTTTAAAACTCACTGAATTGGGAACAGGGTATTTATGCACAATTTAAGAATTATTTATTGGGGAAGGCAAATTAACAACACCTTTCAGTTTGGCTTCCTCTCCCCAATTGTATTTCTTTGATCTTACATTGTTTTTACATTGTTTCCAAACCCACCCTGATTACATTTTGTTCAAATTAAGGCTAACACTATTTTTAATACTGTTTACAAAAATTATCAATGCCAATGCTATTTTAACTATTTACAAAAATTAAACTAGCACATTTCTGGAACATTATATAAAATAATATGTTGATATGTATGAAATGCTATTAATTACTATTATAATCACAGGGGCTTAAAATGTGTTCATAGCACTCAGAGGTGGGCAAATTATCTACTTTAAAAAAGTACTGTACGTAACTGAATTACCACAGATTTCAATTACTCATATGAAATAGTAATTCAGTTACCAATTACTTAGTAGTTGTAATTGTACAACATCACTTACTTTTTTCAATTACTTTCAATAGAAATTATTGTCATATAATTGTATTTAGTAGAACTTTCTTGCAAGTTGCAACTATCATTAGTGTCGTGTCTATTCGTAATCGTAATCTAAAAATGCTAATTTTTTGTTTTGTTAACTAGGGTAACCTACATACTTTAGCACTTTAAGAGGTTTTTTGATAATTAAATCTTGTAGCTACATGCACCGTTTACCAAAACCAAAAGTTTTTAGTTTGTTTTGATGTAAGATGTAAGTAAATAAATAAAGTCAAGGATAATAATTCTACAGGGTGACCCAAAAGAAATGGGACACCGATTGGTCATAGATTGCTTAGGTTATAATAAACCGATTAAAGCTAATATACCTTAGTACAAAGTGTCTTTAGTATGAAGGTTGATGTTTACCTATCTCCCAGCCGCCTACAAAAGGTCGTAAAACAATGGATTACTTCACTGCCGATTTCTCGTATTTTAATGACGATTTCGAAGTTCTTCACTGCCCATTTAAAAAAAGGGATTTTTTCGAATATAAAAAAATTTCGAAGTTCATTTTGACTAGATTTTCTAATGGTATTAGAAAAAATAGTACGCTGAATATGTTTTAAAAATGAGTTTTCCACGTTCATCTAAAATTAATCCACTCGCTTTGCATCGTTCGCTAGTAAATTAAATGTTAAAAAACTCTCACTTTTCTTAACTTGTAGAACAATCTACTACTAAATACGCCTAACATGAGACTGAATGACGAAAATATGTAACTTACCTAAGTATACAGGGTGCAGCATTGGATTTCCTAATTGTTTGACAGCAAAATTCTATTTAGATTTTGTAAAGAACACTGCATGGTGATCCAATTGGCGCAACTTGAGCATTTTTTGTTGGCTCAGTTCGAAAATACTTTTTCTACCTATGTATACGACAGTGATATTTCCTGTCGCCTGTTAGGGGTTTCCCAAAAATATACGTTTGGTTCCCTGGTCGGCTTCCAATGGCAGTGGCAGGGAATATAATACATTGACTCCCGTTGCCATTAGAGACGGGAGGTAATGTGATCAATAATAAATCAACTAGCCTCTTGATTTTCATATTTTATTATTTTTGAATGCAGCTGAATACAAGAAATAGTCTCATCATAAAATGTAAAAGTCATATGTATAACACTAGACTACAATGTCATTTTCTCAACTGCATGACAATTGATTAGGTACTATTCTCGCTAACGCTGGAGAATTAAACTACATCCGGAGGAGAAAATGATACATTTTCCTCCTTAGTAATACAAATAGCTATAAAAAATGTGTTAGGTAAAAACAAAATATCAAATTGGTGTTCATTAGGGACCGTTGAAGGTTGACAAGTGACTGATAAACCTAGTTAAAAACGGCTGATTGAAATAGGAATTCGTACATCAGATTCAAAAACAAAAGACATTTGTTCAAGCAATTAACATTTAAGTCATTTTTACATTCAAGAGACCTTTATACCGTGTGTTCAAAAAGAAATCACACTAGGGTTGGCCATAGAAAATAAAACTAATGTTGACAGCAATCTTTATAATTTTCAATCACGATATCAGCATATAATATAAACATACAATAACAACAACAGTGATGACAGTTAATTAATTTTAAAGGTTGTTGTTGACATTACTTTTATATTCCATGGCCAATCCTTATGTAATTTTTTTTTTGAACACTCCGCAGAAGAAACGGGGAAAACTAGGTATTTAAAAAACTTTCACTGTCAACGCTCTACAAATAAATTGCTCAGGTTGCTTTCATGTTTTTACTTCAATCAAAATCTTATCAACGTCTTTAATAATACCTAATATCTATTAATTTCATCAAAATATTTAATAATACGTATTGATTTTAAGATAGGAACAATAAAATTACATAAATTGGGTCACTATGCACTGTTCTTTAAAAAAATAATAATGGAATTTTGTGTAAAATTATTAAGGAGCCAATATTTGAATGCCTCGTAATTAGTATAGGAGCTTTGTATGTTTCATCCGTCAACGCAGCACCCTGCATAACGTAAATCAGCATATGAGCTTGCAAGGCAGGAAAGCGACGAAGAATGAATAATTTACAAAGTATTCAATGTAAGAATGCGGTAAACGTTATGCGGCGTTTTTAAATTGTATTAGTACGTTACCCCATACTGCATTTTTGAGTAAACTAGGCACGGAATTTTGCAATTAGGTATATTTGCTTTATGTGTTTTACGCTGTTCAAATGTTGTTATCGGATTTTGGCCGTTTACTTTAATTCCTCACCCAAAAACGTAATTTTCTGGACTTAACTCCTGTTACACTTGCACGGCAGTATAACTCTATGCTAATACATCGTTTAAAAGAAGCAAATTGAAATTAATAAATAATTATTATGAACCAATATCGGCTAACGAAGCTATTTTAAACTATATTTTTACCGTACTGTAACACTTTTATCGCCAATATAGTTTTAGCGTCTTACACAATAAATATTAGCTTCACTTATAACATACATATCACAATACGTGCACTCGTCGTACAAAATGCGAATACTAAAGTTGCTGTTAGTCGAGTCGTCAGAGGATCTCCCAAATTAGGCTTATATTGAGCCGGGAATATTCTATTCCGATTTGCTTAATATGTAACTTAATAAGACCTTATCGTATTTTTTGCGTTTAGGAGATTTAGCACCCAAGCGAGGTCAGCAATTCAGTAATTGAGTTACCATAAAGTAATTCAAATACCGCGAGTAATTTCAATTAATACCACAGATCATTCAAATACCTGTAAAGTAGTTTAAATACTTTAGAGTAATTTTATTACACAAAAGTAATTGAGTAATTGAATGTAGTATGTAAATATCCTTCAAAAAGTAATTATTGATAATTACTTTTTAACAAAAATGGCAATTCCCAATTACAATTACCGCATTTGGAAAAGTTATTTAATTCCAAGGGAAATAAACAAAAGGTAATTTAATTAGTAATGTAATTATAAAGAAATTAATTACTGCCCAGCTCTGCATAGCAGTATATACAAAGAAATTTAAAAAAATTGAAGACTATGTGACTACGAACACTTGCCAATTTAGTAAATTTAGTGTTCTAATGGCAGTAGTTTGAACTGTCGAGTATTGACGTTAGTGCTGTAGTTTTAAATTTTTCCGCTGCGATAATTTTCTAATTCGCGACAATGTATTTTCTTTGTATTACCAAAGCTCTAAGTAGAACAGGGACAGAAATCCCCCACCACTTTTAATTCGATTAAGCCACGCCCCCTTAATTCGCGGTTTTATTCGCGGATTTCGCGATTTTAATTTTAATTCGCGGATTGACCCAATTAATTTCGCGGTTTGATCTAATTAATTTCGCGGTTTGATCTAATTAATCACATATGAAGTTTGATATGTAATTTACATATGTGCTACTGATTAAATTACGCGAGGCCATTTTTAATTTGCTTCCGGAATTACGCGTCGGACTTTGGCGGCCATCTTGGATTTCTGGCGGGAATATTTGAAATTTGAATTTTTTCCGATTTTTTTCTAACTTCAATTTTTTGAATTTAAATCTCCCGGGGCGTCGGCCATCTTGGTGCGCGCGCACTTCTCACGGCGGTTGTTTTTAATTTTGAATTTTCGCGGAAATATTTGAAATTCAAACTGATAGATCTATCTCGCTCTTCGAAGCTGCTGTCTCTCTCTTGCATTCACTCGCGGAAATATTTGAATTTAAAAAAAGCTATTTGCGTCGGACCCGAGTGGGAATCGAACCCTACTTTTCTTGGCAGCAGCCTTAGCACCTTACCGCTGCGCTATCGAGGTCTGTTGAACATATAGGAATTGAACAAGACGTCATTTCGCAGCTGTGCCGTCACACCGTTCGAGTTGAAACAAACTATTTTTTTCAGAAATTCAAAATATAAGAACGGAATTGTGTCGTCTAGGGCCTTAGAAACTTGTTAATAATTTTTAAAAAATGACTTTGTAACTAGTTTTGCTGTAATTAATTTGTTTAATTTTATAATATGAGTGACGCTATCTCACTCAGCCCCATTGATTTTCTACAGCGTTCTCTTTTCCATGCCGTTTGCTACCTATGCGTAATTACAAAAGACGTTATCGCCTCAGGCAGACTTTCTATTTAGCCGGCGATTGTGTGTCATTCTCTGAAATCTGTACTCACGTTGCAGTTTTTGCTGGCTCGACTTTAAAATTTGGTTCTTAACAATTAACTACGTACATAGAAAACAGGCTGGTTACTTTATTTTATATAGCGAAGTCATTTTTTGTACAATTTACACGCAGAACACAACTCGTTCTTTATGTTTACTTTAGAAACCCTTAACCCTTTTCATTTAAATCGCGAAATCCGCATAAATATATTACTATAAAAAATCGCGAAAAGTGTTGAGTAAATAAATGCAACGCATTGTAAAGCCGTAAAACTTTTAGTTATTGTACGTTTACAAGATGGGTCTTTTGACAAAGTGGAAGAACCAAACTATGCTATTGTAAATGTACAGATTTTTCACTGTCAATTTGTATATAACAACTTAATGTAAATTGGTATTTGGAACATTTTAACGAAAACAGCGACTTCTTTCGGCATAAACTGTTTCTTCTCACCACGGAACCCTATTTTATAAGTAAACGTCTGAAATTGTGTCATTATATCGATAAAAACTGCATTTTAGTTTAAAAAATTCCAGTATAAATGCAAACGGACGAAAATAAAAACGCAATTGACCACAAAGTAACATAATTTTGAATAAAAAAACACAATTTCGTTGGAAAAATGTTATGTTTCACTTAAAATTTTACAAAAACTGACATCATGTCACTTGAAATTATACAAAAAACGACATTTTTATCCAATAAGCGATAAAAAATACGCCGTCTCACATAAATTTATACAAAAATCGACATCATGTCACATAAATTATACAAAAACTGCCATCATGTCACTTGAAATTATACAAAAACGACATTTTTACTCAATACACGACGAAAATCGACATCATGTTATGTTTTTATTGTATAAGAATGGTTGTCCCCCATAAATTTGAATAAAAACAGACAATTTCGTTGAAAAAAATAGCTTTTCAATATCGTTTGCAAATAAGACAAGGGATACTTGTAAAAATATAAGTCAAACCATTTTTTCTTGTAAAAAATTTACGAAAAGACGTAAGTGTTGGCGACAAATCAAAATAAATTTGAATAAAAACACGCAAAAATTACGAAAAGACGTATGTGTTGGCGACAAATTAAAATAAATTTGAATAAAAACGCACAATTTCGCTGAAAATCTTTACAAAGCGACCATATAGTACCGAAAAAATGATGTAAAAAAGTTTTAAGAGTTATTTCTAAGCATAATTTTGCAAACGTTTAACAAATAAACCGTAATTTTTTAAAGTACATCACACAATTATGAAATCGTAGTTCAATTTATATAAATTTTCGATACTTTGTATGTGAAAAATAGCTTCAATTACTAATATATGAATAAAATCATGCAATTTCCAAAGCATTTCGTTTAAAATTTTAGAAAATCGACAGCATCCCCCATGAAAATTTATAAAAATCGGCATCTTGTCACATTAAATTCTGCAAAAACGACAAAAAACAATATTTTTATACAACTTTCACTGAAAAATAGTAACATTTTACGAAAATACGTCTGTGCTGACGACAAATGAAAATAAATTTGAATAGAAACACGCAAAAATTACGAAAAGACGTATGTGTTGACCCCCAAAGTAACAAAAATTTGAATAAAATCACGCAATCATACAGCATCTCACATAAATTTTCGCAAATATCGACATCATGTCACATAAATTATACAAAAACTGTCATCACGTCACTTGAAATTATACAAAAAACGATATTTTATTCAACACACGATGAAAATTGAACAAAAATCACGCAATTACAAGCCATCTCACATAAATTTTCACAAAAATCGACATCATGTTACATAAACTATGCATAATTTTGCAAATGTTTTACACTTTTTATAAAATGCATCGCTCAAAATTAAAAGAAATAGCAATTTCGTTGAAAAAATCTACTACCACAATCATTTCGATAAACAAAATTTAAAAAATCTTATACTTTTGACGGAAATATATGTATGTTGACCACAAATTAACATAATTTTTAAATAAAAACGCGCAATTCGTTGAAAAAAATATTCTGACACCACCAAAACACGCAATTTCATTGAAAAATATATATATGTTGTCCACAAATTAACATAAATTTGAATAAAAACACGTAATTTTGTTGAAAAAATGTTCTGTCCCCAGTCATTTCACTTAAAATTTTACAAAACTGCCATCATAACACTTGAAATTATACAAAATATATGTATGTTGATCACAAATTAACATAAACCTGAATAAAACACACAATTTCGTTGAAAAATTTGCAAATGTTTTACACTTTTTTATAAAATGTATCGCACAAAATTAAAAGAAATCACAATTTTCTAAATTATATCACGCTATTATGAAATCGTAGATTGATTTTTTGAAATTTTACACTTTGTAACTGTAAAATAACTGCAAATACTAATATTTTAGCTTTAGACTTTGTAATTATTGCAGATTCGAGAAAAAACAAAGCAGAGTAGAAATAAAAAACACAAACACTTTGTAATAAACAAATATATTGTTCTTATTTCGTATAATACTTAATAATATAAATATAAATGTACAGCGGAATGTCTTATTTCTAAAAATTCGCTAGCAATTTACAAAACTGTAGTTTGAGGTGCACGACATTTCAAATTAAAAAGACTGCAAGTAATAAAATCAGAATTTCATTGTGTAATTTTAAAGTTTAAGATGCACCCAATCTAGAATTCCCTTCGTTTTTGGTGTTGATGACATCTGCCTTAGAGGCGTTTTTCTAACGGCCCTTTTTTGGAGGCGTTTCCTTATCGGCGTTCTTCTGACTGAACCTTTTTGATGTGGACTTGGATGAGTAGCTGGTGTTTTTAATTTATATTCTAAATCGGACTCGCAGTTATCAGTTTCCATTTCGGTTTTTCCTGTAGTACCAGTCGGGGCTGGCTTCTTTTGCTGTTTAGGTTTAGCTAGCAGCACATTAGCAACGTTAAGGTCTTTGATGTACTCAGCAAACTGTAGGCGTCCGGGTGGATTAATAGTTTTTCGAGGCCGCAGAGTGTCGTGAATTAAATCGACTATGTTAGACGCCGGTAAAATTTCACCCTTTATAGTAACGGTGCCCTTGTGATCCCAGCTCACATCGCTTGAGGTACTCAAAATGCGTAGGAAAACTTCAGCTTTTTTCTTAAAAGTTTTGGGAAGTGTAGATAAAATAACGGCATTTGATAGGCTGTCACTGGTTGTTTCAATAGGTATTTTGATTGGCTGCCGCGCCTGGTTTGTGAAATGAAGGAATCGTTGTAAAACCTGATTGTACTGGATCCATTTATCGTGATCAGTTAATTTGGACTTTAAAACTTTTTGCATTTCGTCATCAAGCTGTGATAATATATTTTTCTCCGCATCATCGCCAGACTTAAGACGTTGGACAAATTCCGGCGATACAATCAACATCTTCCGCTCTTTGTCCATTTTAGTCGAAAAGGAGCTCAGTCGTTTGTTCTAGTAGAGCCGTCGTGAATAAACTAGCTTAAAATCAAGACTTTCATAATAAATATATAAAAAATATGACAGGTACGGGAATCGAACCCGTATTCTCTCTAGAGATCAGAGCTTGAATCTGACGCCTTAACCATTCGGCCAACCTGCCTCACTATATAAACGAGCACTCTCTGCATAATTAAGAAAACATATAGTTTAAAAGCCTTCTGCATGCAATTTCAAACAATATTTCATATAAATTAAGCCATGTACAAATTTCTTAATCAGGTTTTGATATATATTTTATCGAAAGACTTGACCCTCAGCTACCGTTTTATTACTATTTGTCGTGATTCGTCATCGATGAATTTTACAAGAGCCAGCCTGTCTGCTGTGTGACGTACGTAATGTTTCCATACCTTTTTATTTTAAAATTCTATAAAATCAGAGGTCCAAACTGCTGCCGCATCAGGTAATAGAGTACAATGGTTTAAAACGTGTTAGTGCGGCATCAGTCGGGCCTCTGGTTTTATAGAATTTTAAAATAAAAAGGGATGGAGACATTGCGTACGTCACATCGCAGACAGGCTGGCTCTTGTAAAATTCAGCGATGACGCATCACGACAAATAATAAAATGGCAGCTGTAGGTCAAGTCTTTCGATAAAATATGTATCAAAACCGATTTAGAAATTTGCACATGGCTTAATTTATATGAAATATTGTTTGAAATTGCATGTAGAAGGCTTTTAAACTATATGTTTTCTTAATTATGCAGAGAGTGCTCGTTTATATAGTGAGGCAAGTTGGCCGAATGGTTAAGGCGTCAGATTCAAGCTCTGATCTCTAGAGAGAATACGGGTTCGATTCCCGTACCTGTCATATTTTTTATATATTTATTATGAAAGTCTTGATTTTAAGCTAGTTTATTCACGACGGCTCTACTAGAACAAACGACTGAGCTCCTTTTCGACTAAAATGGACAAAGAGCGGAAGATGTTGATTGTATCGCCGGAATTTGTCCAACGTCTTAAGTCTGGCGATGATGCGGAGAAAAATATATTATCACAGCTTGATGACGAAATGCAAAAAGTTTTAAAGTCCAAATTAACTGATCACGATAAATGGATCCAGTACAATCAGGTTTTACAACGATTCCTTCATTTCACAAACCAGGCGCGGCAGCCAATCAAAATACCTATTGAAACAACCAGTGACAGCCTATCAAATGCCGTTATTTTATCTACACTTCCCAAAACTTTTAAGAAAAAAGCTGAAGTTTTCCTACGCATTTTGAGTACCTCAAGCGATGTGAGCTGGGATCACAAGGGCACCGTTACTATAAAGGGTGAAATTTTACCGGCGTCTAACATAGTCGATTTAATTCACGACACTCTGCGGCCTCGAAAAACTATTAATCCACCCGGACGCCTACAGTTTGCTGAGTACATCAAAGACCTTGCTAATGTGCTGCTAGCTAAACCTAAACAGCAAAAGAAGCCAGCCCCGACTGGTACTACAGGAAAAACCGAAATGGAAACTGATAACTGCGAGTCCGATTTAGAATATAAATTAAAAACACCAGCTACTCATCCAAGTCCACATCAAAAAGGTTCAGTCAGAAGAACGCCGATAAGGAAACGCCTCCAAAAAAGGGCCGTTAGAAAAACGCCTCTAAGGCAGATGTCATCAACACCAAAAACGAAGGGAATTCTAGATTGGGTGCATCTTAAACTTTAAAATTACACAATGAAATTCTGATTTTATTGCTTGCAGTCTTTTTAATTTGAAATGTCGTGCACCTCAAACTACAGTTTTGTAAATTGCTAGCGAATTTTTAGAAATAAGACATTCTGCTGTACATTTATATTTATATTATTAAGTATTATACGAAATAAGAACAATATATTTGTTTATTACAAAGTGTTTGTGTTTTTTATTTCTACTCTGCTTTGTTTTTTCTCGAATCTGCAATAATTACAAAGTCTAAAGCTAAAATATTAGTATTTGCAGTTATTTTACAGTTACAAAGTGTAAAATTTCAAAAAATCAATCTACGATTTCATAATAGCGTGATATAATTTAGAAAATTGTGATTTCTTTTAATTTTGTGCGATACATTTTATAAAAAAGTGTAAAACATTTGCAAATTTTTCAACGAAATTGTGTGTTTTATTCAGGTTTATGTTAATTTGTGATCAACATACATATATTTTGTATAATTTCAAGTGTTATGATGGCAGTTTTGTAAAATTTTAAGTGAAATGACTGGGGACAGAACAGTTTTTCAACAAAATTACGTGTTTTTATTCAAATTTATGTTAATTTGTGGACAACATATATATATTTTTCAATGAAATTGCGTGTTTTGGTGGTGTCAGAATATTTTTTTCAACGAATTGCGCGTTTTTATTTAAAAATTATGTTAATTTGTGGTCAACATACATATATTTCCGTCAAAAGTATAAGATTTTTTGAATTTTGTTTATCGAAATGATTGTGGTGGTAGATTTTTTCAACGAAATTGCTATTTCTTTTAATTTTGAGCGATGCATTTTATAAAAAGTGTAAAACATTTGCAAAATTATGCATAGTTTATGTAACATGATGTCGATTTTTGTGAAAATTTATGTGAGATGGCTTGTAATTGCGTGATTTTTGTTCAATTTTCATCGTGTGTTGAATAAAATATCGTTTTTTGTATAATTTCAAGTGACGTGATGACAGTTTTTGTATAATTTATGTGACATGATGTCGATATTTGCGAAAATTTATGTGAGATGCTGTATGATTGCGTGATTTTATTCAAATTTTTGTTACTTTGGGGGTCAACACATACGTCTTTTCGTAATTTTTGCGTGTTTCTATTCAAATTTATTTTCATTTGTCGTCAGCACAGACGTATTTTCGTAAAATGTTACTATTTTTCAGTGAAAGTTGTATAAAAATATTGTTTTTTGTCGTTTTTGCAGAATTTAATGTGACAAGATGCCGATTTTTATAAATTTTCATGGGGGATGCTGTCGATTTTCTAAAATTTTAAACGAAATGCTTTGGAAATTGCATGATTTTATTCATATATTAGTAATTGAAGCTATTTTTCACATACAAAGTATCGAAAATTTATATAAATTGAACTACGATTTCATAATTGTGTGATGTACTTTAAAAAATTACGGTTTATTTGTTAAACGTTTGCAAAATTATGCTTAGAAATAACTCTTAAAACTTTTTTACATCATTTTTTCGGTACTATAAAGTCGCTTTGTAAAGATTTTCAGCGAAATTGAGCGTTTTTATTCAAATTTATTTTGATTTGTCGCCAACACTTACGTCTTTTCGTAAATTTTTTACAAGAAAAAATGGTTTGACTTATATTTTTACAAGTATCCCTTGTCTTATTTGCAAACGATATTGAAAAGCTATTTTTTTCAACGAAATTGTCTGTTTTTATTCAAATTTATGGGGGACAGCCATTCTTATACAATAAAAACATAACATGATGTCGATTTTCGTCGTGTATTGAGTAAAAATGTCGTTTTTGTATAATTTCAAGTGACATGATGGCAGTTTTTGTATAATTTATGTGACATGATGTCGATTTTTGTATAAATTTATGTGAGACGGCGTATTTTTTATCGCTTATTGGATAAAAATGTCGTTTTTTGTATAATTTCAAGTGACATGATGTCAGTTTTTGTAAAATTTTAAGTGAAACATAACATTTTTCCAACGAAATTGTGTTTTTTTATTCAAAATTATGTTACTTTGTGGTCAATTGCGTTTTTATTTTCGTCCGTTTGCATTTATACTGGAATTTTTTAAACTAAAATGCAGTTTTTATCGATATAATGACACAATTTCAGACGTTTACTTATAAAATAGGGTTCCGTGATGAGAAGAAACAGTTTATGCCGAAAGAAGTCGCTGTTTTCGTTAAAATGTTCCAAATACCAATTTACATTAAATTGTTATATACAAATTGACAGTGAAAAATCTGTACATTTACAATAGCATAGTTTGGTTCTTCCACTTTGTCAAAAGACCCATCTTGTAAACGTACAATAACTAAAAGTTTTACGGCTTTACAATGCGTTGCATTTATTTACTCAACACTTTTCGCGATTTTTTATAGTAATATATTTATGCGGATTTCGCGATTTAAATGAAAAGGGTTAAGGGTTTCTAAAGTAAACATAAAGAACGAGTTGTGTTCTGCGTGTAAATTGTACAAAAAATGACTTCGCTATATAAAATAAAGTAACCAGCCTGTTTTCTATGTACGTAGTTAATTGTTAAGAACCAAATTTTAAAGTCGAGCCAGCAAAAACTGCAACGTGAGTACAGATTTCAGAGAATGACACACAATCGCCGGCTAAATAGAAAGTCTGCCTGAGGCGATAACGTCTTTTGTAATTACGCATAGGTAGCAAACGGGATGGAAAAGAGAACGCTGTAGAAAATCAATGGGGCTGAGTGAGATAGCGTCACTCATATTATAAAATTAAACAAATTAATTACAGCAAAACTAGTTACAAAGTCATTTTTTAAAAATTATTAACAAGTTTCTAAGGCCCTAGACGACACAATTCCGTTCTTATATTTTGAATTTCTGAAAAAATAGTTTGTTTCAACTCGAACGGTGTGACGGCACAGCTGCGAAATGACGTCTTGTTCAATTCCTATATGTTCAACAGACCTCGATAGCGCAGCGGTAAGGTGCTAAGGCTGCTGCCAAGAAAAGTAGGGTTCGATTCCCACTCGGGTCCGACGCAAATAGCTTTTTTTAAATTCAAATATTTCCGCGAGTGAATGCAAGAGAGAGACAGCAGCTTCGAAGAGCGAGATAGATCTATCAGTTTGAATTTCAAATATTTCCGCGAAAATTCAAAATTAAAAACAACCGCCGTGAGAAGTGCGCGCGCACCAAGATGGCCGACGCCCCGGGAGATTTAAATTCAAAAAATTGAACTTGGAAAAAAATCGGAAAAAATTCAAATTTCAAATATTCCCGCCAGAAATCCAAGATGGCCGCCAAAGTCCGACGCGTAATTCCGGAAGCAAATTAAAAATGGCCTCGCGTAATTTAATCAGTAGCACATATGTAAATTACATATCAAACTTCATATGTGATTAATTAGATCAAACCGCGAAATTAATTAGATCAAACCGCGAAATTAATTGGGTCAATCCGCGAATTAAAATTAAAACCGCGAAATCCGCGAATAAAACCGCGAATTAAGGGGGCGTGGCTTAATCGAATTAAAAGTGGTGGGGGATTTCTGTCCCTGTTCTACTGCTCTATTCAGAGCTAAGTTATTTATTTTAGAATTATTTTGGGTAAATAGCTTCCTGTAATATGTTAATTCTTGAATATGTAACAAGTATATCTGTATATCCTACATGTCAAATTTGGTGTTGTAAATGTGGTTGCCAACAGTGTTAAATAGGTTGTTTAGGTATATTACGTATTCACGTGGTCTTCCATCTCTTTTGATGCCTCTATAAAAGTATCGAACACACGGCGAAAATGTACTGCATGACCACAGCTTGAAGATGCACCTAGTTTGCTCTTAATAGTATTTTTAAAGATCACACCACCATCTCTATTTTTGTCGTTCAGGTTAAAAATGACGTATCCCCCTCGAGTCGGCCCTGGCTGCAGCTGAGCTTTCCGGAGAAATTAGCGGGGGCGTATTGTTATGGATACAGTTGTCTGCCTGCAGATAGTTAGCGACTTTTCCGGCGATCTCGTAAAATGCGAAAACGACGCTTGACTGACGCGAGATCGGGGACAGGAAGGGTAAAGCACGCAGCATGACTCAGAATTTCGAATGCAGTTTTATTGTGCAGAACTGGGGTCTTTAGATGTTACAATCGCATTCAGTAGATATTCGAGAGTAGATGGGAGCTGTCGAGGGAGAAAAGCGAGGCCATCGCGACAAGAAAAACAAAAATCGCGATTGACAGTCATGAGGGAAGCGCTCGGAAAATGTCTATGCCTTACAAATGTTTGTTGCGCAATTCTATTGTTTCAAAGAGCTTTTCTGAAAAATGTCGGCACTTAGATGCAACCGTACGAATTCTTCAATGCCCCGGGAAGCTTTAATCAGGGAGCCGTCTTTTCAGATAGAGGCTAAATGCAATTTTTCATGAATTGCTGGTGGCCATTCCTTCATTCAGATTGTTGGGATGCGACGGTTGCTCTTTGTATTCAGTTGTATAATATAACAGTCTAGTAAAAAATTTAAATAACACGTTTCTATGATTTACGTAGTGACTTACTCAAAAAATGTAATTTTTGATATTAAATAGGTTGCTCTTCTATACAGGGTGTTTCATTAATAATTGGAAATATTTTAACTGTAGAATCCTGGGCTCAAAATATTAATATTTAACCCAAATCACTTAGATAAAATGTGACTTCTTACTGACATACATAATAGTGTTTTATTTAAAAATTTAAAAATGATTTTTCCCCATTACTTTAAAACTATTAGACGTGTACGTATCATATTTGGCGGGAAGTGTAGACACTGTAAACCATGCTAAATTATGTTAAATAAACGTTTCTGGCTACTACCAGAGGCCTACGACAGGGGCAAGTGAATGGTTGACCCTTCCCAAATTCTACGCCACTGGCGGAATTGCCACTTTAGTAGAATTTTTAGATTCTCTAATACTTTCTATGTAAATAACATACTTTTTCTTCGTAACGATAAAGTCAATATTTTTTGAGATATTTAAAGTTAAACATAAAGCTGAACAGTTATTTTGATTTTAATATGTATTAATTATGTCGGTGTTTTTTGTCATAAGATTACATTTATTACGCAAAAGAAGCTTTAATCCGTATTAACAAAAAAACATAATGTTATTTAATGAAATTTATTGAAACGAATACATAGATGCATTCAACATAAAAACAAATTGAGGTTCTGAAAAGAACCATTTTGTTATAATCTAAATAAAAGAACAATTTTAATAAATAACATTATGTTTTTTTGTTAATACAGATTAAACTTTCATTCGCGTAATAAATGCAATCTTGTCACAAAAAACACCGACATAATTAATAAATATTAAAATCAAAATAACTGTTCAGCTTTATGTTTAACTTTAAATATCTCGAAAAATAATATCTTTATCGTTACGAAGGAAGAGTTATGTTATTTACATATAAAGTATCGGAGAATCGAAAAATTTTGCTAAAATGGCAATTCCGCCAGTGGCATAGAATTTTGAAAGGGTCAACCAATCACTTGCCCCTGTCGTACGCCTCTGGTAGTAGCCAGAAACGGTTATTTAACATAATTTAACAAAGTTTACAGTGTCTACACTTTCTGCCAAATATGATACGGATACGTCAAATAGTTTTAAAGTAAAGGGGAAAACTCTTTTTAAATTTTTAAATAAAATACCCTATATCTCAGTAAGGAGCCACATTTTATCTAAGTAATTTGGGTTAAATATTAATATTTTGAGCCCAGGATTCTACAGTTAAAATATTTCCAATTATTAATAAAACACCCTGTATATTATTACTCTGCAAGAGGAAACTAAAATTTAGCTTACTAAAATACGATAATCAAGATGCACATTTTTAAACAGTTGTTAAGCTTCCATGTAACCAAAAGTAGTCGTACATACTAAAATTATAGAACCCATCTACGATTTCAAGGAACTTTTGGGGATTACAAGATATCCGTCTAATGTATTTGTATATTATATTCTTTAAAAATTCTGATTTTCAAAAGAGTATCCTGAAAACAGTCAATACAAATAGCAAAACCATATATGTGCTATTTTTATTGCGAGCTTGACAAGCAACATCATGAGTTTTTGGTAATTGGCAATTTATTATATAACCTGAAATATAGAAAACGATTTTAATATAAACCAATTAACAATGGTAATCCTAGCATATCCAGACAAAAGGTAACTTGATCTTTTTTCTGCTATTTTGTATTTGCTTTTTCGTCTTCCATGCAAATCTGAATTCAAAAATTGAAAATTCCTAAATATGTACAGACTGAGAAATATTGATTTTTTTAATTTACCCGTCACCTTGTACGTCGAGATAAGATGTTGGTTCTTTACACATCGGATAAATACAATTAAGGTATTCATATTCCGCTGCACGGAGTTAGTTAATATCAAGATTTTATAATTTGACAGGTGGTTACATTTTACCTTAACATTCTTTGTTACGATCCCAAATCCATTACTATGAATTTGTCACCCGCGTGGCATCTCGAATACAGGCGTGCGTTTCGAGTTCCTCTAATTGGTTCAGCAAGTTGTGAATGTTAAATCGATATGATTTTGTTTCCAATATTTCCAAAAACTCAGGCTATCTTTGTCGGCTGCCATGTTTTCTTTTTCACAAATCGACAGTTTTGTTACTAGACGTAACCGTATGGAACTTGCACCATGTACGAATTTCTCCCGCCCAAAGTGTCGCCACAGGTGCAGTTGGTCCTGTTGTTGGGTCGCCGCAGCTGCCGACTATTTCTAGATATACGTAGTACAGTTGTGAAGCAAAATGTCTTCTGGCCGCCCAAAAACCGTGAACGAATGCTCTGTTAAGTATGTCTCAGGCCGTTTTTCTCTTCCGTTTCGTTTTTTTCGTTGTCCTACCCATCTTGCTTTGCTGGTTACGGACATCCAGCACCCCTTTTGCTTTCCTTTATGTTTCAAACTCCAGCAATCGTCGTCGAAGATACGGTCGGCGTGAGTTCGAAATATCAGCTCGCACACCTGCATCCACAAAATTGCCAAATTTTTTCCAGCTGGCTAAGAGGCAGTCAAGCATAGATTTTTCCAATACAAAATGCTTAGAAACGAGCTTTAGGCGCTTCCAAGGAATATTCCTGGTTTTGCTGAATTACGCCAGTTGGCGAAAATTATTTAATGCAGACCTCTAATGTTGTATTAAATACTATAAATAGAATTCGACCGTCAGGCGTTTACATTTTACGTAAAACTTGCTTACGTACAAATGCTATAAGAAGAACAAATGAAGAGAAGGTGAGAATATCTACTTTTCGTAGATGATATGGTTATTCTGTTAAGAACAAAAAAATAATTGCAGCACAACATAGACATCTGTAGGCAAGAATTACACAAAATTGATATCGTTACTGAAAAAACAAAAACAATGATATTGTTCTCGAGTACAAGTAACTATACTATTAGGCTGGAATAGGAAATTCTGGAACAGATTGGCAACTTTAATTAAACGGCAAATGGGAAGATAGGAAGTTAAATAAACATGATTATAGCTGCAAGGTGAAGGATCTTTACTGCAATAAAAGCAAGTTTCCTGGTCAAATTTGAAGTCTTAAAACAAGTAAAAATAACAGTATTTACAAAAGTAGTGTATGGTGGTGAATCATCCACTACGGCAGACAGGCTCAAAAGCAGAATAACTAGAGGGGAGGTTTCTTGAAAAAATAAAATGTAAATCCTGTATAGACAGAATAGGAAAGTGTATGTGTAGGGAGGACAGATAAACGCCAAAGCCGTAGTGTCAGCGGTGCAAGAAAGGCAGCTGATCTGGCTAGGACACGTATAAAGAATGCCAGAGGAATCAATAGCAAAAACGGTGTACGAAGTCATAGAAAAAATAAAATCAAGAACAAAGCTGGTAGAGGACGTGAAGAGTGCAGTATTGGAAAGAGGGTTAGAATGGAATGAAGTCCGAGGATTAGCGCAAAATAGTCAAGGGTGGAAGGTGCTATCTAATAGTGAGAAAATGCATAAACAGCAGCATCCCGCAGCCGCCACAGTGCAATGCTACGTTAAAAAAATGTAAGATGTAAATTAATAATTCTGAGAATAAACTGTCTTATTTGTAAGATAAAAAGCTACAATTCTTAAGGTAAATGCAAGTCGGTAAGCGTCGGGGGTGCTGTTGAAAACGGATATAGTGCTGGTCAAAATGTTGAATATTTAATTATACTGTATATGCAAATAATGATTACGTCGGAGTCGAGGTGCCATTTTAACTTGTTTGTCCATTCATACTATATAAGTTAAAGTAGCGAGAAAATTAACCAAACTAATTTACATTTCAAATGTATACTGATGCAGGATTGGCGAAGCAATCACAGTAAACGCTCACGCGACTGCCGAGGAAGTGGGAGAGCGGTCCAGCGTCGCAAACTCTTTTTCTACGGTGCTGCCCATTGTCTACTTTCTTTGAAATTTGGTAAGCTTTTATCTGTTTGGTTTTCCAGATTTCCCAGGAAAATTGCTGCTTGAGATTTAAAGTTGTCTATGGATAAAAGTTCGCATCTGCATCTTTGGAAAACCTTTTTAAAGAATGTTGCCAAGACCGACATTCTAACTCGAGACTTTAAGGTCAGCTTTAGTCTGACAGTGTGCTTGCAAGTCACCCTAATGGGGTAAGTACGCGAGCGGTTAACGTCTATTAGTAGTAGTTCAAATATACTTCGCAAACACTAAAGATAATCACTTCTTTGCATCAATATTCCAAATAAGACGGGTAAGAAGTAAGACGGATGGGCTACGCAGTTCTCGAATTATCCTGTTTACATCCATCCTGGGAAACATACTCGACTTTTAGTAGTTTTCAGTTTTTTTTTTGTACGCGGCTGGTGTCTTTACAAAAGTTATGTAGTTTCATGAGACCCTTTAGGTTAGTGGTGACATAAATTGTGCAAGTGCAAGTTGTGCCGAAATAAATAAATCAACTTTTTTAACGATTTACCACTGCTGTTTTTTTAATAGTTCATAGATTTCATAACAAATATTTGAATTTCAAATTTTCAAGTTATTTAAAAAAATGTTTACGTTACAGTAGGTTCTAATAGGTATTTCAATAAGAAGATTATGTTTTATATTCATTCTGTTTGTCAAAGATTTTACACCTTGCTTTACGTGAATGTAATATATTCTTTTTACATTCGTACCACTTGGTATTTATATTAAACTCGAACCTTATGGCTCGTTTGAAGAACGTTGTAAGAAAAGGTTTTGCTGAACTTCGTTTTATACCGCTTGTTTCTATTGCTTACAGGTAGGCTGCAACAAGGAAGCCCATAAAAATTCAGCCCTAACCGGTCATGCTTCTGTACTTCGAACGGCTTAAAACGCTTTTCACGATTTGTTCCAGTTGCGAGAGATTTATGTTGTAGAACGGTCAGCTTCAGAAATCAGGGAAAGTTGAAAAAACTTTGCGCGTTTAATAAAACTTCTGTAATCAGGTTACAGAGTCAAGGATGAAGTTACGGCGACAACTTAAAATTTAAATTTATATCATGTTTTCTGTGTTTTTATGTAAAGGTCGATGCGGGAGACAGTTTAAGTATTGTTTATTCAACTTTTTTAGTACTTCCTAAACTTCATATTCTGTCATTTGAAATATTGCATAAGAAGACGATCAGGTAATACCAATCTGTTCAATCGTTCTATTTTTATTGTTCCTATATCTAGAGCATTTATTTAAGACCTTTATAAATATAACCATATCTTAGTATCATTGTATCCACTATCTTAAATTTTAATGGTTTGATTGATCTTATATTATAAGATTCAATTTACGCCAATTCTTTATGATGATTTCTCCAGAAATAGACATTCAGCTCCGACGTATATGAAATATGAAATTGCAACAGTAAGAGTCGACAATGTGTAAAATACTGCTGATCTTTGCATTAAGAGATGTGTAAGATAGGGTTATATTTTACCAACGCGCATTTTAGCACCTACCTAAAAATGCAGGTACTCTACAAGACGACCAAGGCGTTGAAATTCAATACTATCTTTAGCGCCTTAGACTATACTACAATTTACTGCTTTTCTTCCATTGACATATTTCAATCACTACAGCGGGCATAATTTAACATATTCAATCCACAATTGTTTCTTTGGGAATATGGATATTCGTTATAAACTGAGAATTTTTAAATTAAGTTATGCGTTATGTTATATCCTCTGTAAGTTCCATTCAAAAATTATCACCGCAGCTGGCGTTTGAATGCTCGGGGTAGATTAATAGTCCAGAGATATAATAGAACGTAGAGGTAAAGTGTGGTGTGTTATCTGTTCAATAAATGTAGCCATTTGGATAGCCCCTTACATGCCGCTATATGAAATTGCTTTGCCTAGCTTTAGCAAAGCCTCGGCTACGAATTTGAAATTCCGGATCCCGTCTTCATTTGAATCTAGAGAAATTTCGTATCGACCTACGATCGAACACATTCAAATGAACACCTTGTCTCGTCCGGCTACCACATTTTGCAACCAGCTAGTAAAGTCACGCTCGACACCGACGCCGCCCTGAAAAGAGTTTCGTTTATGGGGTGTGGATTCACGTTAATTGCTTGTAGACAATTTTAAAACTGCTGCTGCCCATTCCTTCTCCTCCCGCCAGAGAGATGCAGCCCCGAAAGCTTTGCGGCCACATTGCCTGCAGAACCACACAAATTTTGTCGGTATCTTTTGAGCTGGGTATTTTGGTTTTGACTTCCTTTCATTTCCGCATCTCTCAAAGCTGTGCAAATTATCTATGTTCTATTATTTGGTATTGCATATTGCAAAATACGCTTTTTGGGGTCTGTCTCCGTTTGCAGTGCAGCAGCGCCTTGCTCTGAGGAATTTCTCTACAGGCGAACACAAGTAACGGTTTTGTTTATCACAGCAAGCAGTAGACATTCTTCAGGCAATATTTGGAAACTCTTTGTCGCGGTCTTGTAGCAAGGCTACTCACTTAAATGTAATGTTATCTTAATACGATTTTTAAATGGTTGTAATTATGATTTCTATTGCATGTAAGAGATAACATTTAAGCTATGGTCAATTGTAAAGAATTATAAACCACAAAATTGGAAGATGTACTTAATGAGGATTAACTGCGATATATAGGAAAAATATAGCGAAGAATTTGGACGATCACAAGGAAGTCGATACAACTGCAAATGAGAATCTGTTACCCGCTAAATACTCCAAAATGAAGTAGAGAAAAAATAAAATGACAATAATCTTACAAGCAGCGCAACGTAGCGAGTTTATTAATTTTGCACGTGTTGAACACTTGTTCTAATATCAATGCAAAACCTAGCCAAAAACTAAACTTAGGCGTTTAATGTTTCTGGCGTGTACTTTATTAACAATAATTGACAGGAATATAAAAGTCGTGAAATGCCGAATATCGAGCAGCAAATACCTAAAACAGTCCTGTAACCAAATGCGTTCAACGATCTGGCTAACCTACTTCGGAGGAGAGAGTGAGTTAACTCTAAACTGATGAAAACCAAATACGAGTGCCCCTAACTTGATTGTTAAACAGCTCGCATATCTAAGTTGGAAGATGCCGCGGTGTTATTGTCATCACAACTTACAATGCAGATAAGATCTCAAAATTAAAATTATCAGGCGTAAGGTCTTTGATGTGGTAAATCTATAAAAAAGCAGTTCGTCGTACCTGATTGATTGATCGATTTAATGCAGAGATTTGGATGGGTTAGTAGTGAGCCCAGTTTTGCACTTCGACTGTGTGGTCTTTTGTGCCCTCTGATCCTATTAAAATAGATCTGCACCTTCAACGAGTTGTAGGATGTTTTTTTACGAGGTGTTCGTGTCTGAGAGCTGCTCCATGTGAAGTTCCCCCGAAGCCTTGTTGTATTTTGCAAAATAACTCTGGATAGTCGAAGATTAGGTGTGAGGCTGTCTCCTCCTCTTCCTGACATAAACTACAGAGTACATCCCCTCTGTATATACCTATTAGGTGGCAGTGACCTGTGACTATTCCTACCAGCTGTCTAATCTGAGTTCGTGTTAGTCTGCGAGAAGGCGTTCTAATTATTTCCTTCCCCAGTGTTTGTCCCTGTGTAGCATCCCAGCGAGAAGCGTGTTGCCTAGCGGTTCATTTTTCTATCGCTGTTCGGATACTTTGTTTGGGTATATCAAATACAGGTTCGGGGCCTATGAATTAGTCCAGTCGTTGAAGGTTTTCCGCTCAGAATTCTTTGAACCTTGACCGATTGACGTGAAATTTGGTGAGTGGTTAGGGGCTGGCTCAAGGAGCAAAAGTGACATAGCGCCGAGGTGCGCTTTTACCCTGAGAGTGGATGCCACCTCTTCTCGGGGGTGGAAATTGTTCACCCAAAATAATCCCAGAAATGGATAGAGGGACAAATTATAAGTAAAAAATGTTCTATATAGTTTTTTCGATAGATCGATATTTTTCGAGCTATTCGCGATTTCGTGATAAAAATGTGTGTTTTTGGACGGTTTTTCGCGAATAAGTCGAAAACTTCGCGTTCTATCAAATAAGTTGTAATAACCAAAAATGAAGCTTAGAAAACAGGAAAGAAATTGGTTTTTTATGAATGCTCTAGGTCCAAAATAAAAGAAGTTATGGCTCGTTGAAGAAGATTTTTTTTTGCAACAACTTGGTTTGAAGTAATCAACGTTAAATTAACGAAAAAGCGATGCATTTTTCGGGAAAAACCTATAGAACATTTTTTGTAGTGATTGAAAGGATCTTTAAAATGAGCATTGTTAAAAGTCGATTCCATTATAAATAAGCGAGTTACGATGCAAAAACGGTGGGCCACTCGAATTTTTGAAAAAAAAAAAACAGCGATAAAACCCCAGCCATTCCACTAGAATTGATATTGACCATTATCCCTTTACAAATTACTTTATTTTAGTATTACTTATGTAATCCAAAAATTTGGGCGGGTTAGAATGCGTATTAATGGAAAAAAATATGATGAAAATGGAAAACGTATTTTTCAAATTTCTTAAAAAAATACCTTATTTTGAAAATACCTAAAACTAAAGAAAAAAACATGAAAAATAATAAAGTACAAAACTGTGGATTTTTTCTTAACGAACATTTTAGTTTTTTTATATTTCTGTAGGAAAAAAAATAACGGAGATATAAATGTTAGAAGCCCACCGTTTTTGCATCGTAACTCGCTTAGTTATAATGCAATCAACCTTTAACAGTGCTCTTTTTTAAAGATCTTTTCAATCACTACAAAAAATGTTGTCTAAGTTTTTCCCGAAAAATGCATGGGTTTTTCGTTAATTAACGTTGATTACTTCGAACAAAGTTGTTGCAAAAAAAATATTTTTCAACGAGCCATAACTTCTTTCATTTTAGACCTAGAGCATTAATAAAAAAACCAATCTCTTTGCTGTTTTCTAAGCTTCATTTTTGCAACTTATTTGATAGAACGCGAAGTTTTCGACTTATTCGCGAAAAAGCGTCCAAAAACATGCATTTTTATCACGAAAAATCTAAGTCTTCAATCGCGAATAGCTCGAAAAATATCGATCTATCGAAAAAACTATATAGAACAATTTTTAACTTAGAATTTGTCCCTCTATCCATTTCCGGGGTTATTTTGAGTGAACAATTTCCACCCCCGAGAAGGGGTGGCATACACTCTCAGGGTAAAAGCGCACCTCGGCGCTATGTCACTTTTGCTCCTTGAGCCATCCCCTAACCACTCACCAAATTTCACGTCAATCGGTCAAGGTTCAAAGAATTCTGAGGTAATAGCATATTTTTACCTTCAACGACTGGACTAAATGGGGTAGATGAGTTTTTTCGAGGGCGTCTGTTGCTTCGTTTTCCTCTATCCCTGTGTGCCCTAGCACCCAAATGAGCTAAATAGTGTTCTTTTCAGATAAGAGTGCCAGGTGATTTAGGCATTCTCTTGTTAGTACAGAGCTGACACTAGATGATTCAAGCGCTTTCAATGCCGCTTGACTGTCAGAAAGTATGCTTATGCGTTGTTGGGAACACCCGCGTGTTGCATTTTCCTGGACGCATTGCATTATAGCAAAGATTTCAGCTTGAAGGACTGTGGCTTTGGTCTCACGGGTCTGACCACTATTATGTAGTACCGATCAACCATAATTCCAGTTCAGTTTTGTATTTAGGGTAATACCCAGATATTTAACTTCCTGGCCGACCTGAATTCTTTCACCAAAGATTTTGAGGTTGTTGAAAGGCTGTACTATTCTTTTCTTAGTGGAAGGTGTTATAAATGTTTTGCTAGCGTTTACCTTGAGGTTTCCCCTATTACACCACCCCTGAGTAATGTTCCCTGCCCTTTGCATAAGGGCCTTAATGATGGTTGGATACTTGCCCCTTATGACAATGACTATGTCATCTGCATAACCTGGGGTGTAAAAGACTTCATCACTGAGTGTCTGCAGGAGATCGTTTACTACCATATTCTACAGTAGTAGGGATAGAACACCCCATTGTGGACAACCTCTGACAGCACGTACCTTGAGGGATTCTTCTCACAAATCGGCCTGTATCTGGCGTCCCTCTAACATGGTTTTATCCATCTGTTTGTGATGTCGTCAACGTCATGTCCAAGAAAGCAGCTAGAGCTACTTCCTTGTTGGTTATTGACACTTCTACTAATTAGGTTGTGAAGTGCCGATTCGCATAATTTTCCTGGTTAATATGCAAATTGGAAAGGATGTATGGGACTGCCTTTCAAGGCCCCATCTCGTATGTGCCTGTATACCAGTTTTTCCATAGTCTTTAAACAGAAAGACATTAGACTGATTGGCCTGTATGCCTTTGGCACCTTGATCGGTCTCCACGCCAGTGGCAAGCAGTTTCCCGCTAGGCATAAGCGAAAGATATTAATTAGGATCGGTACCAGAAGGTCTATTGCCCGCTGCAGTAGAGCGGAGGGGGGCAGTTTCCATCTGTACCGGGCGATTTATAAGGTGAGAAGGATTTTACAGCCCACTGTACCTTGCTATTACTGATCACTTCCCTAGATACCTTCCACTCGTTCCTCTCGGGTATCTTCCAGAAGTTGCTAGACACTGGCTGTGATCTCATGTCAGCCTGATCAACCATCCTCGTACCTAAATAAGATATTGAATCTACGATGTCTACAAATAGATAATATAAGCAAACACCATATAATATCCGCGGGTGTACACGCTGAGTTCACAGCACTACGTGTACAATTTATACTTTCAAATATAAGTTTAACAAAGCACCAGATACACAGGAAATAGACATATGAAACAGTATTGTCAGCTCATACACTTATTCGCGCCGAGACATATTTTAATTAGGGCAAAAATATTTAAACAAAATGCAAGATAATAGGTTACCTGTTGAATCTAACGTAGATGAAGGATACCCGCTTTACTATCGCCTAGGTGCTGGTTGATATACGGCCAACATAGGTAAATGGTACAGACTATAGCAGAGAAGCCAGAGCTAAACCGTAATGGCAACGAAATCCATAAATCGGAAAACCTCAGAAACCCAAGTCTATAATAATATTTTAGAAGCCACCCATAAAAAGAAGATAAACCTTCAGGAGTAATCCAGGAAGCCTTCCATACATTTTCAGCAACTCTTTCAACGGAGAAATATAAAAATATGACAATATGCAAATCTATGAAATAAAAAAGAAGCCTTGAAACAATAGAACACCATTGGCATCCAAATGAGAATTGTCTAAAAACGACTCACTTTTGATGTAAATCGGCTTAACGTTCTTTCCCCAGTACTACGTAGCTTAATCAAGCGATGCAGACTTGTCGAAAATCAACTAGTATGGAATTAAACTGCGTAAGGCCAAATTGTCAACACATATCTTTACGGTCTGGCTCGCCAAGAACTACAGTTTCTGTCTACACTATGACGGTGTCTTCAAATCTCACCAACGATTAATGGAAAAAATAAAAAAGAAACAGCAACCATTTCGATCTTTAAAAACTCTTTCTAAAGGTTAGACACTAGTTCACTGCGATTTCAAGCTGGTTTGTTTTTAGCTCCTCCCTGCTCACATGGAAACCAAAACGAAGTCGGAAAAAAGGAACTAAACAATTGTGCCAACGGTCACGGCAACCAAATGCACAACTTCAAGAAGCAGGTTATGTAGTGCGCCAAAAGTAGATACTACTGTTAAAATGAGCTTAACAAATCCTAACGATTTTAGAGAATACACGAGTGAATATGAAGAAAACCAACTTAGTATTGACTGATTACCATTGTTATTCTCACCCAGGTGCAGGTGAAAGTAGCAGCGATGGGTCAACTGCATTAGAAGTACCTCTTTTAAGTACAATGGACCAATAGGTCTCAGTGTAGTTAACAACTAGCATCACTAGAGAGAGAAGAACTATAGACTTCACTAAATCGTACCTATAAATTACTAAATTTTCCAACGAAGATTTGGTGTACCTCTAATAACAACTAACATAGCGAAGTGAACATGTGCCTTGAAATTTTTTTTTAATCGAGGGCATCATTTTATTTCTCCTTTATGTAGGCAATTTCTGTCCCATTTAAGCGACGCTATAGCTCTCTTATTTTTCGAAATATATTTACTTTTGTAAATAAGTTATTCTTCAACAAAATTATGCACTAGAAAACTTAATAATCGTTCTACAGTAATTTTACAAAAATGTATGCTAAAGATTAATATTTGTTTAACTGATATGACACCTTCAGTATACGTACGATTTATTCTAATTCGTTTTCCATATTTTACTCTGGGAGTTATTGACATTTATTACCAGTAATTGTATTCGTGCTGATAACATTAAATTCATAATACAATAATTTTCTTCAGACTTATTTAGAATATAAATTGTGTAAGCTGACTTTGTCTAATTCGCATTCAGGTAATGCTTATTAGAATTATAAAAAAGATGTGTGCTTTACATGCGTACTGCCATTGTTTATTATTAATATTTGGCAACATGTTTCAGCTTTGACGCTGCCACTTTCTCTTCCGGAATGCCATTCACAACCTTTCGCAAATTTCCGAGAAGCATCCATTTAAAGGACTAAGTTAATGCTATCACAGAACAGGTATTACTTATTCATCCCTATTTCGTGTCCTCAGAAAGTTTAGCTATGAAACATTAACAACTTCCAGCAAGCCTACAGAGAGCGTTAAAGTTTCCAAAAGGAATTTTTCTATAAACAGGAGCATTTTTATCCTACCAGGGTAGATTCAAAGTAAGTCGCCTCAAAGGGGCAAACCTGAAAAGCCAAAAGCGTCAATCCAATCTGAATTTCGCATATGCGATTGATTTCGCATTGGATTCCCGGTTCCCATTACTTCCCATTTTACTTATTGAAATCTTTCCGCACTGCTCATGCTAGGCATTGATATATGTCAGGGTGAATGTGACATCTGATATATAAGGATGACTCAGAGAGCATTTCATATGCCGAGGATCGGTAAGCGCTCTTTCAAAAGTCGGCATAAATTTCTTAGAGCTTATATTGATTTTCCGGGTGCATTTCGAGCTCCGCTGCGAAAACGGGGCTTTCAAGACGCGCGAGATGATGAATGGCCCCACGCGAATTTTTCTTGGTTTGCATGAATTATTCTGCAGCGTAAATTAGGTCGAGGAAATAAATGGTGCAGTGACAGATCAAGTAAGTACCTGCTGTCTGCGATGGAAAGCCGCAAATTGAGAAGAATCGCCGCGATTTTTGCCCGTCCCCAGCCTGGCAATTGCGGTTGCTGCTATTGGCATTCGCATTTATCACACCGGAGCCTCATCTATGAATTATTTCCCTCTTCCTGATCGGCCCGACCCGAACACATCGCGCTATTAACATGAATATCGCCAATTTATTATCTGGCGTGCGGATTTTCAATGCTTCGCAAGCTTTGGCTCGGGTCCCAGCTTCATTTACTTGACGCTTCTTTAAAGTTAGCAGAAACGGTTTCCGAAATATGTTCATTGCCAAACCTCACTCTGTAACTTTATTCGTCTCCGTTTATGGTACGCTCAATATAAGATCTTTAGAAATTGCTAAGTACATTGGTTACGATGACGAACGATCACTATTTGCTAAAAACAGGAAGCTGCTTTGTGCTTGTAGTGTTCTCGGGCTAAGACTGACTTCAAACAACAGCAAGAAAAGCCAATTTGCTTACATACTTATATTGTCTTTAAAACACAGACAAAATCATAGAGAAAACAAAAGATGATATGATTACATTTTAAGATGAATAGCCATTGCTGACACACACAGTGTTAATTAATAACATGAGAACTACCGACAATTCACCTTGATTCTACGTGTATTTACCAGTCAAATCAAGTAGTGGCACCGAAATAGCTGTTCTTAAAAGAAAGACCTTTAAAATGTTTGAAGGTGGCCCTGTCTATAGTTGCATCCATAAAAATCCACCACAATTCACGTACACAAGCGCATTTCTTTTTAGCTTAACCCTCCCACAACTCGACGCAAACACCTATCGCTGAAGCTACAATCACTTCTTACAAGGATCTGGTTGCCTACATTAATACTCGAGGCTGCTACGTCACATATTAGGCTTGCACTGGATTGCGTTATCGAAACCATTAATTACACGTATGTGAACCCCACATGAAGTTTTCGAAATTGTTGGATCTGGCCCCACTCGACTGGTTCGCCTCTAAACGTTTCACATACCCTTTCGGGCGAGTCGCAACCCTCGCACCTGCTCTCTACACAATGAAAATGGCGTTTGCTAAATACGCAGACGCTGTTTGCTGCACTCAAATTTGTAGGCAGCCAGGCTTGCCGCCGCTTTTATTTGCTTCGCTGTAAGTGCACCTGGAAGCCGCTAACAACATGCGGCTGTGTGCAACGCCCGCAAGCAGCTAGCTTCAGTCAAAAATTACCGCGCCCAGCGAACAAGCTACAAGTACAAGCTACAAAATAAAACCATATATACAATAGAAGACAGATTCCCGTTTCAACCGTTAGAAATACATATCCAAACTCTTGCTAAGTGAAAGTAAAGTAAACATTGCAGAGTAATAAAATTACATTCGAAAGAAGGCAATAACTATTGACAACATAGATTATCGTAGAGGGAATAACGAGGAAGTGTCTAAACGAGTCACAGGTTAACTCCGGCGCGCTAGACTTTAGACGTTGGCGTGATCAAGAAGCACCTGGTTAAGCAGGTGTCCTCAGGCAGTTCTAATTCTTGAGGAGATGCTAGAGTTACAACTTATCTTAGATGATCTCGTTTTGCAGGATCAAAAAATCACGCTGCCACCCCAGGTGCTAGCTGCGCTGGAGGCTGGTGCATTCAGGTTCTGGATGAGCGGCTACTCGCTTAACTGAATCAAGTCTGAAAGAAGTTGGGCAAACAGGAAGAATGTAAGAGCTCGCGCGTTGCTAGCTCTAGCTCCCACCTAGAGCACCTGGTGCGTTCAACCAAAGATTACAGAACAAGTATAAGATGGGTCACTCGGCCAATTTTACTTATATTTACGTTTTATGATTTACTTACGTTGTTATTGTTATTGTTCTTGATTTTGCTGTTGTTGTTAACATTCCCGCTGACGAGGTATCGTCCTCTCTTCTTGGGGAGTTTCAGGCATTACGACCCCAACGTTGCCAAAGCCGAATTGGGGAATGCAGTCAAAGCCGTTGGAGGTACTGGGGTTTAAACCCAAAAGTTCTGTTCCAGAACCAGAGGTTGATTTATATACTGTGTATTGAATATTTGTATTTTACTATTAATATACCATTACAGTTGTTGTATGCCACATGTAAAATAAAATAAGAAAGTAAACAAATCTAGCATATTATCTTTCAATGGGGTAGAAGGTCTATTCAAGATGGCCCAATGTTCAAGCGATCCGTGGAGACTCCAACTACAAATATGGCGTGAAAGGTAACAGACATAGTACTGCAAGATCGGCATTTAAAAATATCTGTTATTGCCAATAAAGTCAGTATATTAAAAAAAAGGTTTTGAACATTTTGCATAACCGTTTCTGCATAAAAAGCTAAAACCGTACAGGAAAGAAACTTTTGAAAATTGTTTTTGCTATTTATTACCGGGCATGAGACTTGGGTACATCACTCCGACTTTTCTTCTTTTGAGATATTTATTGGATATCAGCCTCCCCTCTTTGCGTCCATTTATTCCAAACTTTGACTTCTTCCATCCATTCATCTAATCAGTGGTCTACCAACGTTTCCTTTATGTGTTCTATGTCTCAACTTCTCTTCCTTCATATGTTGTCTTTGTAACGGATCAGCTTATAGTCCTCACCAGTAATGTTTATTTTATATTGAAAGTTACAAGCCAACTTGAATTTTTTATTTGTATTTTCTTAAATATTTCACTTGAACATTGTAGTGCGTAATTGTAAATATTTACAAAACCGGTCCTGCACTGGAAATGTATTGTAAAGTTTGGTTTAACGCGAGTGCAGCAAGAAACGCAATCTGTTCGCGGAACGAAGGAAGTTTTAAATGTGTTTTGACATTTTTATTATAGATGTTTATTATATCTGCGTTTTAAAAACTTTAACGTCGTTTTTATTAGATTTGATGTATGTGTTGCAAGTAGACTCAGCTATCTTGAGTATAGCTTTTGCTAAAAGCCAATTCGAATTTTTATTTGATTTCCTTTGATTCCATTTGTATTTTCTTTGATGTGGTTTGTGTTAATTTTGTTTTTATATGCGTTGATTTGTGTTTTGAAGTCAATAGATTAATGTAAGCAAATTTGTTTCCTTGTGCATTGGTTAAAGTTTGTTTTAGCCCGACAACGCTACAAAAGCTGAGAGATTAAGGGGGCTTCATGATCAACTAGCCAACGTGATAAAAAAAACAAATACGTAAGTGTTTAAAAGACGCATTTCAGTTTAACGCCCAACCAAGGGGCTGAACAGAAGTGCCATTACATCTTCCTTCGTTGCAATATGGCCTACCTCCATTTTGATGGCGTTGCTCCACCCATAATATTTCACCGCAATTTGTTTTCTTATCTATATGTCAGTTTTCCAATCTTTTAGTGTAATTCCTAACATTGCGTGTTGCTATGTTTAATTTGTGAGCTACTCTTGATATTATTGTCCATACTCCAGCTCCATACGCTACTACTAGCTAAATACATGCATCAAACCAATATCAGCTGAAGAAAAAGGCCTCATCAAGTAGTAAATTTAATCATTGACCAATTCAAATTACTGGCGCTGACGTCAGTCCGGAGGGGGTTACACTCATAAAGATATTATTAATTCAGTATTCTAAATGCTGATTATCCCAGTTTGTCCTTCTACGTCTCTTCTTTGATTTTCTTTATCAATGCTGGTTTTTTGCCCTAAGTATTTCTACTTTCTACTTTTTCAGTCTCGACGCTTCTATTACCCAGGAGACCATTCACTGCATTCATAAGTGCAAAGTCCTACGGAAGCGCAATCGAAAATCTGAAAACAACTCTAGGCAAACAAAGTAAAATTTTTCATATTTTGAATTTCTACAAAAGCGTCTAATAAGTAGCGTTGGTGTTGGAGTTCTATGACAAGAGAAGTCAGAACAGGTCCATAATTAAACATTGCATCAAACCCAAAAGTTACAGTTATGCCACTGCTTTCAAATATATCTAAAGGAATAATTGTCAGACCGTATTCAGAGCTAGAAATATCTAATCCTGACAAACATTCCCATTTTGTACAGAATCTAAAAATTGCCTTGTTATCAATTTAGGTAAATCAAAATTTCCCCCTCTTCCAATTATTAATGTCTACATGCAACTTTATTTAGAGTTCGTATTAAAATTGTGGTAAGGGTGTAGTGTTTTACGTTAAAGCCTGAAGCTGTCAAGAAGGTAAAACCAAGTCAACCTCATAATTCAAACTTTCATCGGAACTTATATGTAGACAAACAGAACAATAAAGTTGTTAACTATACCGTCTCCGAGAACAGCCACTTTTGAGTAAGAGACGCCGCACAGGGTGAGCAAATAAAGCACGGCTGCAGTAAATTTCCAGCAGCAACTCTGTAAATTAAGTTTAAAATAACCGCAGCCTGGCCACGATGGTGGTAAACTCTAATAACACCCACTCAGCGGTCGTAAAGCCCAGCTTCCGGTCGATAAAGTCAATTGCATTTCCGATTTACCGCGCCAATCAAATTCTATCATGATCATCACAACGATAACGTGTACTTCCGCAAATTTACTGGAAATTGCAATTTAAGACCTCACTTTGTTACATGCCGCCCATGCCTTTTAATGACGCGAGAATTCGTTACTTTTGGGAAGTACTTAAATTTTAGCACATAGCTCTTGGCCCGTTTATTGCTTTACTTCCTTGCATTAGGCTAATGGACAGTGGGTCCTTTATGGTCTTATATAATTTCGCAAGATTATAGTCTTCCCATTACGACTGTATCCACGCACAAATTGGTAAGTAGAAATTTATATATAATTAAAATTGTAAATGATGAGCCCTACCTTATGGCCGAGTGACTCTAGTAACAAAAAATGGATTGTATTCTTGTACGTGTTTCCAATAAGGATAGAAACGATATTATTTTTTAAATTTTTAGGTCCAGGGAGAACAAAGTTTACGCCCACTTAGGCCCCAAGGTGGGCCCGTTGTGCTACCTTCAGGTCATGTGTGTGTATATGTTTCGTGTAGTTTTGTTACTCTACTTCATAGAGCAGTCTTCAGCAGAGCAACGTTAATTGTATTCCTATGTCAAATGGCCACTCGGCTCAGCACCATTCAATAGACTGCTAAAAAGACTCGCCTATCAACGGATTCGCACCGAGTACATGCTTAGCCTTAGCCGGAAACTCTATCTACTGCGCCACCGAGGTTGTGTTTGTTCTATCGTAGTACATACTAATTGTTAAAATACATACGAAGAAAAACAACCAATACCGCCCAAAAGCTTTTCAATTCTTTGCATTGTTTTTTAAGAGAGACTGGCGCAAAAATCATCCTGATAGGTTATGTTTCTTCGACGTTCCTTCAACGCCAATGTGGTTGCTGTTTCCACAAAAGTTATGCAGTTTTACGAGACCTTTCTTATAATTTTGGACATGTCGCGATTGATTGAGCGGTTGCGGCAAAATTGGCAAATTAGTAAAAATGGTCGGACCCGAAATTAATACTTCAGCACATCATGCGGAAGTATATTAATCAGTAATATCCCTACATTTTTCATATGAAAATAGGGAAAACTCTACGCTCGTGAATACAATAGGTTGTCAATTCTTTGAGTGTCATCTAATACCTATCATTCCCTTGTATCCCTTGTAATGTACATATTAAAAACTCGTTTAACCCTAATGCGTTATTTTCTTTACTATTATGCGTGGAGGAGTGAGAAAGCCTTTGTAAATTATTATGGATAATGCACCATACCATTCTGCATGAGATGAGAATATCTTGAACCAAGGCCAAGGCTAATGTTGTAGCTTGGTTAACGGCGAATAATAGCTATGCAGTTCTATGTAACTGGGTAACGGGTAGACCTTCCTCTATGATCCCGATAAAAGATAAGTCTACTTCATGAAAGCGCCACTGCCCATGTGAGCCATTTTTCTCTCTCGCCCCCATAACCTGGGAGGAATAATGTCCCAAACCCCAACTCCTACCCATACCATATTTTATCCTTCTCCCACATCCTATACCATGCGGTAGGCAACGGGAAACCACCGCATTATGTTTTCCCTAGTAAAATCAGCATGACATGAATAGTAATTCGGTAGATGATAAAGTTACTGATCATGGATTTCGGACTCCAAGATCCGGCAGGAGAAGAAAAAGCTTAATAGACTGTAGGGCTTCTTCGGTCGTCATCCCACGAAATCCCTACAATAGCACGAAAATGTCAGAAATTAAAAGAATTAGCACTCGGAATGTACGCAGTTTATTCCAGGGAGGAAAAACTCATAACTTATTAAGAGAAATGGGAAGGCTTAAGATGGACATACTCGGAGTGAGCGAAATCCGATGGCCAGGGTCGGGGGAATGCCAAATGGATGGATACCACATTTACTACTCTGGAAACGAAAACCCTCAACACTGGAATGGAGTTGGAATAAATGTCAGTCAGGCAATTAATAAAGCAGTGAAACACGTCATTCACATCTCAAATCGTGTAATTCTAGTACAATTGGAAACAAGACCAATAGCATGCAACATAATTCAAGTATATGCCCCCACAGGAACGCAACCTGATGACGAAGTTGAGTTATTCTATATGGACTTAAAAAGGGCAACTGATTTTCTCAAGACACATGAAATTAACATAGTGATGGGCGACTTCAACTCCAAAATAGGAAAGGGAAAAAGAGAAGATGTGGTAGGCAATTGCGGTTTAGGAACATCCAACGAAAGAGGAAACCGACTGGTGCAGTTTTGTTTGGATGAAGACTATGTAGTAATAAACACATTTTTCGATCATCATCCAAGACGTCTATATACGTGGACTTCTAACGCCAACAGAAACGTAAGAAATCAGATAGATTTCATACTTATAAATAAAAGATTTAGAAACTCTATAAAAAACGCAAATACTTATCCTAGTGCCGACGTGTACACAGATCACAATTTACTAACAGCATTCATAAATCTAAAGTTAAAAAAAATGTGTTAGATCCCAAAAAGTAAGTCGACTAGATACACAAAAATTAAAAGATCCTATAATAAACTTAAAACTTAGGAACCAAATAAGTGAAAAACTAACAAGCTTAAAAGACACAACAGATAGTGGCGGAATAGAACACACGTGGAATCAGATAAAAGACACAGTGAAGGAAGTCGGAGAAAAATATTTAAAATCAAATACAAGACAAAAGGAACAACCTTGGATGACAGATGAAATCTTACAATTGATGGATTTAAGACGAACATACAAAAATAAATGTGCACAAAGATACAAGGAAACTCAAAAGGAAATCCGGTCAAAAATCAGAATAGCAAAAGAAAAATGGTTCACCGAACGTTGTTCCGAAATTGAAATCTTAGATGGAAAACACGACTCGCTTAATTTACACAAAAAAGTGAAACAAATTGCTGGTAACCATAAGCACAAAAGGTCTCAAACATTAATGGACGAGCATAACAACATATTAACATCAACTGAAGATAAATTAAAAGAATGGAATAAATACCTAGAAAATTTATTCAACGACAATAGAAGTGAAAATTATAACTTCGAGCTGAGTGAAGGAATTGACATAACTAGGTCAGAAGTTGAATATGTTATCTCGTTAGCAAAGAATGGCAAATCGCCAGGGCCAGACGAAATGTATGTTGAGGTTTTAAAGACTCTCAAAGATGATAGTTCACTTTCCATTTTGGTTAACCTATTTAATAATATATATAGGACAGGGGTAATACCGAGAGAATGGTTAAAATCGATCTTCGTGACAATACCCAAAAAACCAAGTGCAAAACACTGCAGAGACTACAGAACTATCAGTCTAATGAGCCATGTAACAAAGATATTTCTGAAGATCATTCATAATCGCATTTATCGCAAGTGTGAAGAAAAGATCAGCGATTCTCAGTTTGGTTTCCGTAGTGGATTGGGGACGAGAGAGGCACTATTCAGTGTGCAGGTCCTGATACAACGCTGTCGAGACGTTAATGTAGAGGTCTTTGCCTGCTTTTTGGATTATGAAAAGGCCATTGACACCGTAAACCATAACAAGTTAATAGACATACTCAATGAACTGGGGTTACATGGACAAGATATCCGCATCATAGCGAATTTATACTGCAATAAAACAGCCACTGTAAGAGTTATCAGACGAGATAATGATAAAGAGAGGGGTTCGACAGGGCTGTGTTCTTTCGCCTCTGCTTTTCAGCCTTTACGCAGAAAAGATATTCAGAGAAGCCTTAGATGACCAAGACATTGGAGTAGTCGTTGGCGGTGTAGTGGTAGACAACCTTAGATATGCTGATGACACGGTACTACTAGCTACCAATATAGAAGATCTGCAAGAGCTAGTGACAAGGGTTGCATAACACAGTATGTCCAAGGGGCTTAAACTCAATGTTAAAAAGACCAAATGGTTTGCAGTAAGTAAAGATCCTGTACCTGCGCAGTTAGACCTGATAGTTGGAAACGAAATTGTTGAACGTGTCAATTCATATAAATATCTTGGTTGTCATCTAAACGATAAATGGGACATGACATCGGAAATTAGAAGTCGCATCGAACAAGCTAGGCAAGCATTTGCTAATATGAAAAGAGTTCTTACTAGCAGACATCTGAAAATTGCTCTTAGAATTAGACTCTTACGGTGCTACGTATTCAGTATTCTATTCTATGGAGTTGAGGCGTGGACGCTAACAGAGGCCATGTGCAAGAAATTGGAGGCTTTTGAGATGTGGGCCTATCGTAGGCTAATGAAAATTTTTTGGGTTGACAGAACTACAAATGTAGAAGTTTTGCAGCGCATAAACAAACCAAGAGAAGTTATAAACACCATAAAAAGAAGAAAATTAGAGTATTTTGGCCACATCATCCGTAACTACAAATACAGATTACTGCAGATTATAATTCAGGGGAAAATAGAGGGAAAGCGTAATCCGGGCCGTCGCAGGACATCGTGGCTCAAGAACCTTCGCCAATGGTATGGACAAAGTACAACATCCCTCTTCAGGAAAGCTACAGACAAAATTCAAGTCATGCAATTGATCGTCAACACCCTAGGAGGGCAGGACACATAAAGAAGAAGAAGTGACGGTTGCTCCTTAGGGGCCTAGGGACTCGAGCCGCCAACCCATCAACATCCTATCTGTCATTAGAAAAAAGTAACTATTCTATAATTTTAAAACATATTTTATTATCTATTCTACCGTTATAGTATAACAAGGTTTAAGTAATCAGATCTGGAGATAGCTATTCGATACCATTTAAAACATGTAAAATAACATTCAAGAAGTATGTCAATAGAACATGAGTTACATGTCAACACACTTCCTCGTATCATATACACCACGCAACAGGCAGATGCTAAGGGAAATCCGAAATGCACTCTAAACTTATATAGATATTACGGGATAGGATAGAACGCTGTCTTTGCAGAATATAGCAGTTTCAATGTGACGTAAAGGCTCACGATGTTGCAGACGAGACCGCTGTATCGTGTCATGTTTACAAATATTGTGCTTCTGAAATGTAATGCAGTCTAAGGGTAAAGGCAGCCGCCGCGCCGATAGCAAATGCGGTGCAAGCTTTGACACTGAAAATGAGTTTGAACATAATGTCGGTTGCAGTTGGAAGGTGTTCATTTATCTTGGATAATTTCTATTATTTCATGACATAATTAAATTAAGCAATCTTCTCAACATTAATTTTAAAAACCTACCGTTAGCTAAAAATGTTAAAATAAAAAAACTTCAGTATAGAAAACAAAATTGGAACTCGCAATTTTAGCAATTTCTTTGTAGACCTTTACAAGAAAAACAAATGGTGTGGATCTGATACATTACACGCTTTGTTCTTTTTTCTATTATTAAATACATTTATTATGATCGTATTTTGTGTTTTAACACTTATGTAGATTTTGTGTTTTGTTTGAATATTCTTTGCTCGGTCCATGTGACTTTTCCTTTGGATGAATAAAATTAAAAATGATGTGTAAATAGGGGATAAACGGTCGGCCTTACCTTTTGGCGAAAGTTGTATTTGTTATTTTGCCGGCTGGTAATTATCGGCCTAGTTGGGCTAGCTCGCCACGAGGGTCGCAGGGTTCCAGCTATGCTGAAAGAGAATAATAAAAAAAATAGGAGAGGGCGCCAGGTCCTCGACTCAGATCTAATCCTTGTGCCGGATCGTACACAAGGTAAGGACAATTTCCAGCAGAACAAAGAAAAATAATCAAACCAACCACCAATGAAAATATCACAGCTTTATTGTTAAATGGTGGATATGTACTATAGTGCAAATACAAACACAATTATATACTAAATCGGGCAGGCGTTCAAATACATATACGTATCCATACGTTGTAACAATTATAAATTCAATGTAAATATATATGTCTAGGTAAATTACAAGAAATGCATGCAAAAAGAAGAGATGAAGTTTCGAGCCGAAAATAAATATTACCATGCAAATATTCGTAAAGCTAAATTTAGGCCGCGAAATGTTGGACAATACAAACACTCTAAAAAGAAACGAGGGTACGCAGGGCGTCGCGGAGACAATTAAAATAATGTAAATTGAGTAAGCGCGAGTCGCGGAGCGGGTTTAAAATTGCGCGTGTACCGGCTCAGAGCAATACAAGTCCACCTTGGCTAACGTTTTAACCCCGAAGGTTAGCCCTAAATGACGCTATATCTATATCCAAAATTTTCTAATGGGCGGAATCAACGTGCGTTTGCGTGGCCACACATGAACGACGGTGTCCATATTAAAAATGCATTAAAGTATAAGTATGTATATTTACATGCTAATGAAAGCGAAGGTTTGGATTTGCCCCTTACTCGGTTAGCGGAGATCGGCAAATAATCACAATGCTCCCGTAGCGAGTTCACGCGACACAGCCACCGTGGTGTGCCTATCTGCACGCTGAACGTTTGACATGAAAATAACGAAGCTTAAGGCGCCCGAGTTACTGTTTTGTGGTCTGAACTGTGTTATGCTGCCAAACCCGGGTGTCTTATGCAAGCGGGTGAGTAAAAGCGACGTCCAGATAGGACACAAGTGCAGCTCAAAGCCCTACAAGTTCTACTCTATAAATTTTATAGATAACGCAGAGGTCAGTGGGTGTGCCCACCGAAGCAACAACTACAGAGCAGTACACAGGTAAACCTTATGACCTCAATTTAGCAAGTAGCAGAGGGTAACCGCATATCATTGCGCGGCGGCCCTAACAAGAATAACACAATTACAAATATTAATAAGCTAACGATGCACGAAACCTACTATCGCACGATCCGTGCTGATGAAAACACACATGCCCTAAGTACTAACGGCATGAAACAGTATGATTCAAATTATAAGTTACAACAGGCGCAATGCATATTAATTACAATCACGTCTTGCCTGCAGGAAAGTTCACCAGAACCTAACCTCTCCGTTTGCTCCCCTGTGGTTGGACTTAGCTAGCGAAGCAACGAGGACGGCCGCAGCTGCGGGATGCAGTGCCAGCTATGGAGGTCGCAAATGGCAAATGGGTGTAAAGCAGTTGCTCAATCTTCAGCGTAGCCCACAAGAGTTGCAAAATTTACAGGCGATGCGACCATCTTAGGGGCCCAGTGCATCGGACTGGATTCCAGCAGGGTGCAGTCGAACGGGGAAGGTCTAGTCCAGACAGGAAGGTTTTCAACCAGATGGGGAGTGTTTTAACTCCCACCGGAAATGGCTAAAAACGTACAGAACCCAAATGTATTCCCGATTAAGAAGAAACTGGCCTAATCTTACCTCAAGCTGGGGGTGGAGCCGAAAGAAGCGTGCTAAAGTCGATTCCAGGAGATCCGCCAAAAGCGAAAGGACGCAAGTAAGTAGCTAACCAATTATTACGAACGCCCACAATAACGCAGAAATGCTTCCAGATCCCTCAAACAATCTATTCGAAGAGGCGAGCCCTACCAAAGGGCTATGAAGCACTTAGCTGCAGAGGAACACCTACTAGCACGACAATTTAGCTTGAAAAGAAAGCCCAAAAATTCAAAACCCAGCCTACAGGTCATATGATAACAAAATTTGGGCCAGAAGATGCCAAAAAAACCAGCCAGGCAAGTTTGACTGCAGGAAAAGATAACATTGCTCTAGCAACAAATGGAATAGTTTAAAATAATTGTAACACCGGTTGCCTAGCTGCCGTACCCAAATATTTCTAAAAATATAGCAAGAATAAACCTAATTTGCAAGATATGAGTAATTAAACGAGGGGTTGCTTACGAAACTGCATGATAATTATAGGAGAGTAATTAAAAATAAGATACAGCCAATTATACCCAGTTTAAAGCATGCAAAAATTCCAAAAAGCCACCTAATGAGACTCAAGGCTAAAAATTCAACTAGCAAAAGTTTACTAATACGAGGGTCGCTCCAAAAGTATCGTAACAGATGGCTATAGTAGGATTCAAACATCGACGTAATTTGGATGAGCTTATTTATTGTTAAAAAATTAAGAGCCCCCCAAGTATAATTATCACGAGCCGCTACTGGTTCTATACCACTTTGTATCACACAAAAAAAGAAAACATTAAGAGGCGAACTAATTCTTGAGAAATTCTACGGTTATCACTTTATCATAAGCATTTTTCACATGGAAATGATATCAGCAGTTACTAAACTTCTGATAAAACATTGGAGGAGATTCCTATGGCGGTGGTGTAGTTATTGCGGTGTGGGAAGAAGCATTACATCAATATGCAACATAAATTTGAAGAACTGTGTACCTATTATTAAGAACTATTTTTTCAAATGTTGTCGTTTTAGCAAATATACGGCTTATAAATTTCCATGTTCTTGGACTAAAATATGCGATGCACCATCAAAAGTTGTTTTTGATAATGCTAAAACTTGAAAACAAATACAAATCGGATAAAAACATTTGAGTTTTGTTACATTATTTTTACGCTTAGAATACACGACTAGAGTTTGGCGCGTTACTCCCGACTGACCCTGTATAAAACAACTTTATCCAATGTTGCTTTCGAATGTCATTTTTATTTACTTGGATACATGCAATTAAAGTATTGTATTCCTCTAGCGGTTTAACACTTTAATTCACTATATTAACTCATATAATACATATAAAAAATTGATCTTATCAATCTGTTTTTAATATACCTATCTTTATAACTTTATGTTACATCTGAAAAATTAAAAGAGAAAAGATGTTTTTATTAATTTATTGAATTCTAAAGAAAAACATCTACAAATTAATAATATTCACTATTGACGTAACCGATAAAATGCTACGATAAAATGGATAGCAACAAAGATAATGCTGCGGAGCTACAAGAATAACAGCGACGACTATAGCAAAGGTCAAGCTGAAGCAGAGCTGGGAAATTACTTTGGAAAAGTCATTAGTTACCAATTATCAATTACCGCTCAATGAAGTAATTGAATTGTAACGATTCGCCCAGTCGAAACGCGTTTTTGTGAATTAAAACCAATTCGCGCGTTCCAGCCTAGCGATTTCTACGTTACAAGTTTGAATTTTTCGCACGCGCGGCCGGCTACGTCATCAAGAGATCCCTGCTCCACGTATTACGCTGCTCCCCCACTTAGAAGGCCCGAGGTGGTGACTTGATGCACGAAGCACGAAGAGGAGCTATAAAAGCCGCTCCTCGTCCGTTCCAAGGGGAGACTTCATTCATACATTCTTTCATTCCCTCCCTTCATTCCCTTCCTGATCCTGTCCGACCGTTTAAAGAGAGAATTTTACCCGTCCTGTCATTAGTATTTTCCCGTAGCTACGATCGAACCCGAAGCCTCCAGTCTTGGAGACCGTGTTCCTAGCTAATGTTTAATTGAACTCGTTCCCCGAATAAACAGCTTTAAGAGACGATGCCCACGAATGGGAAACCGTTTCGCTGTTTAATCTAACACTTGTGAATATCCTGAACTAATAAATGTTGAAACATCTCCTGGAGGACGCTAGTAAATAATTATACCAAAATTTCCTGGAAGACGTATTCGAAACGAGGGTTAAACAACCAAGCCGTTTCATATGTCAATTTGATATCACTAAATAAATCCAGCGTCCAACACAATATTTGCTCGGCCTTGAAGGCCCCTGTAAGATTGCACTTAATTTCTGTTTGACTACAGGTTTGTACTCACCGTTTCAAACATCTTCCTATCGTAACACCGGAGAGCGACAGCGCCGCAACGATCTTAACCTATCTTGGGCCGAAGACACGAAGCAGTCCCCCAGGTGGAAAACGTCGACGATAACTTCTCCTCCGGCCGCAATTCGCACTACCACTTCACAGTATCCCCGAGATTCACAACGCTAGCCCGGTGTCGTAAGGCGAATAACATAACATATTAGAAATAACCTATACTTGCAGCTGCACGCGGTTTTCAACGTCGGACGTGACATTCGAGCGCGAAGGTTGGCTTCACTGCAAATTACTTTGGGCAAAACGTCTCCCCGGCCAGTGGCGTCCCGTCGATTCCTGCAGAAGGTGGCCAATCGGACCTTCCACACACAGATGCAAAACGGGTTGCCGGCGCGCAAGGAACTGGCAACTGGGTGCCCATCATAATTAATTAAATACATTGTAAAATACATTTTATTTGATTTCTTAAGAACAATACCTATGTTTGTAAATAGTGAACCTTATAATTAAACTGTCTAAAGTTATCCTAGTGTTTGCTTGCTAATATTCAAGTGTATATTTGGCTGAACCAAATTATCTCCGACTGAGAAAGATACCCGAAGGAAATTTATTAAGTTCATTAGCCCTAATTAGCAGAGGGCTAGTACCGTTACAGAATTACCAGATTTTCAATTATTTACACAATTATTATAAGCACACTACAATACTGCTGCACAGCCTATACTACACAAGACACAACACCTGCACATCTCATCTCCACACATACACGCCTGCACCAAATATCTCTTTGCTCATGCACAAAACTAGTTATTATCTCACTAGTCATAAGAAATCATAAATTATACTTATATTGCGCCAGGAATGCCCTATTGTGATTTGCTTACATTAAACTTAATAAAGCCTTTTCTTATTTTTTGCGTTCTGGAGATTTAACACCCAATCGAGGCCAGTAATTTAGTAATTGAATTACCAGAAAGTAATTCAATTACCGCGTGTAACTTCAATTACCAGAAGTAATTTATTAAATACTTAAAAACTAATTTAAATACTTTCGAGTAATTTAATTGCTCAAAAGTGATTGAGTATTTGATTGTGGTAATTAATAACTTTCAAAAAGTAATTGTCAAATAATTCTTAACAAATGTGGCAATTAACAATAACAATTACCGTATTTTAAATAGGAACTGAATTCCCAGACAAATCCACCAAATAGAATTTAATTAGTAATTTAATTACTAAGTAATTAATTTCTGCCCAGCTCTGAGCTAAAGCCCATTCATTTTAGGAAAAGAATGGCCTTCTACAGGGGTCACGACCACCAAACGTCCTTGTATGGTGGTCCGAGCGACTGCGATAAAACTAATGTCAGAAAGTGATGTTCGAATTCAGTACCTGCCGATTACAAGCTGTCAGGATTTTTAAATTGTACGAAAGTATGGTTAATTAGAGTATTTTCTAAATTACGACCCCGCTTGTATAAGGGTTTTTCGTGTTTTTCCGCTTGAATTTAACCATATCGAATTTTATGCAAACATTTAGTGGCCTTATAGCGTACCCAGCTGTGTCATCCGCTTGTCGCCGTCGAATTTGAAAGGCACTCATTTTGTATCTTTGCTTATATTTGTTGGCACGCTAGGTTACAACTTATCGATCCGTCTACGACTTGCTTTTAGGCGTGCTTCTGGCGTGAAGTTAACAAACAACGGTGATGGGTGCGTGAGAGAAGGCTAGTTACAGCTCGGCTGTCCCATGACCTTTTCATCGATCATCGTCTGGCGCGGTTTTGAAAAGCAGTTGGGATCCGACTTCCAAAAAGACAACATGTAGTTTTGACGCATGGTGTTTCATGCCGTCCTCTGCGGCCTCTTGCGGTGGGGGCGAGCGACCTCCGTTTCCTATGTTTTGTGCAGTAAATCTCCCGATTAGTGAGTTCCCGTTATTTTATAGTGCGTGTGTTCCCAGACTTCGAGCGAGTCGGTCACAGGACTGTGTGTGTCAGGGTTATTTGTGCTTGTCCCGGCGCTTCTACGTCTTAGTAAATGAGCCTTGAGCCGATTTAACCCCTGTTATGGGGTATCGAATGGAGAGCGGTTTATCCCTGGTTAATTCTACATGCGAATCGGCCTGCCGTGTCGATTATTCCGGTTAGATCGTGGCTTCTAGTTAGGAGACTGCGGGACATGACCAACGCCGACATTTCGAGCTCCTTTGTCCTCCCCCCTGCTGTTTCGTAGTTTCGGAAAACTCGTCTGGCTCCCAGCTGGGGCCCCCTTCGAATGCCACAGGTGAAGCTAAGGTAAGGTACTGTACTATTTATATTTTCTCGGATTGCATGCTTCGGCTGTCGGTCCGGCGTTTAGAAGAATTCCGCACTAATCAAAAAGTGAGCGTATACAGTGCCATTTTCAAGGGCTCAGTATTTGTGTAATAACTAACGTTTATTTCAGCACACCCTGCCGATACGCAGTGTCCGTAGACTTTCAGTATACAGTGCCATTTGCAGGCGCTTAGCATTTTATGTAACAGCTAAGACGCACCCCACTCTTCTGTAACTTGCATTGTAACATTGTGTTGCTTTATGTGTCTGAAGAACAATAGACCTTATCGTTAAACGTTCCCGCTGTATCTTCTTTGTGTTAAATGCTGTGTTTCAGTTTAAGCAATTTGTAGTGTCGTCGCCCGATTGGCGACTGGTGTATGATTGGTGTAAAGCAGATTCTGGAGAAAATTTGTGAACATCAAGGTAGGTTCGAACGCTCCAGCTGCCGCCTCCAGAGAGCTCCAAGGCTACACACATATCCCACCCCGTTTGGTTTTCGGGTATCTGTCAGACGTGGGCTTAATTCCAAAACCCGTGGCGCCCTATTATTTTGCAACAACCTTTATATGTCGTCACGCTCTTCCCTACGGCGTCCCGTTTGTAGAACCACGCTCATCTCCCTGAACGTATTCACCCGTGGCTATTACTCTGTTCTCGAGAATTCTAGGGCAAGTGGTGACGTTTCCCGGACGTGATAAGTTTTGTGGCATTCTAGTACCCCGAGGTGTCGTAAAAACAGGTTTATACCGTAACAAAGCTAAAATGCTTTACCTCTCGGTTATACGCTCTCTACGGTTTGTATTGATAAAAGTAATACAAAGTACTTTTAAAACATTGTTATCATATCATATGTTAAGGAACTATATCTACATCTAAAATTGTTTAGTAAAGTGGTACATAGCAACCATTACAGCATAGCAACGGCGTTAACATTGAAATTATTTATTTTTTTGTATGCTGGACAATTATCAACCGGCTTGACAACGAGTCCTGTAGGTACGTTTTTATGGCCTCGGCTGGTAGCACTTAGCAAAGCCTATTATTTCTGTTATACGTTTGGTAGTACGGAAGTATATTGCTGCTGACATAGAGAGCATCAGCAAACAATACACTTCAGTACTACCAAACGTACAACGAGAGTCCCTGCATTTTTAAAACAATTAGTTTGGGATAATTCTTTAATAAAATCAAAACGGTTCTTGTTATTATTCAGTCTACAAAACATGTTATACGACACTTGGCAGATATTCGCGTTTATGACCCTGGCGGGCTCGACCGTAATATAGTAGCTAGGCCATAAATGCTTAGCTACAGGCCTAATGTCGTAAATAGCTATTTAATCGGTATAAATATTAAAAGTACTATTACTTACATTATACACCACTTGATTGAATATCAAATGGAGCTGCTTATGGTGCTTCAGGCCAAGAAAAAAACGAGTTCTATTCAGTTTGGTTATGTTTTGACACTAAATGTTACTTTTATATAAAAGTTAATATTTCACATTTCTACACTATTGTACGAGCGTGTTAAGAAAGTGTATTTACTGAATCAGTCTGGCTGGTTTGAGACGAGCTTCTGCTAGTACTTAAACAGCATAATTTTTCATAACTAATTCCGTAATGTACTATTGTGTAATTATATACAGTGTGGAAATTAAGTAAATTCCCTAACTTTGCTAATGTTTCATTTGTAGAAAACAATCTTAAAGGAGTATAGCGATTCAAATTGCAGTACATATGTTAAAGTCATGTTCAGGATTTTACATAATTTTTTTATGTTATGACGTCACCAAAATTTCTTTTAAATGAGAACCTACATTTTTTCATTTCTGTCGGAAGAAAAAACTGTGAAAAACCTCTTAAAATTTAAATAATAAGGATGCATGAAATTACTACACGGGGAATTTCTGTACACAAAAGAAAATTACTAAAATTTATTATGGTTCAACACGGTGATCAGGACATTGTCTCGTGGTGTAGCAAATTTTGACAGCTAGTTCCTGAGCCTGATTAGGGGGGGGGGCTGAGGGATGGGAAGCCCCACTGGTTCGAGACGGTGCTAACCAGAAAACAGGTGTCAGTGTAAATCTCTAAATCACTTAGATCTTTCATAAAAAATAAAAGAAAGAAAAATGCAAAAAAGTAATGTATCCTAAATGTTTATTTACAGTATGTACATCTCTGTATGACATTCAGTAGAGGACAAAAACGAACCTGCAATAAGTTATACTTATTCGAAAGTTATAAGTTTAACTTAGTTTTAAGTATATTTAAGTATAGTAACTTGGTTGTTATAATAAATTGAGTGAAAATGCAAGCTGTACGATTATTCTTACCAATCCTATTTTGAGCCCATGTTACTCAGCTATCAAATTGACATACATAAAAAAGTTACTATTATTCAGCGATAACGGAAAACGGGGATCGCCTAAAGGGTCTAACCACTAAGGCGGGAAACCTCGCTAATGGTACCATGCGCCCAAGGTCTATTGCACATTTTAATTGGTGTGTTTCAGCGTTAAGAAATAGTTTCTAGTTTTCTCCAGTAGTCGCTTGCATAGGTATTAATACTAAACATTGAGGAACGTGTCTATTCCCGAGTTAAATACTATCAAAAGGGTTAACAGAGCTGCCCGTCCAGTATATAATATAAGAACTAGACTGATTTAAGCGATCAAAGTGAGCACATTGTGGCGACCGATTCCTTAATCCTTCCTACCATCGGTATCGGCTAGAAATTCGCCAGCGTAACCGCAAGTAGAAACGGTTCCAGCATCACAGAAACTACACGGATTGGTATTTTCAATTTGAGAACTCATATGACTCAAAACACGCGAGCTTTACACGATGAAGATACTTGTGGATGTACAGCAGAGCAGCGTTCTTAGAGGAGCTATGCAGGGTTACGGATTTGGGGGGTTCCTGCTGAGAGGTCGTCAAAGCAAATGTGCAAAGTAGAATGTGGCAGGCTTTACTCCAGTTATCCTACAAGGGAAAGGCCGCATAGTCTCAGTTCTTGGGAGCAGTTAGAGTAACGGAGAGGCTCAGAACTGTGTACGAGTTGACTTTCCAGGTCCTATAGAAGGCGATATCAGAGCCCAAGATGGAGCAAATGCAAAGCATGGCACTAACGAGCTACTAGGGGGTACGAGAAAGAGCTAAAATAACACAACGTCAAAATCGATGTTCAAAACGGAACTATAAAAACGTACCAAAGTTGGAAGGTAGCCAAACGTAGAGGATTTCGCAGAAATACATTTGTATCCAAGTTTAACCAGATATATTGTTGTGCAACCAAACATACGGTCAGGAATTGCGGGCCTCTCGAGATATTTCCTGAACTTGCAATTTAATTGTACCTTAAATCAAAAATTATAGGTAACAAAACTAGGTTTAAAACAACAAACACAAATTCCCGATATCGACAAACCGAGGCGCATACTGAAGAATGTATGCATTTGAGCTGATATGCTATAATCGCCTACCATGAATTCCCAGCCTAACCAGAACATTTGTTTAGTAAACAGTTCATATAAAAAAACACTTTTTTTACAATTTCAGTTTTCGAATGAAAGAGGTGGGAAACTAGTCTTTTGTTAACTCCATGGCAAAGGACTTGCAGAAGCTCACGGACATCGTCATCCCTCGAAGAATTTCGACATTGGGAACTGCTCAGTATTTAAAAAACTAATGACCAATGACCAATGATTTATTGCGACAATTACGAGTGCAAGGAAATCTATGTTAACTATCGAATTTTACGAACGTATTTACGAGTATAAGTACCCATTTATATTTCGATTCTACCGTTTGTGGTTGCGAAACTATTTGACATTAAACATTCGTCAAAGCAGAAATTGTGCAAAATTTTACTAATTTAACGAATCTTACGCGTTTCCTAATAAGAAAGTTACCAATACAATCGCATACAACTACATTGACAAGATATTTTTACATTTTTAATATACTGATACTCTGTACGTTAACAGAATTTTTTAGGTTCATTGTTTGAAGCTCCAGGTGTTTCATTTTCCACTGATATTATTTTGAAAATTAAAAACTAACATTTACATTTTCGTAATAAAAGCAGAATGTTCGTTACTGCGTAATAAGCATCTAAAGCATTTTTATTGGCTCGCTCTTGAAATCGAATACTCGAGTAAACGTCATGAATTTTAATTTGCAATGAAAAGCAAAGGCTTCTCCGTGCGTTATATTAAATTTACGTCCTGTAATAATTGATTTCCCATAAAATGTAAAGCTAACAAGTGAAGCTAAAACAAAGCGGGAGATTTACGAGCAATTTACTGCGAACGACTTCACTGATGGCTGACGCCAAAGGTGAGCCACAGAAGGTCGACCTGTCCTGTTTACCCTATCGCTAAGTTTCGTTTAATTCGATATTTGTTTGAGGCAAATCTTACGTGAGCTTTATTCAGCTGCGGGTTGGGAAGTATGGGAGCTATAAACTCGTGCAAGTTTACTCAAACTCGCATAAGTTGTACAAGATGACACGTAGGGCTGTCTTCGCCTCATTTAGCGACCGTTCCTCCAACAAACTAAGCGCAAAAGTCAACACAGACTCTGAAGTACTAATATGTGGTTTCTGCCTGGGTTATTTGCGCACCTCAATGGCAATTTAATCAGCGTGTGTGGAATTAACCAACGTAGTACAGCAATAAGCACTTGCGAGCGAAAGGGTAGCTTTCGGGGGTTACACCGCCGATGCAATACTTTGTGCTTCTGCATTTTGTTATCATATTGATTTCGATAGACCCTTCCCCGTATGGTAAACGTCAGTGCAGAAACGGATTTGACAAGAGTGCATTTCATAATATTTAGTTGGCACATCGCTCTCGTATATTTTTATTCCTCTAGAGAACATCCCCTTTACAGTAATTCCGAAAATATTTCTCCTAAGATTTGTTTGGCAATTGAACAAACCTAAAATAACAAAAACACTGATTTCTTCATGGTCCATTACCAGTAAGAACTGAAGGAACTATATATTTTTAGTTTTTAAATATTTACATCAAGAACTGTGATATAATCTAAGCAGTTAAACGTTCATCCCTTCAATACACGGTATTCTTCAAAATTTTGAAATATACGGGAAACCCTTTTATTTTCGATTTAACAAAAAAATGCACACCATTACACATGGTAAATACAACGATAGGGGAGGAGGGGTAAACAAAATTGAAAACTACGAGCGTTATATCAATATTGAGTACATAAAAGATATAAACCTTTAGATACGAAAGTGGTGCACCTTACCAAAATAGTTTTGATTACACAGGGTGGCTCAAAAAGAATGGCGAATAGAACATACTATATTTAGGTAGCTTGAAGTATTTGCATTGAAGCAGTAAAAATTTTGATATAACGTTGTACGAGTTTAACGTTAACTATTTTGGAGGTATTAACGAATTATAGCAAAAATGCTGAACTGCAAGCAGCTAGCGTAAGTAACAGAAAACAATTAATTGAAGGAAAACGTTACCAAAAAATTATGTTTTTGGTGAATTACCTTTCCAGTGTAAAATAGTATATGTGGGTATTATTATGTGCTCAACGTTTGCAAATTTAATAATTTCGCATTTTTTCAAATGGAACACCTTGTACATTTTTCTATTTTTGAAAAGCTATTTTAATGAGCTTTCTTTTTATATGTTACTTCATACCCCCCAAATCGACTGTTTTTAGATATGTGTGTTTGAACATAAAAAACAATTTAAGCTGTTTATACTAATTTACATAAAAAGACCGTTACTTGGAACGAGCAGGGTAGTTAACGAGTGAGCGAAGCGAACATGTTATCCGTGCGAGTCAGTAAAGTTCTAGTAACGGTTAAATATTGTACAATGTTTTATGGTATTTTGAATCGTAAACACCTTTTTTACAAAACATTGTTTTCATAGATAAAACATCTCTTTACTGGGGAAGATTGGTTAAAGATTTACGGGCAGATCGGTAACAGTTATTTACTTGTCAAGCTTAGTAAATTCACCTTTATGGGCAAACTGGTTAATTTGCAGGGTGAGCGACGTAGGTGCGAGCCCTATAATCCGGTGAGCCCTAATAAAGGCTAATTGCAAGCATCTTAAAAATATTAAACATTAATATTAGTGTAGTTATTAGAAAAGGGTGCTTATAAAGTCGCGATGGCAACATTTTACAGGCACCGTGCATATAAAGACTCATTTACCGAGTCAGTTCAGGCGATAGTAACACTTTACAGGCACCGTGCCTGTAAAGACTCATTTACCTTGTCAGTTCAGTCGACAGTAAACGACCTTTTAAAGTTAAGAGGAAATAAAAATGTATAACGTGCTGTGACGAGCCCATAAAAATTTTACGGGCTGGCCAGAGCCCGTTATAAATTTTATTATGGCTCTCCCCCATAGAAACAGAGCTCAGTAAACGGACGTTTACGATTCAGAATACCGTAAAGGTGCATTATTGCAGAAGATAACAAACGCTATTCTAATACGAATGTAAACACTTGCAACTGTCCAAACACAACAAAAAACGAAGTTTAGAAAATAAAAATCCAACCACTGCAGTACCCAGAAATAACAAATACCTACAAAAAAAACAAAGAAAGCAGGGTAAATTTATTCTGAAAAACAGTCGTATTTAGGGCTAGGAAGTAACATACTAGAAGTAAACGCATTGAAACGTTTGTTTTAATACAGAGATATACAGGGTCTTCTATTTAAAAAATTGAAGTAATTATATTTGCAAATTATAAGCTCTCTGTATAGCTTAAAGGACAGATAAAAGTAAGCTAATAAGTTTTATAACTTGCTCATTTTGTGTTTTGTAGTAATTTCCTTGTACATGTTTCTTTCTTGAGTTATTACTTTTGATATTTTTACGTGACAAAATGTGGGCTAATTACCGAAATAATTGTATTGTACTTAACTTCCGAGGTAAGCAATATTTTTTCTTCAATTTTGGCACAGCTATTATTTTTTACAGCGTGTTTCAAAATTTTACAGAACAAATATAAGGGCGTCATTCTACATAAAAACTAAGAAAAAAACTCTAATAAACATACATCCTAAAATAATTTATTTCAAAGATATCCTTGATTAAAGAATTAAAGATAGCAATTCGATTTTCAAACCTTTAAGATTTAGTAGGCTGGTGTTTTGCTCCAACACATGTTTTTGGTTTATATACAATATGTGGGTGTTGTTCTATAGTATAAAGTAAAGAAATAATAAGCATGGGTTCCAAAATAAATGATTTCAGGTTTCTCCTTTCTTCTGTTCTTTTTTTAAAGTAAAATTTATAGTAACTCTTCGAAGTAATCTCTTTCTTCTGAGTCACTATCTTTGAAATTAATGATTTCAGGACATTAGCCCAGTTACATTACACTGAAAAACGCAGCCTCTGCCGAAAAAATCCAAGTGAGCTGAAATTTTGCATACACCTTCATTTTGACATTAAAAATAATGTCTGAAAAGCCCCCATCGATATCGTGCTTGCGTGTTGAGTTATTCAAGGTCAAATGTGACAGAAATAAGTTTTTCGCAAATATCTCTCTTTCCATGGGTCGTATGACTTTTTTAGTTATTACAAGAAACAAAGGCTAGGAGATTCTCTACAAAAAAGGTTCTAACAATTTTTTTCAGACATTACATTTTTATTACATTTTGAATGTGTATTGATGTAATATAGTTAATTTTCCAGTTGAATACCTCTAAAATTGGTTTCGTTTGTGTTTTTCGTGTTTTTTTATTGACTCCTATTTTATAGTAATTTACGATACAAGTGCGTAAAGCTACTCTTTAGGCACGAGTGGGGTAGAGTTAAAATGCTCGCTCACTCGCGTTTTAAGCCCCGCAAGTGACTAAAGATGCTTTACGCATGTGTATCGTACAATATTTTATCTACGATAGAATATAGAAAACACGGTAAATATTAAAAAAAATTAAATGTAAATTAGGATTACCAGCAACCGGCAGTAATTTTGCGTGTTTTAAAAATTTTAAAACACGTTGATACTAACAACGTGCCTAATGAAATATTTTAAACACGTTACTACTGGCGACGTAAACTAATGAAAACATATTATTAAACAGCCGTTTTACAAACTTAAAACTGCCAACTAAAAGGCAATTTTACACACCATCGTAGATAATAGTAATTTACGATACAAGTGTGTAAAGCTACTCTTTAGGCACGAGTGGGGTAGAGTTAAAACGCGAGTGAGCGAGCGTTTTAAGCCCCACGAGTGACTAAAGATGCTTTACGCATGTGTATCGTGCAATATTTTATCTACGATAGATTCTAAAAAATACGGTAATTATAAAAAAATATCTTACATGTAAATTAGAATTACTAGCAACCGGTCTTAATTTTGAGTGTTTGAAAAATTTTAAAACACGTTGCTGCTGACTGCGTGCCTAATGAAATTTTTCAAAACGTTGCTATTAACGACGTAAACTAATGAAAACATGTTATTAAACAGTCGTTTTACAAACTTAGAACTGCCAACTAAAAGGCAATTTTAGACACTGTCGTAGATAAAATATATTTTAAAACTGAAAAATCACAACACCATACTTCCGGTTATGCGATTTTCTTCAAAATCTTGCTGTCGCATTTAGATAACACAGAAAACTTATATATGACACACAGACACACAAGCACACAGACCAATGAGCAAAAACATGTTTTTTGGATTCAGGGGACTCTAGAACGTGAAGATCTGTTGAAAACTAAATTTTGAATTTTTGGGGTGAATCCAATACTTCTTTTATCGTAAAAGGAAGGAAAGCCCGTCTACAAAATTTAACAGTGTATTATTTACTGAATGGTTAGTTGTACGTAAAAAACCTGTATAGTCTTGTTGTAGAGAATTTCCTAGCCTTCATTTCTTGTAATAACTAAAAAAGTCATACGACCCATAGAAAGAGAGATATTTGCGAAAAACTTATTTCTGTCACCTTTGACCTTGAATAACTCAAGAAACAAGCGCGATATGGATGGGGACTTTTGAGACATTATTTGTAATGTCAAAATAAAGGTGTATGCAAAATTTCAGCTCACTTGGATTTTTTCGGCAGACGAATTCTAATGTAACTGGACTACATATGTTTATTAGAGTTTTTTTCTTATGTTTTCCTGCTGAGTAGCGCCCTTATATTCGTTCTGTGCAATTTGGGAACACCCTGTATGTTATTAAGAATTGCAAAGTCTTGATTGTACTTCTACTTTTGGTAGTGCCATTATTATTTAAAAAACAGGAATTCGAATGCTAAATTACTACAAATAAACCAATAAGTCCAGCTGGCCGAATTTAATTAAATTTAGATATGTCCTAGGGTTGGTGTTTCTGCATTACCCAGAGCACGGAAAGAAAAATATTTAAACATTTAACTTAATTAAGTGCAGAATTTTGGTGTATTCGTTTTTTAATTCTGATTTTATTAGAACCTGAAATTAATTTATATCCATTATTTTCGTGTTTTTATTTTCTTGTACGTATTAAGAATAACTGGCTCTATATTTTGTAAACTTGGTTTTAGATATTTTTTTTTGAGGCTCAAGTGTTCAAATTATTATTTTAACGACGTTTGTTTGTTATTGCTTAAAATAAAACATATTAAGAGGCCTCAATTGTTTTTTAATGTTAAAACACGCATACCTGAAAAACGATTGAATTTAGATGCATAAAGAAACAAATCAAAAGAATGCTCAGCAAAACGGCCGCTCAAAAATATAAAAACGTATAGGATGTTCTATTAAAAAAAATCGAAATTATTGAATTTGTAAAAGTTAAGCACCCTGTATAGCATTAATACTCAGATCAACTATTCTACACTCGAGAGACATATTTTTTTAGTAACGTTTTCCTTAAAAAGCAGTTTTCGTCCGAGATGCATATTAAATTTTTCCGTCGACCGTCATAATTTGAAAAAAAAAATTAAAGTGGACACCGAATTATAAGAGTTGTTGAGGACGAAACACGTTTGCTGACAAAAAGCGTTTGCGGACGAAAAGTGTTTACGGACGAAAAGCGTTTGCGGCTGTAAAGTGCGGCCGTAAAGTGTTTGCGGACGAAAAGTGTTTGCGGACGAAAAATTAATGGTGTCCAAAAAAGTGACAGTTTTCGTACGTAAATGCGTCCGTAAAATCAAATTTTATAAGTAGGTCGACGGAAATAATACTTTATGTAACTAGTCCTCAAAGCCATTTGAGGAAGTGTTGCATACAACGTTTTTTTATATTAGCTCTCCAAACATTATAATATGAAGTTTCAATTACCATTAACGCGGCATTATATTAGGAGGCCGCGCGAAAATGTATTTTTCGCTCCCCAAACTGGTTACTTTGGAAACTGTCTAGGATCCTCAAAATGGCCATTTAGAGGCCTTGTACTTAAAGTCGTCATGGCAACTAATGTTTGAGTCCGCTAAAATGTTGCCATGACGACTTTAAGTACAAGGCCTCTAAATGGCCATTTTGAGGATCCTAGACAGTTTCCAAAGTAACCAGTTTGGGGAGCTGAAAACTGTCTAGGATCCTCAAAATGGCCATTTAGAGGCCTTGTACTTAAAGTCGTCATGGCAACTAATGTTTGAGTCCGCTAAAATGTTGCCATGACGACTTTAAGTACAAGGCCTCTAAATGGCCATTTTGAGGATCCTAGACAGTTTCCAAAGTAACCAGTTTGGGGAGCGAATACAAAAAAAACTATTTGAGTAATATGCATCACCATTGTGGCCTACACCTTTACAGTATATGTTATACCCCTTCCATCAAGAACATGCAAACATACGTATCTCTAATTCAAATAGAATGAAGCTATATTCGCGTGCTTAGAATACCTTCAATACTAATCACGGATACCATGTGTCTGTCGAAGATTATCTTTTAGGGAAACGATTTTATATCCGAACAATGTAGATGTTAACTGTTGTTGAATGTGTGATTATAATCCGTTCACGATGTTTCCTTCTCCCAGTAGGCTATGTTTGAGTGACAGTTTATTGGTACGCATGCGAAATAACTTGACATGGCAGAATTCGGTTACGTTGTTTTCAATTTGTGATTTTTTAAAGTTTGCACTGTTGCCAGTAAAATTTCTGTCTTCTTCCGCAAAATGTTCGACATTTTGATATTAAAATTGCAACGATGTCAATAAAGCAGTTAAAAAATTTAATAATTTTTTCATGTTTTATGTCTATCACAATTCCTGTATGCAAATATGCAGCAGCCTACTGGGAAGAGAAAATATTGTGAATGGATTATAGGCATCTAGTTTTTCTCAAAGACTACAATAATTTTTGAAGTATTTGCTAGTCCATAAAAATGTTAATGAAATCAAACACAAAATATAAAGCATGTCATATTACTATAACCAAGAGAGCAAGTGCTATCGTCTGAAGTTTTTATAAAGATATAGGGAAATGTACAAAATAATTCTGAATTTCTAATCCTCTTTGTTATCGGTAAGTTCTAATTTTGTGTCTTTCTAAAAACAAAACGTATTTTTCTCCGGTGTATTAACGAAGATGACATACGTTTTTATGTTGTTTCCTTGCAAGTAATTGTTTTCATGCAAAACTGCTCAATTTATTTTTTTTTTCGGTAAATCCTGTATAACATTTTGAATTTTTGGTAATTAACCGATTACGATAACTTGTTTGATTTCATTATGTGTTACGCTGTGTCTTTTTAGTTTGTACACGTATTATTACACAAAATAATCTAAGTACTTATTGCATATTACATGCACACTTGCTGTTACTTGTACTTTATCCTGGAAGTGAAATTTTTTATCTGTTGGGCAAATAAAAAAGATTAATATTATTACAACAGCTACATGACGAACATAATCACATATAATCCCATAAGAGCATTAATTCTTTCCGGAAATTTTTTTGAGTGCGTTCCAACAACGTCGTATTAATTTGCCCGAGCGGGACGCGAGGGCAAATTAGGACGTTGTTGAATGCACGAAAAATAATTTACGGATATGAATTAATGCTCGAATGGAGATTCGGTAAGAAAATCGTAACGACACAAACCCTAAAAAGAAGTAATGTCTACCTACAAAAAATTTCCAAGAAATTTTTTTGTTGTCTTGGATACGGCTCGTGAACTAATTTTTCTATTGGTCATTAATGAGTGTCGTACGATTTTCTATATAATTTATATAAACATTACTAATATTAATTTTTCTGTAATTGTGACGATGATCTTCTGGTATAACCTTTTATTATGTGCGCCAAGCAGCTAAAATTGTAAAGAGTAGAAAAGAATAAAAAGTAGAATAACCTAAAGTGTCTATATAAACCTGCTAAGACGAAAAACCCCTTTACGTCCAACAATACGCTAAGATAGTGGTCCAGTAGCTCAGTGGAAACAGGAGTGGAGCAGTAGGGTGGACTAAAATGCACGCTGGCGATAGTTAAAACAAATTGTACCTTATAGGTGGAAGGACGAATCCATGTAATTTGTGTCAAGCGCCACCTGATGTATCTGCTAGTGATGGAATGGGGATTCACACCAAGAAGACTCCTTTCGCTAACGGCAAGCGTACTCAGCTCTAAGTCGGCACGTTGCGATGTAAGGATCCCCTTAGCTGATATTTGCACCGAGTACAGCTCCATATAGAAAAATAGCGGTAGTATATTGTTCGTTGACGATGTTATTGCACCCCTACTGGGAATACACTCAAAACTGAGGTCCTGCAAAGTGTCAAATTCTTAAATATCACACATTATGCATCGCTTATTGTAAAATAACATATGCAGAATTGTAGTAATCTACACCATTCATTGCTTACTAATGGAACATATTCAACTTAGCTCGAACTGCAGCAGTGTGGATTGCCGTTGTTAAATAAAAAAACCAGAATAAGTCAGCGCCAAGCCTGAGCAAACTTTCGGCGAAGAGTTTAAAGGCTTGCTGAAGGGCGTTAGCGTAGAGCATATACTATACAGGTCAGTTGCGGAATATTGATGGCGGGCAATCAGAGTTCTTCCAAATACTCGACTCAAAGCTGAAATGACATTCTGCCAGGATAATTTTAGAATTTAACGCTTTTCCGCATCTGTATTTCACGCATCAGTACTTTTTCCGCTTCATCTAGGCCCAAATTGGCAGTTTAGCTATGTTTCAAAACTCAACCCAGTTCATTCCCAATACTAGCGCTTTCCTGCCCATTTCATCTTGCCTTGGGCAACGTTTTATTCAAATTCACATGTGCTTGCTTGCCACATGAATGACATAAGCCGGCTTATTATGTTTTTAATCCTGTTCTGGAGCTCAATTGTCTGATGTTAGATTGTATACGTCTTCAAAGTAACGTACGAGCGTTGTACAATTTGACGCAACCCCTCCCCCACCCCGTTTCTGTATGAACTAAAGAATGTAAAATAAGTAACGCGCCCGCTCGTTTCCTTTGGCTTAGGGATTCAACCGGTTGACTTGGAGGAAGCAACAAGTGTTATCGTTCGTGCCGCGTCGGCCTTCGGCAGGCGACGTCGAAATTAAGTTAAACTGTGAATGGGTGTTATCGGTCAAGTTTTTGGTCGTGTTAAATACGTTTAGTGCAGTTATTAGCCGAGGAATTCTCGTATCGTGGATATGGGAAGTCTTTGGGGCTGCTAATTAATGGGAATCTCTTTCGTGCTAATTGTTTTCAATAAAGTTACGTGTACCGTACCGCAATCTTGCCTGTCTACTACGTTCTTCGTTCCTATCATATTTAGAAATATTAACATCGTCCATACCCGCTCGACAGATAGCACCCTATTCCGTTTCTCGCAGTTCTTCAAGCCTTTTGAGGCAGTCGCTTGGGCTCGGCCTGCTGCATCGTTGGACATCATAACCAGAGCAGACTAAACCCCTACAAGGTATTGTGTTTTCCATGTATAATTTTAAAAGGGTTTCGGTGCAGTGGAAAGTGATTCTTGATGTGTCACCATTTTACGTAGCGCTGCTGATAATTTAAAATTAAGCGTTTGAACTGTTGTTACTGTCCTTAAGTCGACTTGAGTATTTATCGCAAGTCTTAATATTTGTACTTGGCTGGACATTTTTGAGTCAGTTAGATCATTTGTTGTAAATTTTACCGCCTATACCTAGATTAAACGTTGAGCAATTAACAACTCTAACCTTTGTCGAGTATTTTATTTACTGTTCGGTGTTCACATACATATTTCTACGTTAATATAGTTCAATTAGTTGTGTTTCTATTTAGTAGATTTATCACGTTTGCAGATGTATTTTGTGATGTTTTCTTCTGTAAAGGAGTTCAGACAGCTGTAGGAAAATGCAAGCAAAGTAAGTTCAACGCAGCTGTACGTAGACCGTTGCCCGAGCACTGCTAAAGTTGGATCGGAAAGGTTGGGTCATGGCTCCCACTTTCTCGGTGAGCTCACCTGTGTTTTTCTCAATTTAGTAACGTGGTGGCGTCTGGCAATTAACACCTTTATTTCGTTAACCCGGTCGTTGCTCTAATTAAGATCGAAATGAAGCTCCCCTCTTCCATCTGAGTCTTAGTTGACAATTTTTGTTACAGCCCATCGTAACAAGTCCACTGCAAAATAGCGACACGGCAAGCGAACTTTTAGATTTGTGGGTTATTTGGCCTATAAGGTTCCCAAAATGGCCACTACATTACGCGGAACGATAACACTCAAATACGTACCTGCTTGGCTGTCCTGGCGTAACTTGAATCCGCACGAGGAAGTTCGAATTACCAACCCCTTCTCCGCACTTGTGAAAAGTTATTAGCGGGATCAATTTTTAAACTGACCTAACAAGTCCTGATAATTCAGATTAATTTTTTTAATCTTACATTATATATAAAATATTTGTTATGTTAATTTTAAACGCTTTTGTATTCGAGCATATTGTGCCAGTACGCGTCTGTACACCATCAGATATTTCAAGTCTAAGGTTTTCCCACTAGCAACATGTGTGGTAAATCGTAGTTGATCCATTGCTGCTTAAAGTGGGGTTGAGTTTTAATAATAAATGAAGGACTTGAAGTCTTCCCCACGAATTTAAAATTCGCGGGGAAGACTTCAAGTCCTTCATTTATTATTAACATGTGTGGTTTTGGGTTGCGTTTTATAGCTTTCAGATTCCAACCGAACGTTAAGATGCTCATAATCAAACTTACGCAATATCTATAACCATTTCTGTCTCTTGGGTCCACATAACGTAGTGTTCGGGGCCATTTTTCATTAATTCATTCATTTTTTGTTGTTAAATGCAGTTGACTGTTACTTACCAATTCGTGAGACCAAAATAAAACTTTGTTAAAAATAAAAAAGGGTTGAAAGATACTATCAAAATGTATTAATTATTTACGAACAGCTCACTGAACAATGAAGGTAGTTATATCACTCACAATGTCTTCGAAATAAATAATTTTCAGCGGTGTCGCGAAAAAAGGTCGCGGGTAATTGGTCCCGAGAAAAAATGTCGCGCTCTTATGGGCGCGCGTCAAAAGGACGCCGGCGATAAAAGGACGCGGGCACTTAGTTGCTCATAAATAGGGCGCCAAGGAAAATGACAAGGGCTATGTGCAAGCCGATTTTATTTAATTATATTATATTACATTACAGATATAAAAGCAAAAAAATAAATAAAAGAAAACACTTTTAAACATGCCCGTTACTACCTGCGAGTCCTAAGCCTGGATAAAGTATGAAGGAAAGTTGAATGCAATTTGGAACAAAATTACAGTATTGTGAGACGGTCTGCATATTAGCACCTTGTCGTTTTGCTTTTTAAGTATAAACAAATAGCAAACAAATAGCTATATTTTCCTACGCTCCCATTTTTCGCCGGCACCCTTTTTTCGCCGGCGCGGCGTCCTTCTGACGCGCGCCCAAATGTGCGCCACATTTTTTCGCGCGACCAATTGCCCGTGACCTTTTTTCGTATATCCATTTTCAGCTATGGTGAAAAATATAGTAGCAAGCTGATCTTGCAACACAAATCGAATAATAGCTATTCATGTTTATTTTACATCGATGCTTGTTTTTAAAACGGACTTTATTAGTACAAACAAAACTTTACATCGATGGAGTAGCAATTCAAATACAAGTTATTAGGACGAGATCTGACTGCCAACTAACTATAATCATAAAATAATAAAACATGTACCGATGCTGCACTGCAGGAACTGAGCCAGCATAAGATAACTGATCTATTCAGTCTCAGCAAAGAGATGAATACAACAATAGTGGGCACACGCACGTAACTAGCTAGTTATTACATAATATTATACAGTAGACTTTTGCGATTGTTCTTGATTCCAATAAAAGGTTCGGTAACGATAGGGTTGTGTAAAACATTTCTAGAACTAGGAGAGTTACGTAAATGTGCATATTACTAAAATAGTTTTGATTATACATGGTGGCTCAAAAAATGTGGCGAATTAAAATTACCTATTTTAAATTGAATGACCTCTGGCTAGGTAGCTTAAAACGGGAATTATTCTGGATATATTAACGATTTTATGCAAAAATGTTGAACTTCAGGTGGCTGCTGTAAGTAACAGGAAACAACTGAACGATAGATATATTTGAGAATATTCTGCATGCATACACAAGAAAACAGTGTGTAAAAAAGATTTATTTTTCTCTGCAATTTTGTTCAACTTGTATACATCCAAATAGGAGAAATCCTAGGCCAAAGAGGAAAAAGAAAAAGAAGATGTATACATCTGATCGAACTTTTACTCGCCTTTAAAAATATTTTTTGTCACCCTCTAATTCTCTTTGTTAGAGTAAGGCGTATTTGTTCTATGAAGAGCATGTGTTATACGTCCTAGAAAACCATGTTGCTAATAATATTTCTACACAATTATGCATCTTGTTTTTTTTTCAGTAGTAAGTCGGCAATGTATTGACTTGGATTAAATGTGTGCAATAATACGTCGAAGTCATCGGTGATAATGTTTGCAACATTTTTTGATTTTCCAATTTTGTTGCAAACTTCTTACGGAATACATTTCCATGCAATTCTCTGCTTGTGAGCAGTCACTCTCTTAACTTTTCGTACACTTTAATTTGCCGGTTAGAAATATCTTCATGTTGTTAGATCGATCAACTTAATCGATTTCCTACATTATCAAAACTGCTTTATCCAATACATAAACAGGGACCATTCTGTATATATTCTGTAGTGTTTTCAACACTTCACATACCTTTGTATTCATAAAAGGGCATATTACAAAAAATATTACTTAAACAGGACATCCATTTCAACAAGTTAAAACTCTTATAGAAATTGCAATAGCTTTTCGTTATGGCTGAGCAAAATATTTAAAAATATGAAGTTGTATTTCTCTTAGAGTAATTATTGAATGACTTTATATTCCATACAATCAAACCATTAACATATGACTTGCTTGCGTAAGCACATGCATTAAGAACTTGAATTATCATGATGATTATTAAAGCAAGTCCTTCACGGTTATAAAATAGCAAACTAAATAATTTTAAAAGTAAAATGTTGCCTACTAACATCAAAGCCAATAACTGCAGCTCGATTGTTATTTATGTAAATATGAATGGTGTCGTGCTATGTAGCTTTCTGTCTGCTTATATTACTATTCCATATCTGTTTAGGAATATCAAAGAAATGGTCGTGAATAAAGTATCAAAGGGAAAATCGTTATTGGTATAGATTTGCATAGCTTTTATTTGCAACTGCGTTATAACTGCGTCGTAGTTGCAGAAATAGTAAGAGCTTTATAAATATTTTTCCGCTTCAGCGTTGTCGGACGGCCCGTGCCGTTTAAATGGTTTTGGAGATAATGGGATTATTCCATTATTAAATATCTCGCAACATTCGCTTACACCGACGCTAATTTGATTATTATCTGTCGTTTATTTTTACAGATTATTCGCCTAGTTTTAACATCAGTAGTTTCTTGAAATTGCAGTTATAAACTGATCACTGCATTCATTGTAAAATGACGGAACAAGTTTATACCATCCTACAAAACTTTTTGCTGACGTTCAACAAAGTTGTATTTTAGAAGAGAAACTATTTGAAGTACACATGTGATAATTCTCAACTACTGGCCTTTCGGCATAGTTGTAATTCCAATGTTACTTCATTGTACTAGCCTCATCAACTAGATGTTCAGCCGATCAAGTGTAATGCGTCATAGATTAACCGCAAGTGAAAAACTTTCGAATATTATTGTTATAAAAATCACGAAGAAAAATCGACCTGCAACATTTAAGGGGAGCTGGATATAACGAAGTTCACAGTTCGAAGATTCAATAAGCGGAGAAACTGATATTTTTTAAAGCGGTTAAACGTCCTGTTTGAAAAACATCATTATTGTTACAGGTGAAAACCTGTGTGTTGCCTGTGACAGACTTAAAAGGTGCACACGAGTAACTAAAATAAAAAATGTAGTGTTTTCAACTAAAAATGCAGGTGTTTGCTTGCAAAAGTCAAAGCCAAAGAGACGTATAAAAGGTGTTAATGTATTACTGTTTAGGCGCCACCACGGTAATATAAGTGCTGTACTAGAAGGTCCCACCATAGTCGGCCTGGCTCTGACCTACAGGAAGATGTGGGTACCTGACGAAGTGGAACTACCTTTATCTGTAGGCTGAGTTCGTATTACGTCAACTTTAGACTATTAAAACCCGTCATGTCGTTTACACCCTAGTGAAAGTAAGTTTTAATACATCGGCATCAAACCAGTCGAGGTTCCAAATAGCGATTAGCACACTCATACGGAAATGAGTTCGGAATCTGAGTCTGTTAAACGGACGATGCGCTAAAATCTTACAAATATTACAAAATAGTACACTAAATAGAAGATAATGCTCATGCAAGAATTACACAATGAATGAGTGTGTTCAGCTGGTAAAACAATAAATAAAGCAACAAATTGAAGGCAGCGACTTGGACTTCAGCTCAAAACAGCGATTCCGGGCGAAAAAATGTGATTGACTGTCCTCCATCCAAGCTCGAAGAAAAACTCAAGAAGTTAACGGTCAGCAAGGAAGGGCAGTCGGCGAGAAATGTAACCCAATCTCGGAAATGGAGCGATTGTTGCAACTCAAACGGCGGTATGAAGAAATAAAAAAACGGAAATATTTACTGCGATGCTGATAGTATCCAATAAAAATCTAATTTTGGAGTTCCACGATATTTTAAGAAGTATAAACGGAACTTCAAATATTACTCAGAGAAACTTGTATTTTATCCGGTAACAAAACTGATGACATCACAAAGGGCCGAAAAGCGCTTCCATACGGCTAATACGAGTATCTACGTGAAAAGCTTGGCGCTGCACCAGAGCCACTTTCCAAAAAACAGCTATATTCTACCAATACGAGGAGCATGCTTTTCCAACCAGAAGTTAAACCCAAATTCACTCATCTCATCTGGTCTAAATCTACTGGTAGGGTGCCATATGAAAGACTAGTAGACATTTGTAAGAAACCGGCCCTTTTAATGTGGATTACAGGTAAGTAAAATATTGAAGCATCCTTGAATGTGTCCCGTGATGCTGTAGAAAATGGATCCATAAGTTTGCAGTCAGTCTTTATAAAGTTACTTTATGTTTCCTTAAATTGGTGACCCTCGCACGACCTTTCTTATAGACCAATGAAAAACCATTAACGAAAGTCCAAATAAAGAACAGTTTGGCGTGGGAACAAAGGAGTACCTTTGATACAGAAACAGTGGACAAGTGGATTGTGAAAATTGCTAAATGAGTTATACTCTAGGGATAAATATCTTCAAAGGGGCTAAAAACTCTCGAGTTTACTGTTGGTGTCTCCAATGCATAAAATATCATAGAAGACTGAATAATAGCTTATTTTCCACTATTGAAAATTGCATTGCAATGGAAATTTTATCTTTCATCAAGATTGAGCTTCTTGTCGTACGGCAAATCGATGAAAATTTGTTTGCTTATAATTATGATATTATTGGATTGGATCTCGAGCTGTGTTGATCTTAACGTCAGGGAGACGTTTTGCCATAAGACGAAAAGGTGCTTCAAGAACATTCCACAATGAATTTCAGGAAATTTAATACCTAGGGACTCCCAAAAACTTGTTCATAGCGTGCCATGTCGAACTTAGACCGTTAGCAACGAAAAATTAGATGTTACGCTCTACTAATAGCACATAAAAGCTATTTTGAATATTTAGTGGCCAATGAATTATCTCTTCCTTTGATATTTGTTTTTTAATTAAGTTGATTTGAAAATTAAATATACATTTTTGCACAAAAATAGTGTACTGCCATCTTAATCTCTCTATCAAAGTAGACCAGTTCATAGTCTTCTTCAATACATAGTTGGGGAGACTTCAATGCGAAACACAAGCATTGGATTCTCCGGCTCATAACACCTCGTCACAGAGAATTGTACCTGGCAATGCAGACCAATAAGATGCAACACCTCTCTTCAGTGCAGCCAACTTACTGACCTGCGGATACATTCAAAACTCCGGGCCTACTTGACTCTTGCATCATAAAAGACCACTTCTGGTCTTTAATGCTCAGGTCTACATCAAGACAAAGCCACATACTTTATTCAACAAAAATATCAGTTGGAATGTCTTCAGGTAAAATCTAGCGTGTCGACTAAATACAAACGTTTTCTTGACGACAGATCAAAATGTAGATGAAGCATTTGAGTATTTAACAAACAGCATACAACAAGTTAACAAGTACCATTATATGCAATCCCCATGAGACAGGTGAAGAAGACGCTGGCTACTGCCCTGGGAGAAGGTTGAAAACAAAACGAAACTGCAAAAACTCTGACTAACTTCTCACGTCCCAAGCGATAAGACCAAGCTACCTATAGCCACAAAACAATTAAAAAAACTTCTTGAGGCGCCAAACACTTTCTAGAAAAACTTTCGACTACGAAGGCAACTGAATATCCTTTTCCAGCTGAAATTGTCCTAGAAGGTCAACTTGAGGTTCCATACTAAATAAACTTTCACATAAAACTTTTTAAGGTTGCCGAAATCACGTTAGCAATCTTGACGAACTTAAAACCCACGAAAGCTCTAGGATATGATGTGATAACAGAAAAATGTTTGACTATGGAATATTTAAGTTCAAAGGTTCAACATCCAATGTTTAGTATTTTTAATGTATATGTAACATTAACGTATATATTTTTAATTTTATGTACATATTGTAATGGTATTATGCTTACAGCAATTCTGGTTACATTGCTAACGTGTGAAGATTAAAGAAAGATTCAAATAAGCCCAGAATTGGTATTGTATATATTGCAACAGTAAGAGTCACTAGTAAACATTGATAATTACATAAAAGACGATTAGCAATAACTGTAATTAATTAACAGATATTAGTGATTGAATAAAACAATATTGCCAGGGTGCTGATCAGCTTGTATTCAAATGTGTGCTCAATATGATAAATGTAGCTAATGCTACGATAACGAACAGATTAATTGTGTAACGTCAGGACAAGATAATAAAGTCGTTTTAGTACAGAGGTGTTTCGAGGCTCTACAGAGGTTTAATTCAGCGTTTGCATTCATATCAAAGTGCCAACAATCGATTACGCAGCTAAAGGGGTTAAAAAGCAGTGCAAAGAGACACAGATTATGCATAGAGCATATAAGAAGCAACCTGAGAATTAATGAAGATTACAAGAAGGTACCAGCGGCGTGATAATAAGTGTTTATTAACTAAAGATGAAAAGTACGACCAATTGTGAGCTTGCAGTTTCCTGAATGACATTTACAAAAACAGTTAAAAATTAAGATTAGAAACGGTACACTTACATATAAACAATTGTAAATCATGTTGCTATGGTGACCTAGAGAGTCGCTTGTTAATGTTTGTTGGTGAAGCCAAGCTGAAAGCTTGTATGTCGTTTGACTTCCCGATTTTGATAATTGATGAAAGTAGATATTTTGTGCCCAGGTGTGCGTTTTATTTATTTGTCTGTGTGCGGAGGCCAGCTGTGGTTAAATTGGCAGTGTTCCGGAGTGCAGTTCCAGAGTAAATTGGACCTGGAGCGTAGCCTGTGCGAGAGCGTCTTTGAAGTTAAGATTCCACAAGATTTTAAACTGCAGGAAGCAGAAAACAAAGTGCGACACCTAGAGGAGGCCTTATTCGTGGTCTATAAGCAGGTACCAGCAGCAGGTACCTTTCCAGGAAGCAAATACGAGCTTGGCGTCCTTTCGCAGAAACCGGAAACGAGATCGCCGTTCCTTGAAGAAAAAACAAATGCGAGTCGGCGTCCTTTTGCATTTTAAAAACAAATTCCAGGTTAGCCAAACTACTTGACTATTATGAAAGCATTGTTATAATTTACCTGAGCTGAACTGATTGGTCGTTGGTTAATTTGTTGTCAAAATACGCTGAATTTTCTGTGTTTCGAACAGCTTTGTTTTGGGGTTAAATATGTTGTAGTTATCTGTCATTCGTCAGAATCGAGCATTTGCCATACAACGGTAAAATTCATCAACAGTGTAAAAATCCAACCCTGCAGATACGAATCTCAAATTGTTAGCCGGCGCATATGTTTTTAATAAATTGCAAATGGAAAAAATATAGAAAGAGCAACATCTATATTACAGCAAAGCATAATTAAATAATTATATTTTTAATTAGGCACAGAGAGAGGCAAGAAAATATTTATTGTATATATACACCAGCTAAACCAACAGATAGGCTGCCGAGGTAGCCATTTGATAATAGGTTTGGACATATAAACTACATAAAAAAAGAACGTACAATCCATGAGAAAATTGAACAAAGTGCATTCTGAATCAAGGTAAAAAATATATAACAAGTAAAACAAACATTACACTATTACGAGTAATATTATTTAAGTAAAAAATATTAGACCAAAACTGTACATGTCAAAACCAGATGAATTTTATTTGAAATTGAAGTTATATCCTTTGAAAAGGAGGCTGAAAACTAAAAAAAAAGTAAAAGAAAAAAATGTTGACGCTTTTTTTTATGTTACAACGCTTGTCTAATTGTGTGGACTTTTACACATTTTATACACTAGGGAACCACAAACTATCCTAGAAGCACAAACTATCCTAGAAGTGAATATTAATTTTGATACAATAGTCATCCAAAAAGTATTATTTAGACCAAGCTTCGTAGTGGTCGATCAAATTTTATTTGTTTATTACAATAAAAAAAGGACAAAGAGATCATAACAATATTTACATAAAACCTTAAATTTTTTATAGTTTTTCTGTTTTCCAGAAAAAAAGTTATATTACTAGTTAAGCATTGGATTTATTTTAATCGTTACCTGCTTCTAAATTTCCATCAGTAGAAAGAATATTTTTGTATAGTGCAGATGCAGATATAACTAAGTATGTCAAAAATTAAAGAAACGCCTGAAGAAATAAATACAGTTTTCTGAGGTTAATTGTTTATCGAAGCTGTGTTTTTTAAATAATGTTTTATGGTACTAGTTTTTTGCAAACTAGTACATTTCTTTATTTTATAAAACTTGTCTTACCTTGGTCATTAGATTATTTTAGGCGTTTTTTCAACTAGTAGCGCGGTGCGGTGCGCCCTTAGGATATTACACGACTAGAACTTAGATCTCAAGCTTGCGTTTCCAACTCCAGCCGAGAGATAGATTCCACACTTGTAACTTTTCAATGCCTCTTGCCTAAAGCCTCGCTCCGGCGAAATGGTCAACAAGTTGTCTGTGAGAGCATCTCGGTAGAAATTCCCATTGGTAAGGCTCAAATGTGTGTATATATGTATTTTAACTTTTATCACTAATTTTCCTCAATAGTGCGTGCGTTATTTGTCTGATTATTTCTGTTTTGTTCTAATTTTAGTGCTAACAGCTTTGCTGAACTTTCTCCCTTGTGAAAGAAGATCGAGACTACTCCCTCGCACAAACTTGATATTTTCGAGTTATCTTTTAAAAAGTAACTATTCAACTGACTAGTTTTAGTTAACAGCGGCAAAGTTGGCAAGTTGACTTATGGTATTAAATATCAAGTAGCGTATGAAAACCAACTCCGATAAGCTAATATAAATCACAAACCAATTTTGATCTTTGTTTTCGGGCCCTCCGATACCAATAAATGTATACTTAGTACTTATTTATTGATCTAAAAATTATTTTAGAAATTATCATCTATTACAGTCAATACACGAGTAAAAAAATGTTTCAGAGGCTGAAATACCATAGGCTTCGACAGCAAAGCCATAAATTGATTGTACTTAGAATAGAATCTAAAATATTTTGATACAATCGATTAAAATTGAATCTACTTTAATAAAAATCGAATCCAATGAGATTTAGTAAAAGCGAACGGAATACTTGAGTTTCATTAAATAGAATTCAATATACTGAAATCTAATATATATTTTGCACTCAAAATATTGGATCGATTACAAATCGAAATCTGTTAATCAAAACCGTGTTTAGTAAACTGAAACCGGGTCAAAATAAATTATATAAAATTGAGTTTAATGCATTGTATTTAATATACAGGATGACTTTAATGGTTATGTAAATATTTTAACTGGTAACAGAGGACGGTAAAATAACATAATTGGTCCAATAACTTATACAACTGTTAGTTTCCGTAAATAAGTTTTTCTAAAAAAGTAGGAGTTCAGTTAAGTTTCAATAAATGTAATGATTATAAACCAAAGGAGCCTATGTTTACTAATGTTTGTATTAATGTCATATTAACGCCCTATTTTTGAAATATACCATCACATGTATTTTATTTTATTGCAGGCAACGGATTTTTGTTGTCACATTTTTTAATAAAACCTAATTTTTCAACTACAATATCGCCTTCATCTCCGTTTAAAATCCACTGATTCAAGAATCACGTTTCACGTTTAATTCAATAGCTGCTTGTTCAATTTCAACAACTCTAACGGCTTTGATACAGGTTAAGTGTATTCCGTCTCTCAAAAACGATAAACATTATTATAATAAAATTTTGGGGATGTAGGCTCTTAATGTGTGCCATCACTGCTTAATAGTATATTACATAAAAATCAGGAAAGTGATGAAACGGCTTTCGTATTTCAACTGTCGAGCCAGGCACACACTTCTTTGATATGCATTGTATATCGTTTTTTCTGAAATCGCATGATTAAATTTTAAAACGAGGGATTCGTCTAATAATTTAAATTATCTGAGCTAATATTAACAACAAAAATGAAACAATATCAAATAGGCCCTGTTTCTATTGTTCCCAAGGTGAATAGTCACATTAACGTTGAAAATTTGATTTATGTCGAAATAGACGTAAAACTATGATCACATTTTAGGTTATTTTTCTGTAAAAAATGTATTGCGATAGTATATAATATTACACTGGTTCTACTTTGTAAGTTGCAAGCCAAGTTGTAATATTATCTCTCTCAACCCTACTTGAGGTGCCAAATTATAATACTACCTTCTTCCGTCGGTAGTTATTACAAATTAAATATACTCTTTTACTTAATAATAAGAAGTAGTATCAGGTATAGTTTCTGACCTTACTCTCCGACCTTACTCCTTATTGAATTAAATTAAAATTGACATATCTCAATATTCAATTATGACATTTGGAATTATGTCATGTGATTCTAATTTTAAATACCTGGGCTAGACAGTTATTAAGCAATGGAGCTCCTCATTCCCAGCTGAATGAGTAAATGTTGAAATCATCTCTTATTACTATAAAAAACTTGATTACTATTATTAATTTACGATACAAGTGCGTACAGCTTCTCTTTACGCACGAGTGGGGTAGAGTTATAACGCGAGTGAGCCAGCGTTTTAAGCCTCGCGAGTGACTAAAGATGGTTTACGCATGTGTATCGTACAATATTTTATCTATGATAAAATCTAGAAAACAAGGTAAATATAAAAAAAAATAAATGTAAATTAGGATTACCAGCAACCGTTCGTAATTTTGCGTTTTTGAAAATTTTTAAAACATGTTGCTACTGACAACGTACCTAATGAAATCTTTTAAACACGTTACTACTAACGACGTAAACTAATGAAAACATGTTATTAAACAGTCGTTTTACAAACTTAAAACTTCCAACTAAAAGGCAATTTTACACACTGTCGTAGATAAAAAATATTAATGAATTGATTTGGTTGATCAAAAACACTCCTTAGTACATCACATCGAACTTATTATTCAGTTGGTTAGTACTTGAAAGTTTGGCCTGACATTACAAAAAATCAGATATTAGTTGTCAAAATATTTAATCAGATGTTTAACTGTTCCAAACTTGATTTAAAATTATTTCTAAATACCTACTCCAAAATATATAAATTATAATGACTGAAGTACGTCGAGTACACGAATCACTATATAAATTTAGAAAACTAATATTCTAGATTAAGCTCTAAATATAAAATTACAATTGTTTCTACTAATTTGTCATTCTAAACTTGTTATGTATTTCTTAATTAGGTATAAGAAATAAGCACTAACCTTCTGGAAGTATCCCTTGTACCTAAGTGTATTTTAGGCCAGCTTCTAACTGGATATTGATCTGCAAACACCTCGGGTCCGACCAAAATAAGCTCGTTGCAGCTCTCTGACCCCTTAATATCTGGATATACAGTTCTACAGCATACCACAAACCCAAACACTTGCACCCTTTTTTACTGGTGTCGAAGCCAAATTACCACTTCAAATGGATTCAAACTATCTTGCATTATACTTTTAATAATAGTTGTGACTCTTAGTCAAATTTGATGGCAAAGAATATCGTATTACTATTACGTATCAAATATACAATTATTACTTTTCACAATTAAAGGAACTCTAGCCCTTTGACGTAATTATTTTAACGTCGATTATTATTTTCATGATACTGTTTTACTTCATGTAAACAACCACACTGGTTGCCCACTACTACCCCACCAGTTATCTACATACAACTGTTATCACAATATACCCATTGGATATCTGGATATTATTTTTAAATTAAATGAATCATCCACACAGCATGCTGCATTACAAGTAGTCTGGCTTTTACTGTATTGAGTGAGACAATGTTTACTTTCCTTGTCCAAAACGTTTCAGTAATGGATAAAATATGGACGATTTTAGAAAAAATTCCCTGCATAACTATTAAGATCACCCTGTATATAGGGTAGGCTACATGGATAATTTTGCTTCTTGAGACTGCAACCCAAGGTACATATACCATGGCAACCCAATATTTACATAAGAGAGACATAATGAAAGTTGTTGCGCCTTTACTACACTGAAGCAATTGACAGATAATTTTGACAGCGGTAAGTCTAAAGGTTGGTAATATTGCGTAAATCAGTAAGTTATATTAACGATCCAAGAAATCACCGGCATGGCTATAATAATGTTTTTGCACTACTAGTCTCAGAACGCACCGTTATTGGCCTATCTTTAGGTCGTGAAGTTGATTTTCTCCACCAAGGGAGAGAAAGTAAAATAAACAATTTTCACCGTGGTAACTAATAAATTGCTAAGTTACCAAATAGGACTATTTTAATTTTGACGTTTTAAAGAGCTGTATTGTCAGGTTGACAGTTAAAATATTTTCGAAATTTGTTGGGAATTTAGGTATTAAGCCGTTTGGTAGTGCAAAAAATAGTATATACACCACGGTAGCGAATCGTCTTATAACCTTCGCGCTTTAGATACTTCGCGCTGCGCGCTCAGTATCTAATATGCGCTCAGGTTATAATACTGCGCTTCGCTACCTTGATGCATAATATACTATTTTTTATTGTTTAAATGAATGCCTTTCGCGTCTCCCTTGAAGTAGAGAGAAAATTCGTTGTAATTAACATAACTTTGTCAGAGGAAAAAATAAAAGTTGTTACACTTACAGTATATGAACCAGGTGGTGGGATGTCATCCTCCTTGAACGTAAAGCGGGGGCTATTACTGAATGTCAGTCCTCTCTCTCCCATATTCTGTTGCCCAAGATAATCAGCGGGACCTTGAAAACGGAAACTTTACACGCACAGTGCTTCGTTCTAGGCAGTAACTACAGAATGATTCATTGGGTTGGAAAACCCTTGGAAATTATGGTTCTAAGCTTTCAAGCCGGAAAGCTAATTACAGAGACAAGATCGCGAATAACTAATGTAACGATGTTGCGGTTGCCATTATGTTGTAAAAATTAACAGACGTGATATTTCTAATCAGAATACAGAGGATATTACTATGGTCTCACTAGAGAACAAGGTATGTAGATATATCGTAAATGGTAATAAAGGGACAAAGACTGGCGTTGAAAGAAATGTTTGCCATCTCCATCACAAATTTTGTTTAATTTTCATTACAGGCTCAAAAAACCTACAATTTTCAATATAATTTATTAAATTTCAGCATAATGCAAAGCCATATAGTGTAATAGCCTCGCTTAATAAATAAATGAGATTTTAAAATACAATATAAAATTTATAATTATTAGCAAAGGATATAAGAGATTGTAACTTTAATTGCCACAAATAAAATGGTTTATTGCTCATTTCTTATTTTATCTATTTGCAACAAACTAGGGCTTAGCTCTGGAGAACATGAAACAAACTTCAGGGTGTCGGTTCATAAAATTAAGAAACACTTTGTATGGCAACTAACTCGTATGCCAATTTAACTCGGGTATTAGGGCAAATATGGCTTTTAGATAACCTCTAAATTTGACTGCCACAACAAAATGATCTGTGGTCGCAAGAACCAGTGTAAAATTGAATTTTAAAACACCAAAATGGCAAGGAAACATCAGGTTATAGTAATTTACGATGCAAGTAACGTTATTAAACTTTTTCCATTACGAGAGAATAGTTTGAATGAACGAGCGACGTTAGGAGAGAGTTCTTTAAAATTCTCGAGTAATGTAAAAAGCAGATTCGTATATCGTAACAGGGTTTATATTATCCTAAAATACTAATCTTTTTCAAAAAATAGGATTTTTTTTATTAATGACACAACAGCGAGACATATATCTGTGGTGGTATCACTCAATACTGTATTGCCAGGTTATGTTAAATTCGAGATTAGCAGATTAAGTTTTGCGTCATTCTGTGTCAAATAACAAACAAAACCTAGCCTACTAACATCGAATTTGACATAGACTGACATTGTCACTAACAATACACGTCAGTACTGCCAACATCTGACTAAATGCTAATAAAGTATCGGTATGTTATTTTTCTTAACAACACTAGTGTTGTTAAATGCATCTTGACGCAACTCGTTGCTAAGGAGTTATTATCACAGTAACATAATAGGATAAAATAAATACAATTAAAACTGTGACGTAGCAACTGTCAAGCTCGTTTTGTTTCTAGTGTGACGTCGAAGCCCACGCGCGATTGTTTTTGTTCTGCATCCGGCCAAAACTGAAAAATGCGGCATCATCTTGCACTCTCAAAGGACGCCCTCTAAATTTCTCGAAGCTGGACGGACCTGGACAACTGGAACCTGGTGCTACACCTCGTAGACAGTCTCAACTTGACGAACCCCGCGAATTATGGGGCTACAGCGTAGGCCTCCTACTTCCTACCTTAATCGGAGGCCTCTCGGACGCTGATGGTTACACTTCCCAATAACGCCACGGGAAATATTCACTTGGGAATGACGCCCTGCACACTGGTGAATAACTTTATACACAACTGGTATTAAAAAACTTTTTATTTATAATTTAAAGCAATACAATGTGGAGCTCAATCTGGTCCCAACACAAAATTTTACAAGCTTGTTTAGTCATCTTAACAAAACGCTGTCAAGTCACTTAACAACTAGATTTTCAATTTTTATAGAAAATAAATTAGGATTGGTAACATGTTTGACCTTATAGACTACAGTTTTGATGTTATGTCTTTGCCTAACTACTAAAATTGCATTCTTCTTGGAATAAATGTCACTACACTTTCCTCTGCTTTTAAATCACTTTTGTTTATAATGCACTGAAACACTTGGAGTTCCTTTAGCATCTCACTAATTGTGATTTTTTCGATCGGTTGCCTTCCATTTTTCCATTGCTCTTTGTAATAATTATTTTGTTCGCACTGTTTCGTCTTTTTTTTCAGCTAATTTGCCCTTTGCTGGCTTATACACTTTTAATACATAACGCTCATATACTCCCTGTACTTAACAAATCATTCTGTATCGTTTTATTCACATTATGTTTGACGTTATTAAGCTCAAATCAGTCAGTTACAAATCAAATTGCATTAGCCCTTCTGAACATTTATCATATCTGAAGCTCTGAACGTAATCCTTCTGAAACGTGCTTTATTTCATGCTAACTTTTATCCCTCAAATTATTAGTTACTGTAGCTCACATCAGGTGCATTTATTAATGTAAAGGACCGATTATCTTGCAATAAAGAAAAAAATTAATTCTGTGCTCATGTTGACCTTATTCATTTAGTTAATTAGGCAATCAGAATTGCTGTGGTCAGTAAACCATTACAATAGATGATTTTCAAAATTTCATTAAATAAGTTTTTGTACGATAGAACGATATTACTTAGTTACCGCGTTTGTTGCCAAATCAGTAAGTTATGTTTACCGTTCTAGAACGGTAAGTAAAAATTCGAAGTTAGCAGGTTACGTTTTGCGTCAATTTTGACACAGACTGACGCAAAACCTAACTTGCTAGCTTCGAATTTGACATAGACTTACATTGCCACCAACATATTATTCTGTGGTACAATATCACATTTTACTGACGTTTGAAGAAAAATACTTTTCTATCGTGGAAAAAACGTCATAAGCATCACGAAAGTTAAGAAATAACCGATCTCAGACAATAATTGGAGTCGTCGCTTCGCTCCTCCTCTAAACAATTGTCTTCAATCGGTAAAATGTCCTTGCCGTTCTTAATTCTTAATATACTATTTGTTGGGGGAAGACGATATTTTGCTTCTTCTTCTTCTTCTTCTATCCTCTTACATAGTTCTATCACCCCTCTTTACTGGTAAGGTCATATTTCGGATTATATGTCTACCTGGCTCGAAACCGAATATGCTCTCTGTCAAATATGTGTATATGTTACAGGCAACTTGTATAATTAAGACATTTTATATAATGACTACTCTCTAATGAGCTATAGGCATTTTATGAAAGGTATGTTTTAAATTAAAGTTAGCACTCATTAGTCAATGGGTTTAATGCGGGTGTACGCTAACTCATCCCCCCCCCCCCTAGCAAATTTTGTAGGTATTTATGGCAGGCGAGCTCACCGCCGGCATCAAACAACGACCGGTGAACATCACCGGAGACAGGCCAACTCATGTAAGGATGCATACAACAAATACAATCAAAGGGTTCAACTAACCTAAACAAGCTAGAATGGCACACAGCACGCGTTTTTACCCTTGATGAAAATGAAACCTAACAGTTGTTTACTTAATAATACTTTCCCAAAACTGTGGAAAAAGGCAGTTATTACTCCCATACCAAAAAGCTCCAATCCTAAAATATACAAACACTTACGGCCTATAAGTATCCTTCCAGTTTTCTCGAAAATTTTGGAAAAGGTTATAAATGTTCAGGTTCGTGGTTATCTAAATGAAAATAATATCTTGCCTGATAATCAATCAGGTTTTAGGGCTGGCTATAGTTGTTCAACTGCATTACTGAACGTCACTGATGACTTAATGACTGCTAATGATCGAAACCAACTCTCCATATTAATCCTTTTAGATTTCAGTAAAGCTTTCGATACTTTAAATCACAACATTTTGCTCGATATTCTAAAATATATAGGCTTCTCAACTAGTGCTATTGATTTACTTCGAAGTTACCTTTCTGACAGACTGCAGAGTGTCAAGTTGGTGAACGAGTCATCGGCGTACAGAACACTATCTAGGGGAGTGCCACAAGGCTCCATACTAGGCCCTTTACTATTTTCAATTTATACTCACGCCTTTCATAGCGTCGTTAAGACTTGTATGGTGCATATGTACGCTGACGACACGCAGCTATACTACTCATTCGAGTCTGAAAGGGTTTTACAAGCTTTAAATGATATACAAGTTGATTTAGACTCTATTTTTTAAATTGCATCCCAACACAGTTTACTCCTTAATCCTCTCAAATCGGTAGTCGTACTCTTCGGTAACAAACAAAAAGTGGGGGATTTAAGAACTCTAGTAAGTTTAAATATTGATGATCAAGTAATTCCAATTAGAGAAGAATCAAAAAACCTTGGAATAATGGTGAATAATAGCTTTAGATATAATTCTCTTGTAAACAATTATATTAAACGGGCTTACCTAAATTTAAAGTTAATTTATCCGCATCGCCATTATCTTCCACAAAATCTTAAAGCTCAGTTGTGTGATTCTTTAGTTTTAAGTCATTTTAATTATTGTTCGCAAATTTACGGTCCTTGTATTACCAAAGACACTTCTTCCAGAATTCAAAGGGTGCAAAATTCTTGCATACGTTTAATTTTTGGCATAAAAAAATATAACCGCGTTTCACATAAATTAAAAGACATACAGTGGCTTAACATGGAAAACAGGAGACTGCTGAGTGCTGCCTGCCTGTATCACAGAATTATTACAGAAAAACAGCCCATATAGTCCGGCAGCAGAACTGTGTTATTTCCCTGAAGTGAAAATTTTCGTATTAAGTTTTTTTTTTAACAGATTCTCGTAGATTTATATGTCTATTTACCATATCCGACTGATGACAAGCTGACACCTTTGAGCAACTTGAGATACACAGGGTGTTTCAAAACAATAAAATGATTGTATGTTTTTGGCTTTAAACTTGAATACTACTTGGATTTTACAAGTTTTAGCCATATACAGGGTGTTTAAAAAATCTGTGTTATAAAGTTTTAATAATGTTAATGAATTTCTGATATGAGAATATTTTGTGTTCCAGTTCAAAATTCGGCTAAAAATAACAACGTACGTGTTTAAAACGAAGCTACATGACAGGTACAGAGTGTCCCAAATTTTTTTGTCTGAAACAACAAACAGACACACAAAAGTTGGAGAAGGTTTCTTAGGTAGAAACCAAGCATAAATATGCCTGTATCATGGTGATACGATCTTTAATAGCAATTTCTTTTTCAGATTTGAGTATAGTGTAACGTCTAGTTAAACATTAGTGAAAACAAGTTGTTTTTTAACTTTAAATTTGCTTTTGAAAAAAAAAGTTAAAAACTTTCCGTTGCTGGTGCCCAGCTCATAAAAACTTATAAAGTGTATCAAGATCAAAAGTTTGAAGGACTTGAAGAGATGTTTATCGCTAGAAAATGCTGTTACCGAAGCGGGAACTTCAACAACGAAAATGCAGAGGCGATCAGAAGTGCCAAATTCCAATTTTAAAAATGACTGCCTGTATTGTGGACAAAAGTGCGAAGTGGAAAATAATAAAAAGAAACCTCATTGATGGCGACCGTCCTTTCAATTCCTAGCTTTAGAATACAAGGTAAAGAAAATTTCAAACAAGGAAACCATTTTGCAAACGTGCGTGGAAAAAAACGACACCTTGGCTGCTGAAATTAGATTAAGGTTAGCTGGCTGTGTGGTAGACCTACCTGCCGTAGATGCCAGATACCATATAGACTGTCGTAATAAATTCATGGGGCAAAACGCTCTGCTTTCAGAAAAACGACAGTCTAGTCAGGATACCGAGCAAGAAGATATTCCTTACGAGGAAACAGTAAAAGAAATATTGACCGATAAAGAAAGGATTTGGAATTCGATAGATATAAACAATATATACTCGGATCGCGGAGGACATAAACTTACTCGAGGTAGTATAATGAAAACCCTCAAAAAACAGTTTGATGAACTGATAGTACTTTTTGCCTCAGGATATGCAAATATAGTAACATTCCTTAAAAAAGTCGCGGCGACCTTAAGAATAAGTCGTGTTGAGGATGACGCTGATGATATTGAGACTGCAATTGGCAAAATAACCAAAGAAATAAAACGCGAAGTTGCTGATGTAAAGAGGAATAAAGAGAAATATAAGTTACATGTAAAATAAGAAACAGTGTTAGCGGATATTAAAATTTTTCGAATCGCTATCACCTAAATTGGACCAAACTCCACCGGCACTTTTAATTGGGAGTATAGTCTGATCGACTTTTTATAATGCATTTACAAATCTTCAAATAGGTGTAGGCGTTAAGTTTAGATTTAAAAAAAAACTAGTGAATATTTTGAACCAATTTAAAATATCATGCACGTATGATGCGCTGTTAAGGTTCAAAAAGACTGTCGCTTTTGTAGTGGTTTTGACACAGAAATCTCATCGCAAAATGGCAAAACCAGTACTCATTCGCTAGCTGTCCTTGCCGCTCAAACTACGTCAACAGGAGAATTTTTAATATAATAATATACTTTTCGAACACCCTGTATTTAAAATTTTTTCTTTTAATTTTATATAAACCTTATTATGAGAAGCAAACCATTAGTAAAAACTGGTTTATTTACGTAAAATTTGCAAATAATTTAAAAAGAGTGATATTTCACCTACTTGTTTATCGGACATCCCGTATCTGAAGTTGCTCAAGGATGACGCTTTGTCATCACTTGGATATCAAAACTAGAAGACCCTTAGACCCCAAATCCGTTTTGAAAAAAACTTAATACGAAATTGTTGGGTTTTACCCCGTGGCTGCCGGACTAATATACTTGTATAATAAAATAACCTTTCGTACCGATGTACATAAATTGAATTTACGTTTTAAAGGTGGAATAACACCGCCAATTCACCGAACTACAATGTACAAAGGTTGTTTTTCGTATAATATCTTTAAGATCTATACTGCTGTGCCACATTCTCTTAAAACACTTCCTCTTGGATTGTTTAAAAATAGATTTCGCCAGGTTTTGCTTGATAGTCAGTTTACTGATTTGCTTCATTCTTGATACTATTTATTTTCTTTTGTGCATCATTGATAATTAGCCGGTTCCTACAACAGCTCATTTTTTTTTTTAGTTTTTTAATTTTTGTAAGTGTAGATATGATTAATGTTATTGTGCTACTGTGTTGTTCCTGCGTCTTTATAGTAAGCTAATGGCTATCAGGGGTTTGGTGGAAGATCAGAAACTGCTTTGTAGTAACTGAACTGGATCCATGTGGTTTCCACTTATTATTACAATAAATTTTGATTTCTTTAAATAATTAAATTATGTTAGTGGTGTAGTAATTTATTAAGTGGAAATAAATTATTATTATTATTATTATTATTATTATTATTATTAGATACGAAATAAATATAGTAAAATGGACAGAAATGTGCAGCGATCAACGTGTCACCTAAAATATAATCAAAAACAAATTAATCCAACTGCTGTGCCGGCGTGGGCTAGCGATTAAAGCGACGGACTAACACTATTAGTAATTGGATTCCGCCTAAGTGAGCACATGGTAACCCGAGTTCGAATCCCAGTGAGTGCAATGTTTTCATTTATTTGCAATTTGATATAAGTCTGGTGAGAAAAGTTCCGTGTAAACCTTACAAATTTAAAAAAAAGATAAATTAACTTCAAATATAAAGTTTCAACAAAAAATATTATTTTAAATGTATATTCGCTCTCTTAATTCAAAATTGCGTTAATTATTTATCGATTAAAAATAACGTCAAACGACTTATAAAACGCATTAAGGTTCACTCAAAACAAATATCTTAGGCGGTCGATTTTTATTTCAATAAGAGCATTGTAAAGTCTTACATGCAACCGGTAATGTGCCTTAAACATTGGCGTAACTAGTATTTTTGGCTGGGGAGGGCCAGGCCCTCCAACCGACCATCGTCAATACCTATGTATATCTATGAAGACATAAATTTACGTAGTGCATGCATAACTTTGTCGCATAAATTTATTTGTTTGTTTTTTGACGCTGTTATACCAGGGTACATTTCTGCAATATAATAAAAGAAAGGTTTTGTAGTCAAAATTTGTTTTTATTTTTGTTCAAAATATTTAAACTCGCATTCGGTAAAACCAAGTTTCAAAACAAATTCCACTATTCTCGAGTCACTTGAGCAACAAGGTTTATGAAGCTTTCCACAGCATCTTCGGGAGTTCCAAATCGCACACCACGCATTTTATCCTTTAATGGAGGAAATAGAAAGTAATCGGAAGGTGCTAGGTCGGAAATGTATAGAGGGTAACTTAGCAATTTTAACCAGAAATTTTCTAAAAGTTATTTTGTTTGATGTGCGGTATGACTAAAAGCCTTGTCATGGTGCAGAACGATCTCACTCCTTGGGCGCCGTAAACGAGCTTTTTGAATAACGTCTGCCAACCATACTGTTGTGTACCATATCCATCTTTCGTCACCAGTTATGATGTAAACTGCTTTATATCTAACTTCATCATATTTCTTATACCAATCCACATATTGTTGTTGTGTTTTTGTTAAACAGTGTGGTATCCACCCACAGTAGACTTTTCTTACACACACATGATTATGTAAAATCTTGTTTATTGCAGTCATGCCAATGTCCAAGATGCTTTTAATAATTCTACATGTGACTCGATTCTCCTACTGAATCATTCTTCGCACAGCGTTTATGTTCGAATCGCTGACTGAAACTCGTTCAAATTTAAATTAATTAAACCACCAATAAACAGTTCTTTGATGCGAAGGCGGTTGGTCACCAAAGCAGCTCAAAGTCATCCAAAGCTTTCTTTCGAAGATTAGGAACTTTTAATGTCATTGTAACTCAGGGCTCTAAAATTCTCTCTCGGCAAATTCATTTTTGATGCACAACACTTATTTCAAAATTAACTGTGTAATAACGGTTGCAATTATCAAAACTAAATGTGAACTGTTAAACTAGAAAACGATAAACATTTGTTTCATGGCAAGTTTGATTTCCATGGTGCACTTGATCTATTGGTTTGCAGAAATTATGGGTGCTACCCTCGTAATACTACATGTCCAAGGAGCATATCAATAAATTATTTATCGGTTCATAAACAACATAAAAAATTTATAGATTACCTCTTGCAACTTAATGAGGTTGACGGTAAAAAAATATTATTCTAGGAGAAACAGATTTTTTTAAACATCATTGAGCCACAATTTTAATTTTTTTCTCAGTATCATCGAAGCAAATACTTTCCTGAAAATATCAATATCCTCTTGTTATTGTGATTTCTCTTTGTTCTATCTTGGGCTAGCAACTGTGGAAATTGAAGCACCACGAAATTTTCTTTGCTTACAGAAAACATTATTAAACATAAAATTCTGGATCTTACTCTTCAAAGCTACAAACTCAACTCTTTTGGCAAGGCAAACATCCAAATAGCAAGTCACCGTAAGTCTGAACTGGATGAGACTATAATATAATAGCTAGTATGTGCCCAGGGAGTAGTTAGCGATGCACTAAAGTTTTCAGCTCATTTACTTACCTTCATATGAAATAATTGCAATTGTATTTTTCTGTGCACATAAATTGGCCCTTTATTTATAGAAAACTTAAGAGAAACTAACAAAAGTGGTACACAATTAACTAAAAAGAATATTCAGACGAAAACAGTCCTTTCAAATAATTATTAGCTAACTAATAATGTTTTCTCTTACATATTATTATTCATTAAAGCCATCCGTCCAACATATAGTATTTATACTATAATGTTTTTAAGTGGGTTAATAATAAAAACAGATTTTTAAATTTATTTAACTTCTATTTTTCTGGGGTGGGCCAGACGGCACTCTGGGAGGGCCTGGCCCCCTTGCCCCCCCCCCCCCCGCTAGTTACGCCTATGGCCTTAAATACGAAAATGTTTGATAATGCTGTATAAGCTCTCCATAGAAACATGTTTGTATTTAAGAATAGTTGTCTATATGGTTTAATAAAAGTTTAGTGAAGAAGACAGTCAGTTTCGTTGACCTAACAATAATTTTCAATTAACAAACGAATTGAGATATTTTTTATCGAAACCGTCTATAAGCACTTAACTTTTAAATATAATAATAGTGTTGTTATAACTTACAAAAAATATAGATAATAGTATATTATGTATCAAGTTTTATAGACGTCATTTTAGTCACGAGTTTTATTAATCACGAGCGAAGCGCAGCGGAGCGAGTGTTTAATAAAATGAGTGACTAATAAGTTTATAAAACGAGTTGCATACTATACTTTTTCTACGACCATAAATTTAGAGAATATAACATCATATTATTTCATTAAAATTTTGACATTTAATATATTAGGTTAAATTAACCTTACCAAACGTCAAAATGACGGTTGAAAACTAACTTGATTTTAGTTTTTTCTGTGGCTAATAAAGCAAATACTAATTGAACCTAACTTCACCCCATGACTAAAACATCGTTGACAACTTCAGCTCATGACTAAGAGGCTCTTTAGTCATAGGTTATGAAGGCATGACTAAAAGGTCAGTTAGCGACGTGTATGTTAGTATGTTAAATGGCATTTTAGTTACAGGAGTCGAAAAAGGTAGTTTAGGCTTGTCGCAATTTTAAATTAATTACATTTTGTCTATAGTAAATGTTAAAGTGTGCTTTAATCGACTAAAAAACCAAAGATCAAGCACTTTAACATCAAGGATAAATAAAGTAATTTAATTTTCTAACTTTTATTTAAATTAAATATTACAGCTTCGTATTATAGCAACGCAATCAAACTACTGAGATTTTAAAATGTTATTACTGTCCACTCTTGAATCTTTAACGTCTCGACTTCGTCTCGACGTTAAATGATTCACTCGTGGATAAAATTTAACTTTATCGTCTTGTATAATAAATTACTATTCCCGCCAAACCGTAAAACAACCTAAATATATTATACTCCTAGCACTGGTTTTAAATACCGCACAAACGTTTATGTAGAATAAAAGAGTTCTAAAAATCAATACTAAAAACGTTTCCCGTATGTTGTATATCTTTTCTGAAAACGCTGTATATATTTTCTTCATAGAAGACTGATTACTTAGAAAAAACAATAAATTTAAAAATATGCTATTTAATAGTAGGTGTAGTAGTAGAAATGGTGGGTTAAATCCAATAAGAAATGAAAAATTCACATATATGTATAAATCCGTGAAGGATTGAAAATTTTGCCTTTCTTGAAAAATAACGATAAAACCTCTATTGTATAATGTTTCCATTTGGGAACGCCATACAGTAATATTCCAGGCTACTTTTCTATGAGTAATTTTTAATTGGGATGCAGTTTGCTTTCTTCTGGGTACAGCAACCTTTAAATACAACTTTCTGAGAATAAGTGATGGTATGCGTATAATAAACAAATATGTTTTCCCGTGCTGTTATATACGAAGTTACGTTCAAGTTTCAAGGAAATTGTTTACAGTTTACAGATGTTTTATTAGTTAGTAGTTTATTAGGTATGAGATTGGTGATTGCTGTGGTGCATCAGTAATATGAATAAGTTGCATTGCTGAAAGAAGCTATTTATATTTGTCATGTACAACCTAGTGCGATATTTTATTTACAACTCTTCTTTGCAAAATTATGGACTGATTACTTAGAAAAAAGTATAAATTTAAAAATATTTTATATAACGATAGGTGTAGCCGTAGAAATTATTGGGCAAATCAAATAATAAATAAAAATTTAAGTAAAAAATTGGAAATTGCGCATTTCATGAGAAACAACAATCAAAACTCTTTACAACTTTTTATGGTGTAATAAGACGCATGTTTAGTGGAAGATTCTGAACTCATATATGATGTTATTTTGCAACATCTGGGCAATACGCAAATGCATTTCATTGTTTATGTACATCATCTTTCTTTTTATTAAACTCTAAGAAAACTGCAATATTTTCACTAATTATTATTTGAGCCTATTAGATGCAAAAGCCGCCAAGTCCAAAAATAGAAATAAATGAGTTATATGCACCAGTGAATTCGTATTGTAATACTCCATGTACAAAAACTTCGTTTATATTCAAAAACCGTCTTTTGCGCATAATACAGCGTTTGAAGCATGAGGTTGATTTTCAAACTTTTGAAACAAGTCCACTTTAGTTTTGTTTCATAAACAGCCAAGTCCATATTGGCCAATAACATCAAGAATCGCGTGTCAGGTGATAGATCACCATCATCATGCTTGCAGTCACATGCTGGTATTGTAAGTTTGTGAACTGTTGAAAGGGGTGTGTACTTGACTAATTCTTTTGAAGTTGTTGTTAATAATTTTGTGAAAATGTCTGAAGATTCAAAATCTATTACAAAAAGAGGACCACACGAAGCAGGAAAGAAGTCTATTCAGCTTCAAAAACATAAGCGGTTTGTAAGGCAAGAACTAATGTAAGTTTGATATTCATTTATTTTTATTGAATTTACTATAAAACTGTACTATTGAACAGATATTCAGCAAAGGCCCTTCCTGAATATCCGACATGTTCCCACAATGCGAGTAATGGAACCTACAAGTGCCAAGTATGGCGGATATAAGATCGTTTCATGCATTATTTTATGCTAGAAAGAATAAAATTTATCAAGATACGATACTTTTTAAGTACTGTACAAGTAGTATTCCAAAACGTAAACGCATTAGAGATGGTTCGAGAAGTGGTAAAAATGTAACAATTTATTATCACGTAAAACAGATAGACGGAAATTTACTTCGAGTGTGCAACAGCTTTTTAAAAATTTTAAATATATCGAAAGATAGAGTGCAAAACATTATCAAGAGCTTTCAGATGCGTACAGGAGAACCCCCAATTGATCGCCGAGGCGGAGACCGAATTAAAAATGAAAACGATAACAATGATATTTAAATTTATTGAAAGTTTAAAATGCAGAGAAACTCATTATTGTAAGAGCCATACTAGGGATTATCTTCCTTGCGAGCTTAGTTTTAGGAGATTATGGGAATGGTACAATTCCTCGGTTGGCGAAAATAATTTGAAGGTAAAGGAAAGTTACTTCAGAACATTCGTTAATAAAAATTACAATATTGGCTTTGGAACTCCCCAAAAAGATGTTTGTTCAGAATGCATACGGTTTGCAGAATCTCTAAAAAGTAGAAAGATGAAGGGAAAACGAAAGCATTGTTACTAAAACAGAAAGTTCATAAAGCAAAGGCAAAAGCTTCTTTTCAGTTTTTGCAGAAAGAGGAAGAAGTAGAAGAAACATTCTCTTTCGACTGTCAAAAAAATCTAGCTCTGCCAAAATTACCAGATCAGAAAGCCCACTTTTCACAACAGTATAATTTATAAAATTTTACTGTTGTAGCTGGTTCATCATCAACCAAACTAATTCCAACAAATGTTATAGCATTTCTTAGACCAAGACTTACCAAAGAATGCAAGCGTTATAAGTTCTGCACTTTTCTATTATTTATGCCATAATGCATTTGAATCCCACATTTTAAAAGTTCGTCTCTTTGCCGACGGATGTGGGGGGCAAAATAAGAACACAATTATGATGAGTATGCTGTGCAACTGGCTCCATAACTTTGCACCCAGCAACATTAGATCAGTTGAAGTGATTTTTCCTATAGTTGGCCATTCATTTATGCCGCCAGATCGAGTATTTGGTTTGATTGAAACTAAGATAAAAAAAACTACCAATATAACGAACCCTAAAGAATATAAGGAAATTATCGAAAAATATTCTAAAGTTTTGTGGCTTGAAAAGGATTGGAAAGCGTATGACTGGAAACAGCTTAGCACTGCACATTTAAAACCTCCAGGAAGCTGGCATTTTCAATTCAATGCCAGTAAAAGATTTATTTTGACCAAAGAAAAAAATAATGTTACCATACAAGGCGAAACATTGTACAAAAGTAATACTGGCGTGAATCTATCTGTATTAAAAAGAGGGAAAGCCATGACACTTATGTCTAATCCTAATTCTATAACAGTTGGAAAATTTTCTGATAAAAAGAAAGCAGAGTCTGTCAATAATTTGTTAAAGGCTCATTTTGGAGAAAATTGACAAGACATTGACAACTTGACTTTTATAAAAAGCTGATACACTCTGCTAATGAAGAAGAATCTTCTGAAAATAGTTTTTGTCAAGAGATAACTGGATCAGGAGAAAACTTTCTGTAATTTTTTCTTTTTTCCTAATTTTTTGCAGTTTTATCTTAGTTTCCCATAGTTATTTAGGATTACATTTTCTTTGAAAATTTGTATCTGTTATTATTTATCTCTGTATTACTGACTTTTATTAAAAAAATAAAATTTTTAGCAATTTAATATTATTTTCATTCATAAAGTTAACCAGTTTATTTGCAAACACCGTTATGTCACAGGTTTCAACTTCAAATAGCGCCAAGTCCAATTTTCAAATTGTAATTGTGACTGCTGGAGACATCTCTGATTATGTATTTGCACTTAATAATAGTTTTGCATTAAAAACGTACCAATGTGCAAAGTTACACGTCTAAATGTTAGCTGGTATTGAAGAAAACCGCTTTTTGTTAATTACTCAAAATGACTTATGAGTGACTTGGCGGCCTTTTCATCTAATAGGCTCATTTATCGATCATGATCGGTTAATGATTTACAGTAAGAGTAAAAATAACGGAAAACTGTTAACTCTAGAGGGACTTATAATTGCGAGTACAGCTTTAGATCATTCATTTATTCATCAGTAAGCGTTTATATCATTTTCCTTAAGTCAATTTAATCAAATATAAAATATACACGCCGTGGTCTTTTAACAAAACCTTATTGAACTTTTATGACGAAACAACAAGTGGGTTTGTATGACCGGATGAAACAAATAAGTACCTATTTATTTTTATTATTAAATCCAGAGACTTTCAAAGGATATTAAAAGAAGAATCGTATGGATGAATAGTGGCAGTTAAGACAGCAACAGGTTACTATGAGAGAATAATATTTATTTAAAAGCGACTTGTAAGTTTTAATATCACGTTGAAGATGAAATTCCTATCAGTTGTGAATCATTTTAATGTTATACACAATGGAAAAATAGCTTTCCCTGTGATAACATTTGATATAATAGTAAATAATAAAATGAAGAACTTGTAGTCTTCCCCACAAATTTAATTAAGTGATAAACGAAGTTACAGAATGTGTGCGTGACTAGTTTCGACAGTTGTCATCCTCAGACGCAACATTTCCAATGGCTAAAAACGATTAATGTTAGGACAAACCCTAATAGTACAAAACTAGACTTACCTAAAGGGTAATCATAGTAACACTATGTGAAAAGAACAAGTAACATTTTGGGCCTGATGGGCAAATTCAAAATTTGAAGGTTATAAACTTTGGATGGTACAAAGGACAAATGTCTGTAAAAAATTCACGCTAAATACAAGATAACTTAATCGAAAGTAATATCTTACCATGACATGGATAAAACTAAATAAGACGATTAACATCTCAGGCAACCATTATAACATGTGTAAAAATTAGGTATTAAATTTGCTAGAAACAAACATGCGAAAATTAGACAAATGACAGGTTACAATCAAAAAATATATACTTACAGAGGAAGAACAATATTTATAAATCAAAATGTTAACATAGATTTAAGTTTAAATTTTCCCCTACAGGGTGATGAATTAATAGTAAAATACGAGGCCAACGGCCCACATCTTTCAAACGACTCCATTAAAGAGGAAGTAAACAAATAATTAATCGAATTCAAAACGGAAATAGTTTTGAAAAGTAACGCCCACTATTGAAAACTTCTAAAAGCAGAGCTGAAGGCTTTGCATACATGTGAAAGAGGTTGCCTATATGCCAGAGTAAGGTAAAACCAAACGTGTGAGAAAACCGTAATAAATATTTAAAACCTAATTTAAACTAATTGTAATTAAGATATCTCAAATGTATACAAAAACCACTAAGTAAAATATAAAACTATAGCAATGATATAATCAAAAAGATAAAATTTCAATCAACGGCTAGTGAACTACGATCCGGAAGGAGGATAATTGATAATTAAATGTAGTAAGGGAAAATTGTTATCCAAGTAACTTAACTCATTAAGGCAATTATCCGAATCAGATTTAGATCTCTTAGAAATTTCAAAAATTTCCAGCAGATTAAGTTTTGAGCCTTTATTTTGTAAATTTAATAGAGAAAAATTAATATGGGGGTTAAAATCATGGTTATAAAGTATTATGTGGTTCGCAAAGGCAGACTTAGGAATAGGGTTATTATCAAATTTATTTTTAGCTATAATGGAAAGGTGTTCGTTGATTCTAGTTTTAAAGCTCCTGCCAGTTTGGCCTACATAAAATTTGGGGCAAGAATTGCAAGAAAGGAGATATACTCCAGATTTATCAAATTTATCAATAGGATCTTTATTGGAAACAAGAATGTTCTGTAAACTATGAGAACCAGAGAATGAAATGTCAACGTTAAATCTCTTAAAAATCTTCTGAATAGAATAAGAAAGAGTACCTATAAAAGGTATTGAATGATAAATGGTTGCGGAACCATTAGGTTGAGAAAAATTTGTTAAGGTGGTCAAAAATTTAATTTTTAATTTATTGAATAAAGTATCGACGAAATGATGTGGATACCCATTATTTTGAGCTAGTTGTTTTATGATATTCAACTCGTTAGTGAAATTATCTTTATTTAAAGGATAGGTTAACAATCTATTTAAATAATACCTGAAAGAAGCTAATTTATGTGAAAAAGGATGAAAAGATTGAAAAGGAATGATGTTATCCGTGGTGGTAGGTTTTCTATAAATATTAATGTCTAACTTGTCATGAGTTTTAGTAATAAGAAGGTCCAAAAAAGGAATGGAATTATTAGATTCTAATTCTAAAGTGAATGTTATGTTAGTGTGGAGAGAATTCATAATATTTAAGCAGATCCCCACTTCGTCAATAGTACCATTAAAAATCACCAAGACATCGTCTACATAACGTCTCCAAAACACTATTTTATTGATGAATATGTCATACTTGAACAAACGTTCTTCAAGGCTTTTCATGAAAATTTCAGCTAAAAGTGGTGAAAGATTTGATCCCATTGCAAGACCAGTATTTTGTTTAAAAATAGAATTATTAAATTGAAAAAAATTTTGGTTTAAAGTAAGATTCAAAAGTTTAATAATGCAATCAATTTGATCTACGCTGAGATTACTATGAGAATGTAAAGAATCGGAGACTAATTTAACTGATTCAGTAGCAGGTACACTAGGAAATAAATTGGACACATCAAAGGAAAGTAATAAAAAGTTGTGTTTAAACTCAACTAACTGTAAAACATTTATTAGCTCCAAAGAGTTATTAATAGAGTAATGACTTTTATAGTTAATATGAATTCTAAGAAAATAATTAAGAAATGATGATATTTTTGAAACAGGTGTGTCAATAAAAGAGCAAACAGGTCTCATGGGGACCTTGTCTTTGTGAATCTTGGGGAGGCCATATAGACGAGGCATAATGGGATTCATGGTTAATAATTTATAATAATTGATTTCCAGTGTCCAAAGTATTTCACGATAGCTGTATACTGTGGACCTGACTAAACTACAGAATTTTTGAAAAGAAAAGGATTCAACGCTAACAATTTCAAAATCGGGGGAGCTTAAGAAATCCAACATTTTGTCTAAATAATCAGTTTTATTCAAAATAACCAAACAATTCCCTTTGTCCGCCTTAGTAACCAACAAATTATTGTTTTTAACCTTCTTGTTTAAAATTATTAAGTCCTCATTGAAATGACCTACGAATTGAGTTTTCTTATTGTTAGATAGAGGAGTTTTGCATTTAAATCTGTTGAGAGTGGAAGAACAAGAGGTAATCAAGATGTTAGAATCTTCTGGATTACAATTTTTGATAATGGTTTCAGTAGTGATGACTAAATCTTCAAATTGATTTTGATTAGGGTGAAACGGAGGGCTGAATTTTAATCCATAGTTCAATAATTGATCCTCTGCCGGAGAAAAATTGACGTTAGATAAATTCAAAACTCTAGGGTGAAACTTATGATTAGAAAAATTAGTAGGTGGTTTGTTAATATGGGGATTTTTGTTGCGTAATGAGCTAAGTTTATTCAAAAGTTTGTTAAATAAATCATTGCCAAAAAGGACCACCTCCTCCCGTATGTAATCGCTGAGCCATTTAAATTCAATGTGGTTTAATAAACTTGAGATTTCCAAATGTAGTAAATACAACTCTAAATTTAATTTATCCCTAACTCTGTACCAATATCTAATCTCTGATCTTAGCCAAATTAATCTACCTTTTATGAGTGCTTGTTGCGCTTGTTTTGATTGTGAAGATGTCTTCAAGTTGATGAAATTAGGTGTGAGGTTTTCTTTGAGGCAAGTGGAATTGTACCAGATGTTTAGATTCGTCCTTTTCATCTTCATTGATAACCTTAGAAATTGCTGGATCCTATCGGCTCGACTAGCCTGTTGGGTAATGTGGTGTTGATCCATTGTTGCTTAAAGTGGGGTAGGATTTTAAATAATAAAATGAAGAACTTGTAGTCTTCCCCACAAATTTAATTAAGTGATAAACGAAGTCTGAGGATGACAACTGTCGAAACTAGTCACGCACACATTCTGTAACTTCGTTTATCACTTAATTAAATTTGTGGGGAAGACTACAAGTTCTTCATTTTATTATTTAAAATCCTACACCACTTTAAGCAACAATGGATCAACACCACATTGATATAATAGTATCAAATTATTATGATTCAAAATAGAAGTCAATTTTCAGAATCAACTTGCGTTATATTGTTCTATTGTACACACAATAAAGTTAATCATTCATTTAAGGTAGAATCACCTAGTGAGTGATTGTCCTTGTGCCAATGAAATGGTTTCTATTGGGAAGAAGTTCTACAACGAGCTTCTGGAACAGAGCCAACCAGTAAGACAACTAGTGGGGTGTTCCACAACGGAGCAGTTCAAAGTCAGGTACCTATGAGAATAGGGCGAAGGTCAGTGAACGTTTTATTGAGATTTCAATGTGTATTTCTATCGAGTTTGATTTGAGATAATTATTTTACCTTCTATTTAGATTTTAGTTTAGTAACTAAGAAGTCAATTTATTTTCTAAATTGAAAATTAGATCAAGTTCTTGATAGTTTTAAGCTTTTACATTTTGAAATTAACATTTTGGATTTATTTAGATAATCTGTAAAATATGAAATATATAGATCAAGATATTAATTTTTTATTTTGAAGATTACTTAATCTTTTAATTGTAAATGTCAAGACAAACAAAACCAGAGGTTTTGAAACGTTAATAAAAGATAATTTTACATAGTGATCGTGGAAGTCGCTTTTTTTTAACGAAAAATCGTATTGAAACTTTCACTTTTTTAACGCAAAAATTGTGAAAAAAAGAAACATTTTTGTAACTACTTTAATGAAATGTCAATTTGACAGTTGTCAATTCCGAAGTCCTTTTCGACTAAATTTCGACCAAGAGATCATTATGCAAAAAACCACGTGTACAACACGCTTTGAAAGTTCTTTTTTTTATTCATTAACTCGGGCTTCACTGTCGTTATCAAACTGCAAATTTATGAAAAAAAGTATGACTTTCAAAACTAGTTGTACAAATTATTATTTGAGAGTACTTGAATTCAACGCATATTTTCAACCAATAATGTTATGCTGGTTATAATTACTGTCTACAAATAGAAAAGGTCATATAAGGAAGAACTGTTAATATACACATTCTTATTTGTCCAAGAATAGGGTTTCTCATTGGTTTGATATGTAGCTAGTCGTGGTTGGAATTAATTTCATATTGACATAATGTATTAATTGTAATAAACGTCAATGTGATTAGCTTAAACGTTTCATATGGTTTTTGAAGCAGTAACTAACGGAAGTTCATTTTATTACCAAAGGTAAGTCAATTTACATCAATATAATTTGTCATATACACCAAAAGCAGAGTATATGACAACAAGGAATACCTATGACCTCTTTTAGAATTAAAGGTATCATCTGTAAAATCCTTTCGTGATTCGAAGCCCACATAAACTGTAAACTCCTTTACTCATAATTGCTATTATGAGGAATAGACGAGAGAAAAGATAAAAGAACTTAAAATCAAGTCATGTATTGTCGAGTATGTATGTAGAATAAATCTATTTTGAATAAATCTTTACAAAAGCTATAAATCACCGAAAGGTTGATCTTTCATAGAACTTATATCGTGGCATGCAAACTAGACTTGTCTCAGATTTAATATGTAAAAGCCAAATAGGAAGCCGTTTTTGCATGCGTCTGGCGCATCCTTCATAACTGAGACAAGAAATAGATTTATGCGGGCCAATAAATAAAACATACCGGGGTTTTGGGTCCTGTGTCCGGGGATCCTGGCCTGGGAAGAGCAGAACGGCACCTTTCCGGTGTTGTGGGACGTCCGGTTGCGCATTTTGTTGAACGGCTCGGAGATGTTGTAACTAGCCGGCTCAGCTTCTTCCTGCGCAACAAGATTTATTAATGCCATTCATTATTTTTATTATGATGGCGACTACTGTCCGCTTCACGTGAGGCAACGAGATTTAGAAGTTATTATCGTCGTTTTCAGAAACTATTCGTTTACTGAACGGGCGAGCGGTTGGCGTGGGCGACCGCTTTTTGCAAAACGAGGACCTGCTTTTTGCTTTATTTCTTTGGAATTGTCTGTGACTAAGAGATTATTTATACTTTTTGTGGCGACTTCCAACTTATATTGATATGAAAAAGTGAAGATTACAAATACTTCTTATTCGTTATTTACGTCGGATTATACGTAAAGAATCCGATTCTTTACACAGGTGCAATTTGTTACAGCATTAAAAGTTAATTGAATTTTCATATCCACGGAATTCCCAGTGGTTTCAGGTTTTCAGTAAACACGTGTATATCGATATGGACATTTAATTAAAATACAAAGAAATTTTTATTTCATACATATTTGTTTGTTTGTTTGTTATGTACAAGGTCCAGGTACATTAACAACTGATATAATATAAACTTCCTTAAATATACAGGCGATAAATTACTAAAGTTTCTACAAGACGTATTCAAGTAATGCTATTGACTTATAGAAGAGCAAGTGTAATGGTAACGATATAAGAACAATTTATTCCATTTGTTACCAGATTTCCTTACTTGAGTCTAAAATGGACTTTACTTCAGGAATTAGTGCTTTTTGGTGTTCTGGGCAGCAATTTCATTGATGATTCGTCAAACGTCACATGGGTTCAATCAGTGTGGGGACCGTAATACTCAGATCACCAAGCAAACCGGGTGTGCGTGGTTTGAGTGTGATCGTTCCGTGCAAGGTGGCAGCCCTTTTGGAGCATTGGCGAGCTTTCGAGGCAATGCCGACGTCATTTAATACACCTAGCTGCCAAGATATATCTACCAATCTGAAGTTCTGGTTCACGTCTCGTTGTGGTGCCCTGGAATTTTATTTAGACTTCTGGTAGAATATTTGAGGAGCTCCGTTTGTACCACCACCAATAGCCGTGCAAATATCGTGTACAACGATGCTTACACCGACGCAGTCCTCAAAAACCTTCTTTCTATAGACGTTTGTTACCAAGGCTTCAAACTGAATCTGCCTATTTTTGTAGGACAAATCCAACCGCAGCATCCTCCCGCTTTCCGTTAATTTTACTCAGCACAGGGAGCCGAACACTTTGATTCTTGCCGCTAGTTAATTACTGCATCTAGCGAAATTGAACCTGTTTTAGTAACTAAGCATTACATGACCAACTTACCGCCAATTTTGAATATGTTATAGTTAGTTAAGTGATGCATGCTGTGAAATATTTAAGAATAGACCGCTTTAGAAGGACCTATTTTTTGGTGCATCCCCGTTGGGAGTGGAAACGAATCGGTTGTCAATATTGTTTTACCGAAACTGGAATGAAAGTGTTTCCTTTCATGGCTCATTTGAGGCATGAAATTAGCTCTTTTCCTAAGTAATCAATTTACTTTCAAAATCTGTTTATTCGTTGTTACTTGATCTAAGCTCTAGCGATTAATGCAAATCTGATAGTTGTAAACACAAGTTATTTGTACGTTTAGTTTTTAGGTTTTTAAAAAGTTTCGGAAATAGTTATTTACCTAACAAGTTCGGGAAGTTAATTTTCCCGAATGAGCACTTTGTTTGCAGCACGACCGAAGGGAGTGCTGCATGTAGTGCGAATTCGGGAAAATTCTTCCCGAAAGAGGTAGGTACAATGTTTTTTGTAACGAATAACTCAAAATATTTGAAAAAGTTAAAAAAATATTATTTAGTGTTTTACAACTTTACTGAGTTGGCAGCACAAATTACTAAATTTTTATACGTATCCTAGCACCTGTTAGCTTTTGTTGACGTTTACAGCGCCTCTGGAACACACAATTGCCATAGTTTTTGTGGGAAAGTAAAAAACACCCCGGTGCGGGAAAAGTCATTTTCGGCGCATCGGGAATGACCGGGAAATATGAATTTTGAAATCATGAGTGCAAAAAATACATTACGTGCCTAGGAGTGCTCGGACGCTAACCCGTCAAGCCTTCTCGTCATTCAAAATACCACTTTCATGACGTGTAATGTAATATACTATATATCGAATTGTACCATTTGTAAACACTGGGGGAAAGGAAATCTTAATCCGTATCGCAACGCGCAACGTCACCAGCAGGCAGAACTCTTAGGTTCTTAGATTTAACTTATTGGTGAAGCAAAATACAGTTGCTTGAATAATTGAAGAGGCATAAGCATTTCAGAAATTACGATGCAAGGTACGACATATCTGAAAAGCTGTGCACAGTTCTCATCACCGATGATCTTCTGGGTGGGAGCCTAATTATATCCCAGACAGTTACATCCGATGGCACCCACATAAGGTACACGAATATTTCTTCCTGTACCTCCAAGGTACACTTTTGTTTCGACCGTCGCTAGTGAGCCCTTCCGTTCAGCCCCCCCCCCCCCCATAACACTAAGCTAACTTGAACACTTCTTTGGACTTATTGCGGGTTGTAAACCGGTTTTCTCCTGTAATATTTTTTGGTGAAAGAAGATCGTGTTACTATACTCCTGAACAAGGTTGCGTTAAATGAAGAAGGCCGTTTTAAAGCAAAATGTGAATAATTATTATAATTATTGACTAGAAACTCTAAATCCGCTATGTAAATTATAAATTAAGTATAATAAGACAGAAATAGGTTGTCGTTAATGAAGACCAATAGAGCAAAGCACTGTTAAGAGTTCAACTTAGTTGAAGCAAAAATTTCATACAATCTTTGATAGAGGACTTGGGCAACATTTTAGAATGGAAGAACAATATTTCAAGCTATACAGCGTTTAAATTACTGCTGGAAACGAGATCAAACTTCTACTTGTAAACTAATTTTCTGTCATAAAAAGTGTGTAACCTTATAAAAGTATTGGAAATTAGACGTAATTGTAACAAGAGATGTTACCCATTTCCATCAAGTTATGCAAAGTGCAAAATACGGTCTACTATGCAATTATGCTCGTTATACAAAGAAAAATAAAAGCAATAGTAGGTACAGAAAGCCATGCAATCACTTGTTGAGTAACTTAATACAATTTAAATCCAATCAAACAGAATCACAAAGGCCAGAATAAATACTGGTACATTTTTGATACAGAAAAAGAAAACAAACCTGTTAAACACGCATAACAATCTAAGAAACAAAGAAAGTGAGTATAAAGATACAAAGTCTAAATTTTTGGAAAGTTGTGTGTTCAAATTTAATATTGTAGTTGATACTCCTTTACATTAGTTCGTGCTTAGAATTAACGATTAAAAACAAAATTAGCTTCGTATACAACATGAGTATTCAAGGTATGACAATTTGAAGAATATACATTATATTCTTCAGAAGCATAAATGTTGATGAATTGAACTAAAGAACTGTAGTATGATGACGTTTTCTTATGTTCTTTGCTTCTTTATTTCACACACGATGCAGATTTCAGTATAGGATCGGAACTTGTTTAAGCAAGAAGATAAATTATTCCTATGTCTTAAGCATCCAAAATTGTCAAGTCTCAGGAACAGATTATTTTGCTGTGACTTGTTAAGACCATTTGAAATTTCTCACCACCACTGGATTTTCTTTACATGTACCAAAGAAGAGAATGTAATTCATAGTGTCAAACTTCTCTTCGAGACAAGAATTCAGGTGGTGCACAGATAAAAACTTGGCCAGATGTAGTCGAGCACCAAGATTGCTTGTAGTGTGTTACTTTGTTTCGGAAACATCGCTGTTTGGGAAAGCTTAACCAAAACACAAGTCTACGTAGTTGAAATTCCGAGTCCCGTCTGTCTAGTGAGTTTCGTGAAATTTCATATTAACCTATGCCAACAATTGGATACATTCAAAGGAACACTCTGTATTATTCACAGCAGTGCTCCACCATTTACACCAATATATCGTTGTGCTACCATCTTGCATCTCGACGAACCTTGGAAAAGCCATCACGCGTGGACTCACGCTAATTGCTCGTAGGAAAGATGCCGCTGTCAATTCTTTATCATGTCGCCGACGCAGCCGTTACCACGCAACTTTCGCCGTCGACATCTTTCGAGCTGTTCATTTTGGTTCCGTTTGCGAGTCCACGCATGTCGTATTACTTTGGCGGCCAGCGATACAATAACCCCGGCCAAGATTTTCCACAACGCCCAAAGTTTGCAAGGTCCCTTTTGGCAAATTTGTAAGATACTTCAGTATGACTTGCTTAAATTAAGCAACTCTCCGGTAAAAATGAAACATAAATGGTGACTTTTATTATCTGAAAAACACTGGAATTGTTGGAATATCTAAAAGTTGGCTGCCCGTGTTATATGGTAATTACTTTCTCGCCTTCTTTGACTTTATAACCCTGAGTGGGCTACAGCTTGACGATATGGTTTACATAACCTTAATATTTACCTGACTTTCCTTCTCCTTGTTCTTAGTTTCCATTTTGTGATCACTATTCCTATTCTTGTTCTGTCTCTCATTGCCCTATATCCAAGTCAACGTATTTTTAGTGCTTTTATAAATGCTCTAACGTCTTCATGTTCTAGTTCTGCATACGCTTCGTCCTTCGTTAATGGTCTGTCGGCATTATGAATCCTGCTCTTTCACGGATCTAAAAATTCTGGGTAAAATTTTTCTGTCATGTATTTGTAGTTGCTCTTATTTTTCTTCTGTTATTTTCCATATTTACTCTCCATAACTCATAATTGTTTCCTTATTAAGCTTTTGTATATCTTTAACTTCGCCTTTGTCGTAACTACGCAAATGAAAAACAGAGTATAAGCACAGTCTTGTTGCTTCCAAAATGTTCAGGAAAATGTGAGACATTTCCTAACAGCTACTTTCAGTTCAGTAGAAGAGATGGACGTTTGTCTTAAGGACGTTACCATTACCCGATATCGATTACGCATGTGTCCCCCTCAAGTCAGCGAGGGACAAAGAACTATGTGAAGGAAGTCGATCAATTTTCATAAAAGGAGAGTTTGACAATAAAGGATTCGGGTGATTAATCAGGCCAGCGCGTGTCCATTAAAAGTTTTGCTTTTTCAGTAATTGACGCGGCATCGGTGTCCATAGGAATCCGATCAATCTTGCCGGCGGCACTTTAAAACTACAAAATCCGCAACATCCCCGAAAACAATCCCTCGCAGCGCCCTAAAGCAATTGAAACATAACTACCGAAAACTTGAAGCCAGCTATAACTTGTGCTGTTATAAAGCCATATAATCTAGCGGGTAGTTGGCGACCCGCCGCGCTGTAGGGGAGGCTTTGAGGGTGTAAATAACAAACAAGTAGCTAACTGACAGTGTCGTACTAGTGCTTGCCGCTATTTACACAGAGCGCTGAGATAATTGAAATATATTGTCTAAACCTTGATTGTTTGCCCGCCTAGTGGTCTGATCGCTTTGCATGACGTTTACTAAGCACTTTGCTCCGATCTCCCCCTGATTCATGTTTATGGTTAACTTTTACTTCGGTATAAATTTCGGCCGTGTAATACATGATTGTTACCGCTACCAATTCTCATTTGGCTCTAATTTACTTTGCTGTCGCGATCCACACCCGTCCTAAATTAATTATAACTAGCTGTCACGGTATTTTCTTACCGGATCTCCGTTCAGGGGATCGAGTTAGATCAAATCAACCATTTATTGATGCGCTAATTGGTGCATTATTACTCAATTCCCAGTTCTCAAGCAGGTATACATTTGTAATTAATTGTGCCTTTACGCTTTAATTGGGGGAGCCATTGTTTATATTCAAATACAGGGTGGCCACTTGAGTTAGAGCTCTTTATTTCTTGGGACTGCAACCAAACGTACACATATCATGGCAACACAGATACGCAATAGTTATCTGAAACACAGATTGATCAGAGTTGCTGTGCGATTATGATCTTAAAACAACTAACAGTTAATTTTGATTGTTGTAAGTTTCAAGACCTGTAATATGACTTAAATTGTTCAATTTAAGTGGCGTGAACAATCAGAAGAAGAGACATTCGTTTAGTGTATGGTAAATGTGTAGAAATACAAATGCAGCGGTAGAGCACCATCTAATATCTTGTTCGATCAAGGTTATACAATGAGTACGAAAGTTGCAGTAGCAAAACCTTCTGGCAATGATAGTATAGTCTTAATTATGATACAAACAAATAAGTAAAATAATAATCAGACCTTACAGACTCACACGTGACGTAGGGTGATTTGATGTCAATTTGACGTATTTGTCCTTTCCCGGGTAAGGGCAGATCTTTGTTTCCTCTTACTCTAAAGTACTTTAGAGTGAGAGGGGAAAACGGTCTGTCCCTACCATGGAAAAGACAAATACGTCAAATCGACATCAAGACACTCTAACGTGACGTTAGAGTGCACATGGCTTTCCCACTTATGCATGTTAAGGGCAGTCTGTACCGATGATGCAAAAAGTTAGGGAAAAACAAATCAGGTGGTAAAAATTATGTCACTTTCATTAAATGACATTTAAACGGAATCCGTCCGCAAAATATTACTCAAATTTACTAACCGAAAACAGAGGTTTTAAAATAGAAGAATCAGAAAAATCAGACAGGTATGAAATCATCAGAAATTTCATCTGAGCATTGTCGAGTAGGAAAAATTGCAAATGCTTAGGGTCTGGAACTATGGGATTCGGATTCGGATCACCCTGGGTCACAGCGCGGCGGGTCCCGTTATAAACGTGAGTAATATTTGAAAATCGGGCCGTGACCGTAAGTGAAGATTTCTAAGGTGTGATTCACGTTTCACGTTAATTTCACACTAAATATTTGGTAAAAATTAATCCACTGCAGGGTGCCCCGCTCCCCAGCCTCCCACTCATGTGGAAGATCTAGATCTGGAGCGGGAGAGGTCATTGTACTTCTGTGTAGTAGCCTGCGGCGACGGAGCTTCGCACCTGTGTTGTGGTGTGAATGTTGTGTCAATCGCATGTCTACGTTTATAGGCGACTAAGTAGAACTTACTTTTAGTTTATCGAACGTAAAAGTACTTTTAAGCGTACGAATTAAAAGTGTTGCCTAGAAACATATACCTTCTTGTATGCGTATCAGTAAGGGAAACGTCAATTCCAAGGACAGCTATTTGTATTAAAAGTAGTGGTTTTGAAGACGGTTGCAAGATATGTTTTTGCGAAAAATCAGCATTTATCCCCTGTTGTAAGCTATTTCAGTAAATTTTCATTTATTCACTTATTAATAAAAATTGCAGGTCACGTCGGCGTCGTGAGTGGAGTGGAGTTTAAAACAAGAGTAAAACGTGCGTGACATGTGTGAATCCTCACTCACGCGCCCATCTGTATCTGGAATCATTACTATTGGATTAATACTGCGTGAACCTTATAACATAGAATTAGAACATGTTTACGAAAACAAAATTCCATCAAAATGGAAAGCATCTATTATAGTTTCCTTCTATAAAAAGAGAAAATTGAAAATTACAAAGGTCTAATTATTACGAGCTATCTTCGTTTATATGAAGGAGATCTGAATAATAAAATAGAAAGCAAAATTGAATAGTCAGAAGAACAAAGTGTGATCCGAAGAGGTGATTCGTGCATCGACAACTTATCTTACTTTACGCAGATACTAGAAGAGAGAATTGCATGAGATTCCTATGGAATCTTACATATTTGTTGACGTGAAAGAGCGTACGATAGTATCCCAATCAGTAAGTTATGGAAAGTATTAGTAAAAGGAAGATTACATCCATGCTACCATAAAATTATAAGCATGTACAGCAAAGATGACAGTGTAGTACAATAAGGGAAGAAGTTATAAGAACAGATAAGAGTTACAAAAAGCTTGAAACATGGTAACGGCTTATCACCCCGTTTATTCAATGTGTATTTAGTATATGCGGATAAGGACTGGCACAAAGACTGTGGATGCACGGGAATTAATAAACTCTAATAAACTTCTTATATTTTGCAGACGACCAAATAGATAATAATGGCAGAGGATGAACAGAATATAAACTATATGATGAAAAATTGAGAGAGGACTATGATGGGAGCTCGCAATAAATATGAGCAAAACGGAATACATGGTTATTGGTGGGAAAAATTACGTACAGATAGATGAGGATACAATCAAGTTATGTCATAGTAGGACAACAGAAAAGTACATAAGAAATAAAATGAACCAAGGTAGAAATATAATTTATTAGAAGCTTATATTTTATATTGCGCGGAAAAAGCAAACTTGAAACACAAAGACGAGGATGTATAACACTATTATGGAGAGCATCAGTACTTACAGAGCAAAAGTTTATAATTTCAATGGCAGAACTAGCATGACATGAACGACAACTGTGCTTCTCGCAAAACAAAGTCGACTCGTCTCGCTTGGTCGCGCCTCTCTCTCTACATATGAGTGAACAAAGCTTAAATACAAAAACAACCAGCTAACGGTTAAATATAAAGCTAACACGGCAATAACCACAAAACGCTACTTGATACAGGTTCAGTAGGAATCCAATCCAATCTACTTGACACGCCAATTGGGTCGTGTTTGATGTCAAAGTATACGCATTTTGGTCAGCTACAACATAATGCAGATCAAATGGCTGGGCACTGAGGAAACTTCTAGCCAGATTGAGTAAAAAGTAGGAAATTGAACTCCAAAAATTGTACAACTCGACCAGTGAGACGCTGGCCGCTGCAAACAACGGGCTCGGGGAGTTTAAATAGCTCCGACATCCGCATCAAAATTTAGTCTATCTCTACGCTTGAACTATCGTGTTCTCCTAAAGCTTCAACCGAACGGCAGAACCTGTTGTTCACCCAGCGCATTACTGCATTATTCGCTGGTTATACCTACTTATTCGGTATGGAGGTGCTCCTGCACCCGAAGGCCGAGCCACGTTTCGTACCCGCTAGAGTCGAGGCAGAATAAAACCCTCAGCTTTTGTTCTCTTTGTAGGGCCGGCACCTTGGTCGAGCAAAGAGAAGCATAATGTGCTTTTTTAGGCGATCATTACAAAAATGGCGATTCTGTGGCCCCTTTTGCCGCCGTAAAGTTTTACTTTTTTGTACACATCTGTCAAATGTTACTTTTTTTGTACACATCTGTCAAACTCTACTTTTTTGGAACTGATCTGTCAGAAACTACTTCATGAACACTTTTTACCTACCTATATAAGCAGGGTGGCAACACTTGCAGCTTCCAGAATTTCACCGCGGGTGTCTGAACTATCTCTATCACCCATTTTAAAAGGCTCAAAACACACGCGATGAAGATTAATATTAAATTTGACAGGAGATGCTTTTATTTTTAGTTGTCTAAATGCTTTTGTTTTTAGTTGTCTAAGGTAACTATGTTTTTCAAGAAAATGTTAAGAAAAAAAAATAATTTTGTGACCAAATGTTTGAATTCTTTTGTGATGATCGCCTAAAAAATATTGTGTGCACCTCGGCCAAAAGTGCTTTTTTGGAAAGATCACTTTTACGGCCTTGATACACAATATACTTTTCTGATATCAAACCTACATCTAAACTCTCTACGTAATACTTTGAAATTGCTCTTACCGCAAAATGCACTGCGCACTTTGCTGGGTTGTGCAGTCGTGTTCATTAAACTGTTGTACGGCATTTGTGCTTTGTGAGTATAAATTAATTACACAAAGTTAAAAAGGGTGTTGTATACACATATACTTTGAAAATGTACATCTTGGTCTACATACTTATGATAAAGTGTGAGCCTGTGTTGACTAATAACACAACCATCAATAAACTTACAACTGTCGCTGTACGACAGATTTTTGAACACGCCTGTAAATACCAATTTGTTGAATTTTTTCACCATCTTAGACATGGACTGTCTCAGTTAACCAGATCATGTAAAACTCCTGTCTTCTGTGAATATAATGATAATAATATTATCTTGGAATATTTCCAAAATTTGGAACTACATATATTTTAAATTTTTCCAAATCAAACAGAAAACACTGTAAATCAAATTCCCACAAAATTTGCTCATATTAGGTTGTAACCCAACGGCTATTGAGCCCCTTCCTTTGGGCGCTAAATTGTTATATAATTCCCTTGACAATAATAAATATAGTACATGTCATAGTTATCTAATCAACTGAAGACATAATTCGATAATGAAGTAACAACTACAGGTTTACGTGAATTGAACACATCGCAAAGTCGGCGGTGAAAACAGAGCCGAACCATAGACAAATGAAACTAATTTAAATACAATGGTAAAAATTCGCAGCTAAAATTTACTGCCTGCACATGAATTTTGTCAGTAATTGTCCGAGCGATTTGAAGAAACTAGAAAATGCGCCTATGAAATTATTTCTATATTCGGAAGTCCTTACCCGTCTGAGAAATTATGCTTACTCATGAAGTAAAACGCGCCTGCTGCTACGACGAGAGTGATTAACTCCCATCTTAATTTAGTTTTAAAAATTTTATCTGTCAAAAATATTTAAATATTGATCTTTATAGTTACTTTTTTCAATAAATCCTATGAAACATTTTGCTTGTGGCCCACCCAATCCCAGTCCTGCATTTAAAGTTTGAAAACGGGGCAATTTTATAGCTAGTGGTGATTATAACTCTTAATTGGTAACTATACAACAGGTACTGTTTCTTTGAAAGGCGGTAAAAGCATGATTATTGTATTTTCCGCTTTATAGTAGGGAGGCCAAGTGAATTAATAATTATTTTCGTGGGACTGAGTAGGTTTATACCGACAAGTGATACCATTGTAATCAGCGGTGTTTCCTTAGTAGAAAAACTCCTGTTGTCGCTTTCTCAGCCTGTGGAGTGAGGAGCTATGACGTCACAAAGATGGCGATTCTTGGTATCAGGTTTTAATACAGTAAGACTAGGTTTAACCCAAACATCCAAAAAAGAAAATTCTACCCAGTGGCAAACTGTTTAGTACCCTCCTCTTAGTAAGTGGAAAAAAGTTGCATGACCTTGCGTGTCGGATTTAGGCGGTAGGAGGTTGGAAAGGTGGTAAAATGGTAGGTTTCAACAGTTTTACAGTTTTTTGCAAATATCTCGTTAACTGTAAGGTTTAGCGCAAACTTGATCTTATACAAAATTAATGTACATTTAATTTACAATAAAAATGGTCGTATGAATTTTTGCACTGCACTAAAGGATTACGGAAATATGGAGGGGGTAAAAATGTAACTTTTTCTGTCTGTCAAAAAAAGCAAAAATCACGCCTATGAACTCGTTATATTCGCTCCAAGTGTATTATATAAAGTGTTCAAAGAAGTGGGGAGGCCAGGTGTTTATGGTAAAGCACCCAGCATAAAAGACGATCAACATTTACGCAGATCATCCACTACTACATATGTTGAAGTGAAAGTGGAAGATGGAATTAATGTCACTCTAGGACAAACAACATTTCCAACTAGTATTAAGAACAAGATACAACTGATTACTCTCATCACTGTACACTTACAGCAAGCTGGCTGCAAAGTGATTCAAGCAGAATGTGATGCTGACACCAAGATCGTTTTTACTACAATTGACGAATCAAAGAAGGAAACAGAGGGTATCGTAATTGGCAATGACACCGATTTATTGGTCTTGTTGGTTGTTCATGCTCCAGCCATCAAACAGTTGAAGATGGTTGTACCGAATAAAGGTATAACCAAGAAGAAAAAGTTTACTGCATTGGAGACATTCAGCGTGGTATCGGGAAAATGAAGGATGTTCTCTTGGCAGTTTACACTTTCGCCGGATGTGATAACGCCTCTTAAATTTATAGAAAGGGAAAAATAACGCCTTCTGAAAGCGTGCGACGTGACAAGGAATTTTACTTAAAGCAGTTGACTTTTAACCACCCAAATGCAGACCCAGATGCAGTAACTGGCTGGAAACCATTTCTTCCTTTCGATATTTGCATCAACAAATGCAGATAATTTGGATAATCTGCGCCATCAATGTTATTTGTAGACCATCGCAAAGGAGCCTGTACACACAAATTTCAGGTTGGCTGTACTTTTCCCTACTTCAGCAGCTGCATAACAACAATCTTATAGAGTTTATCATCAAGTGCAGCAATGGATCAATCTCAATAAAGATTCACTAAAATGGGGTTGGAAAAGGATTGGTGGTTATGTGCGTCCAGTTGCAACCACAAAGGCAGCTGATCCTGAAAAATTGCTCTCCCTCATTGTTTACACTTGTAATGCGGAGTGTGTCAGGAACTGTAAGCGTCGACAGAGTGGCTTGAAATGATCAAACATGTGCAAGAATTGCTCCAGATATGGGTGCACCAACACAGATGCACTAATTATTGACGACGGCATCGATGAAGATAATCTTCAACATGAAAAAGAGCTTGAAGGTTTTTAGGTTACTGATTGCTGATTTATTATTATGTAACTACCTTGAACGTTGTACATACCACTTTTCATTGAAGAACATTGAATTTACTGAAAAGCATGTATTGTGAAGAAAACAATTTCCGTTATTTTCTGTACTACAGCTTATTAGATAAAGTTTGTAGTTAACCCTGTTTCAATGATATCCACATGATTTTATCTTTTTAGGATGATATGACAAAAGATAGAGGTATTTTAAGTAGGTGTAATTATAAGAACACAAATGGGAACGGAAAAAACGATATGATGAATTATTCAAAGAGAAAAATAGGCAAAATGAAGATAAAAGCGACAAAGGAGGGGAGCAATGTAGATATATTATCATATACATACACATAACCGTATATACATACATCATTATCATCATCATCATTCGTTTTTGCTCCTGTAGAAGCATAGGGCGTCTTTCGACGATTCTTCAGAATTTGGTGTTTCCACCTATATGGTAGCAGAGTTGCCAGCTCTGTACCAACATACATACATACACACATACAAATGTTCCTATCTTATTGATGCGTCGCTAAGTACTTTTTCTAACTAAACATACTCTTTATAACGAAACACTCATTTTTAAGTGAGTACGATGAATCCCAAGCTAACTGGAAAATAATAACATCATTACCCCTTCCATATCTCTGTAACCCTTGTCGGGAAGTCAAAAATGCATAAGACCATTATTATTGTAAATTAAATATAGATTAATTTTGTATAAGATAAAGTTTGCGCTAAACCTTGCAGTTAACGAGATATTTGCGAAAAACTATAAAACTGTTGAAACCTACCATTTTACCACATTTCCACCCCCTCCCTCCTAAACCCGACGCGCAATGTTGTGCAACTTTTTACCACCTATTGAGAGGAGTGTACTAAACAGTTTCCTGCTGGGTAGAACTTTTTTTTTTATGTTTGGGTTAAACCCTAGTGTTTGATTCACACAGATGCGTGCATCAAAACCTTTTTGATTATAATTAATCACGTAATTCAAGTCATAACTGTTCTATCTCATTCAAAGGTCGTGGTAAAGTCAAATTTGCATCTTGCCGTATTTGTTTGCCTCTGTTAATGTTGGAAAGGAATTTGTAAGCTTCCCTTAATGGCTTTTAAGCGGATGGATACATTTTCTAATAGAACTTAAGCCGACTTAGCATATTTGGGAATCATGGGTTTATGGATTTCTTTCAATTGCCTCATTGAGAGAGCTTAGCATTAAGATTTTTAGAATAAGTATTTATTCCTACGTGCGACGCTCCGATTGGCTACGCAGGATCGCCTCAGCCAATAGTGTTTGAGCTTGCCCCTCCTTGAATTGGCGAGTTCGCCTCGTTGTAAATTCAGAGTTAGTTAGATTCAGAGCCTCGAGGAAGCAAGTTCAGCTATGCTTTGTGCTAGTTTGCGTTTCGGTCTAACTCCCTGGTAAAGTCGTTTCCAGGTTATTTTGTGTTACGGTTACGCGCAATTCGCTATTTTCGCGTGGCCAATCCAAGCGTGTCACAACAGTTGAAGCTTTTGTAAAAAACCATCGGTCCATCAGTGACGTTTGTAATCGTTGTTACTCAATATACTCGTGTTTGTTAAGTCTTGTTTCACTCCAACAACTAACTGAACCCAAGTTAGGGTTATTAAGTGGCAGTTCCCGGCAATCCCATTGAACCGGAACTCGCAGTGGATTAATTGGGGGCCCCATTCGTGGAAGCCTCTTATCAAGTTAATCGTACAAAAAACATTGGTCCTTCGAGCCGGATGTGGAAGAAGCTAAAAAACGCGAGTGTACAAGTTTCCAGTAGCTGGTGGATGCAATTGCTCCAACATCGTTTCGACGGAGAGCGTCAAGAAGCTTCGCCAACACCAGGAAATTCAACCATCGAGAGCTTACACCGAGTCCAGGTCCCACGTCAAGCGGCAGCGATCGGCAGCGGGTTGGTTTTCTGTTCGTCAAGAAGTTACTACGTTCTCAAATCAAAAGTAAGTCCTTTTCCATTACACCTTCGTTTAGTGCTGTTTTTTGCTTGTGTCAGTCATGGTGGAAACTCGTTCGACATCAGCGGTCATGTCGGAAACTCGCACTTTAACCACTCGTTGCAAATTCATAAAAGCCCAAGTAGATCGTTTCAAAACTCTATTTCATAGAATTTCTTCGTCCAGCCCCGTGAAGGCTCACGAGGTCGGCAACTTGTCAGAAGAGTTTAGTTGTTTCCAAAATTTGTTGGATGAGTATAAGAAGTCAATGGAGGGCCTAATGGAGGCCGACGCTGAAAACTTTGATGAACTTTTCAATGAATTTGACTCTTTTATGACTCATTTTAGCGAGATTAGTAGCGCAGTAAAGGAATTCTTATCAAAAAATAAGATCAGTTCGGGTATAAAACCGAATGTAGGTCAAAATTCTTCGCAAAGTGGCCCTTCAGGAGAGCTCGCTGGATTAAGATTACCACCCTTAGATTTGCCTTCCTTTTCGGGGAAATTCGAGAATTGGGTTCAATTTCATGACTCCTTTACGTCGCTTATTCATAACAACGTTAATTTGACCAACGTTCAGAAATTTTACTATTTGATTTCTTCCCTTAAGGCAGAAGCTGCTAGTTCAATCTCGTCGTTAAAAGTTACCAACGATAACTATACCATTGCTTGGGACATTCTAGTCAAGCGATTTGAAAATAAGAAACTGATCGTAAAATCAAACATAAATGCGTTATTCAGTTTAGAGAACGTAAAAAAGGATTCACATTCGTCTGTTCAAAGGCTGCTCGATAGTGTAGTTAGAATTATGGAAATTTTAAAGGCGCACGGGGAACCCACAGTCGACACCATACTAATACATATCATAGTTTCGAAGCTCAGCTCAGCAATGCAGACTGACTGGGAATTATGCAAACATGCCGGACAATTTCCTACTTTGCGAGAGTTGTTAGATTTTTTAGAGAGCAAAAGTCACTTATTAGGTTCGCTGGAAGCTGCGAAAATAGGTTCGAGTTTGGGAAATCAGGGATCCGAGCAAAAAAGTCATGCACGCGCTCATGTAGCCAGAGAGCAAGGTAATCACTCTTGTGATTTTTGCAAAAATAGTAATCATTCGATTAGCGCTTGCGAATCATTCTCAAAATTGTCGGTAAACGCTCGTATCGAAGAGGCGCGTCGTTTGAAATTATGCAACAATTGTCTCAAGCCCGGACATTTCGTGGTAAAATGCACATCGTCGAGATGCCGCGTATGCAGAAAAAAGCACCATACTTTACTGTGTTTGCGTCCAAAGCGCGACGCGCACGAAAATACTTCGTCGCCGCGTCCTGGACCGCCAGAATCCAGCAGTGACGCACGGGAGGTCGGGGCCGTCTCCCCGAGCGAGGCACCCGTCGCATCCGTTTCAGCAGCTTGTAGCCGTCCTGCAATCGCAGCGCCAGCGCAAGTTTTATTGTCCACGGTTAGCGTATTCGTAGAAGGATCCTCCGGGTCATTTTCCCGGGCAAAAGCTCTTTTGGACCCCGGATCCCAACTTAACTTAGTTAGCGCCGACTTGTGTCAAAATTTGAAAATTGAGAAACGAGGTAATATCACCTCACTGTCGGGTGTTGGTGCCAGGGCTCTGAACGCTGAATTCAGAGCAAACGTTCGAATCCGCTCCCGTAACGGGAAATACGAGGACATTTTGAGCTGTATTGTGTTAGACAAAATTACGGACCCTCTGCCGGCCCTTTCTTTCTCGTTGAGGGATTTGAAGATCCCACCAAACATTGTGCTAGCCGATTCAGATTGTAATACACCGGGAAAGATTGATCTTTTATTAGGCGCGAATGTCTTTTGGCAAGTGCTCTGTCAGGGACAGGTGAAATTGGGCCCAGAGAAGCCATTCTTAACAAAAACTCTTTTTGGTTGGGTTTTAGGCGGAAACATGAACATCGAAAATCGAGCGCTCATGCTTTCAAATAGAGTTCATTTAAGTGTAGCCGGCATCGAGCACGGCATTCAGAGATTTTGGGAAATCGAGGGGGCTTACGGTTCATCAGGCCGACTCTCTGCTGATGACAAATTTTGCGAAGACCATTTTCAATCGACTACGAAACGGGCGTCGTCGGAGCCGCGTAGGTTCATCGTGAGCATACCTTTCAGGAAAGATGCTCCATCGCTGGGAGACTCGCGCGGTATAGCGTTAAAGCGTTTCTATTCATTAGAAAACAAATTGTCAAAAAATCCCGAGTTGAAAACCGCGTATTCCGCATTTCTCAAAGAATACGAGTTGCTTGGTCACTTGAGCAAGGTGGACGACGAAGCGATTCTTCCTCATACTCGGTTTTATTTGCCACATTTGCCGGTCATAAAGGAGGACAGTTCAACGACCAAACATCGCGTTGTTTTTGACGGCAGTTGTGCGTCCTCCTCCGGAGTATCGCTTAACGACCTTCAACATAAGGGCCCAGTGGTCCAGCAGTCGTTGTTTGCAATTCTTTGTCGCTTTAGGCAATTCAAGTACGTGCTGAAAGCAGATTGCGCCAAAATGTACAGGCAAATCCTCGTGGACCCCTCGCAGACGCAATTCCAATTAATTTTATGGCGTGACGACAAAACCTCAGCGGTAAAATGCTTCAAATTATTAACGGTCACCTACGGTACTAAATCAGCCTCGTACCTAGCAACTAGGTGCTTGATACAAATCGCCCAGGAAATCGAAGCATCGCTTCCAGATGCCTCATTAAGAATTAGCCGGGATTTTTATGTAGATGACCTACTGACTGGTTTTGAAAATAGGGCGGAAGCCATAAAAACGCAATTCGAAATTAGTAGCGCTTTGTCGGGGTACGGGTTTGAATTGCGAAAGTGGGCATCCAACGACAGTGAAGTAGCTAGCGCCATTGGTGTAGATCGCGGCAGCATAGAGCCCATTTCTTTGACGGAAGACGCCACGGAGAAAACTCTCGGCATTTTTTGGGATACTCTGCGGGACGTGCTAAGTTACAGAGTGAACCCTAGCTGTTGCAAATCAGTTACCAAGCGGGCTATACTCTCTAGTATGGCTCAAGTATTCGATCCCTTGGGACTACTTGGTCCAAGCGTTATAACTTTGAAACTTCTCGTGCAACGGCTTTGGCAGTTGAAGTTGTCATGGGACGAAACGGTGCCCATGGAGATGCGCTCCAGATACGACGAACTCCATTCTTCATTACGCGCTTTGGGCTCATTGGCAATTCCGAGACAGGTAATTTGCGATGACATAAATTCGATAGATCTCCACGGATTTGCGGACGCGAGTTCTGTAGCCTATGGATGCGCCGTGTATATACGTTGCGTTGACGCGCGCGGTAATGTCACCACCAATTTGCTTTGTGCTAAGTCAAGGGTCGCTCCATTAAAAACAATATCCTTGCCTCGTTTGGAGCTTTGCGCAGCCTTACTGTTGGCTCGTTTGATTAAAACTATACTCGATTCCTCCGCATTTAAATTGGACCGCGTGTACTATTGGTCGGACTCCACCATAACTCTGCACTGGATAAATAAGGATGCGAGTAATTGGAAGACGTTCTTCGCGAACCGGGTGTCCGAGATTCACGAACTAAGCAATAGGGAAGAATGGTTTCACGTGCGTACAAATTGCAACCCGTCCGATATAATTAGCAGGGGAATGTTACCCTAGGAGTTACTCAACTCACGCTTGTGGTGGCACGGGCCAGAATTTTTGTCACAGGCGGACTTAAAACCCCAGCCCGTTAAAATTGATTCGGGTGAGCTAGCAGCCCAAGAGTCGCGCCCAGTAGTGGCCACTCTTCACCATCGCGTCCCAGAATTTGAACTTTTCTGGCGCTATTCCAGTTTCACCGGTGCCAGAAATCAGCTATCGGAATTTAAAGATATCCTGTCAGGCTCTAGTGAGCAATGCATAAGGGACGAATTGTCGAAACATAGCATTACGTGGAATTTTATTCCGGCACGCTCTCTGCACTTTGGCGGCATTTGGGAAGCGGGGGTAGAGTTATTGAAATATTATTTAAGGCGAATATCTTGCAATGCAAAGTTAACTTTCGTTGAGTATTACACCATGCTGACTCAAGTGGAGGCGATACTAAATTCCCGCCCACTCTGTGTTCTCCCTACCGACGCCTCATTCCCCGAAGTCCTTACTCCTGCCCACTTCTTGATCGGTCGGAAGCTGACTTCGTTTCCGGAAGCCCAACTCCGGGACATACCGGAAAATCGTCTCAGCCGCTATGGGCTGGTCCAGCGGCTGTCCCAGCAGTTTTGGGATCGTTGGTCCCGGGACTACCTCCACCTCCTGCAGCGCCGGCCTAAGTGGAAGTCCTCCAGCACGTCTCTAGCCCCCCAGGTGGGCGACGTGGTACTCGTCCACGACGAGGCATCTCCAAGCTACCGTTGGCCCCTGGCAATCATCTCGGCCACATATCCAGGAGCGGATGGTGTTGTGCGTGTGGTGCAAGTGCGCGATTCCCGAGGGAATCTCCTGAAACGCTCGGTGCGTAAAGTGTACATCCTACCCAAAGACGATCATTGCGATCAAGGGCAATAAACATTGACTTTGCTCTTAGTTGGTAGTTTTCGCTAATTGAACATTTTGCTAGGTTTAGTTGTTTCTTTGCTTGTATTCATGCTAGTTGTAAGTTATCTGTAAGGCTCTTGGATTATCATCTGTCCTTAGTTCTTGTTATGCATTTAATTATTTGGTAGTGTTAGATTTCAGTTTAATTTTGGGATTTAATCACGTCGTGCCATATTCGGCACTTCGGGGGCGGCATGTTTGATTCACACAGATGCGTGCATCAAAACCTTTTTGATTATAATTAATCACGTAATTCAAGTCATAACTGTTCTATCTCATTCAAAGGTCGTGGTAAAGTCAAATTTGCATCTTGCCGTATTTGTTTGCCTCTGTTAATGTTGGAAAGGAATTTGTAAGCTTCCCTTAATGGCTTTTAAGCGGATGGATACATTTTCTAATAGAACTTAAGCCGACTTAGCATATTTGGGAATCATGGGTTTATGGATTTCTTTCAATTGCCTCATTGAGAGAGCTTAGCATTAAGATTTTTAGAATAAGTATTTATTCCTACGTGCGACGCTCCGATTGGCTACGCAGGATCGCCTCAGCCAATAGTGTTTGAGCTTGCCCCTCCTTGAATTGGCGAGTTCGCCTCGTTGTAAATTCAGAGTTAGTTAGATTCAGAGCCTCGAGGAAGCAAGTTCAGCTATGCTTTGTGCTAGTTTGCGTTTCGGTCTAACTCCCTGGTAAAGTCGTTTCCAGGTTATTTTGTGTTACGGTTACGCGCAATTCGCTATTTTCGCGTGGCCAATCCAAGCGTGTCACAACAGTTGAAGCTTTTGTAAAAAACCATCGGTCCATCAGTGACGTTTGTAATCGTTGTTACTCAATATACTCGTGTTTGTTAAGTCTTGTTTCACTCCAACAACTAACTGAACCCAAGTTAGGGTTATTAAGTGGCAGTTCCCGGCAATCCCATTGAACCGGAACTCGCAGTGGATTAATTGGGGGCCCCATTCGTGGAAGCCTCTTATCAAGTTAATCGTACAAAAAACACCTAGCTTTACTGTACTAAAACCTGGAACCAAGAATGGCCATATTTGTGACGGCATAGCTCTTCTCTCCACAGGCTGAGAAAGCGACAACATGATTTTTCATACTCAGGAAACACTACCGAATAAGAAGGTACCACTTGTCGGTATAAAGCTACTCAGTCCCACGAAAATCGTTATTTGACGAGATAATTTAGTTTGGCCTCTCTACTATTAACCGACCGTTTTGTTATACGGGGGCCGGTCCCATTTGACCGATTAAGAGGGCGTCAACTGTAATATTATAATTAAGTACTAAACAACAAATCTGACAGCTGTTTTTGCCACGCTTTTACGCCAACAACAATTAAAACATAACATAGGCGGATTTTTCTTTCACGCATTTAGGCTCACAGTTTGCTACGCAGTTTTGTTTAAAAGTCGTCTAGAACAATCAACAATAGCACGCACATGCTGGCTTTGGTGACTCACACAGATCTGAATTCTGGTCGCTACACGTGTAACAACCCACCTTAAGTGATAATCGTTCAATTTCAGTTGGTAATGATCTGGATCTGACTCTCGTAGATATTCCTGGCGATGCTTTCACTATTACGTCCCCTGAGAAATCATATACGTTTTGTTTGCCGGTTGACTGAACCCATACATCATAAAATTTAAAGGTCCTCTTCGTGAGGTTCTCAAGTCACTATGGTATACTTATTTATTCTAGGAGCTATCCAAGGAAAACGTAGAAACGCTTACGTTTTACTGACGCTGGGTTACACCCTAAAACTAAAGGCATCCAGTATGCGCAAGCATATCAGCGCGCACTTGAACTACTACACTCTACTTTTACGCAATCTCCACATTTAATTATTAAAATAAATGTACACAGCAGCTGTATATTAAAACGTTATTTCAAACACACTCAGGCGAGCAAGGTCATTTTCCAGTTACAATAATACTTTAGTTTTGTGAACTAGAACAGTTTGATTTTAAAATTTGTAGTGTAGCAAATCTGATAATTTAGAACTGTGAACTTACGATACACCTTCTTATATTGTTTTTCTACTTCTTTATTAGTAAATTTATCATCAAGCACTGTCTACTTGATTAGTAAATTCGTTGTTACAAACAGTGTTACGTAATTACTAACACGTAATTTGTTTTATTACGTTACAGATACCTTCTGTTGTTTGTACGAAGCGGTGTAGGGCTGTGACTGCAGCCGCCTAATTTTTAAGATGGTGTGACAGTAATAATTTGACAGTTAATAAAACATTTCTTTTTCATTAATGTAACGAAATGAGTGTGGTCGTAGAAAAAGTATAGTATACAACTCGAGTTGTAAAGTAATTACGCACTCCAGGAATTACTGCACTCACCGCTTCGCGGTACGTGCGCAACTTTTCCAGTCGTGCCCTATATGACATTTACAACTCTTGCTATACAATATACTATTGTGCTAGGCGTGTATCAACTTTCAAGAGAGAAGCTATACATTTATAAACTAGTAAACGTATAAAAGAATAGTAGTAGTTTTCTTTACTTTTTAAAATTATCTTTTAATATCGTTTACAACACAACATAGGACATTTGTGAATATAATTTTGTCCTCCACCAATGGTAGGTACATAATAGCTAAATAACTTTGTGTAGTCAAATCTGAATAATGGATTGTCACAGTCCTATTCCTACTTCAAAGTTCAGTTACTGTTGCTGTAGGTCCGAAAACTTCGTGCGCCGTCAAGTATTTCAGGTTGCCTAAATAGTTTATAGTGACTTCGAATGCGTAGTTGGCATTTTTTCTTTCGAATTTTCTTGTACTCAGTTTCAGTATGGGGTCATTTTTCAAAACCATTTTCTTTTCAGAAGTTACAGGACGTGTTTGTTCGGAGTTTTGATTTTATTTGTTTGGCTAATTGCTGCAACCATCTGGTTACCTCAGGATGTGATAGCATTTAGGTAGTAAAACATCCATTGGCGGTTTCACACTTGCCTGCAACAGTTTCGTGTGCTGTTATTTAATCACAACTCTTTGCTTGTATAATTTCATATACTATTTATTATCTCTTTACAGCCCACCTTACGTCGCATCACTACTACTTCGTATCATTCAGCAGGGTATTTAATGGTACGTTATTGAACCTAGCACCCTTACTATTGGTTTTCTGCTGTTTACGACAATTAGGTAAATTTATTGCGCATTCTTTATGCCCACGCCCTACTCCGGTAATATGTTATGAGCTGTATTTGTCGTGTTTAAAGTTATTGTTGCATTTTTTATACTGTGATCATAAAGTAAATCTATGATAGTTAGTACCTATAAAAAGTTGAAAAGGCAGTCGAAAAAGTAAAACAAATTATACTTTACTCAAAATAAGGACTATATGAATTAACTGCAGTGCCGTAGCAGTAATTAAATAGTTATTTATGTATCGAGGGCATTATGAAGATGTTTATGCCCTTTCAAGGGCGACAACTTTACAACTTTGAGGGCTCTGGCCCGAGGGTTTATAAATCACCCGAAGGCTATAAACATCAAGTAATGCTGGTGGTGCATAAAACGTTTTATTTTCTGCTGTGAATACGCAAATAACTTGAAAAACTTGCAGACGAGCTAGGGCGATCTGCACGGGCTTAATAATAACGCCCGCTAATTATGCCCTCTTGAGAGGGCATGAGAAGGCATAATAAGCGGGCGTTATCATTACACCAGCTCATGACGCCTTAGGATGTTATGGACTACTTTATATACCTCGTATCACAGATATAAGCAACAAATAATAGATGAATTTAAAATAAATGTAATTCTATTTTATCTGAGCATAGAAGGACATCTGGGCACCAAATAAATTTAGACTTCACTAGTTTCTAATATCGGAAAGGGAAAATGTTGTTCGTTTAAATGCTAAGGTCTTGTTTGCCATTCATTACCAGCTTCCTAATGTTTTAAATAACAGGTTGACACTTTAAATACTATTTTTGTATACGTGTACTATTTTCTCTGAAAGAAAAACTTGTAAAAATGTGACAACTTCACTTTTCTTTATGTCTTAATAATGGAATAATGATGTAGTTTCTGAACGTTTTTACGTTGTAGCTAATTACTGTTCTAGTATACAATATTCTGATTAGCTGTACCATAACGACCTGATTTAAGATTTTATGCAGCACCTGCTAGTTATAAGGCTATCACTAGATCGACTTTAGACCTCTAAAGTGGCTCATGACCCACTAGTGAGGTAAACACCATAACTCACTAGTGAGTTAAAAACCATAAATCACTCACTACTGTATTTTTGGTAACAGTGTTAGGCTGTCAAACTGGAAATTTGCATGTTAAACTTTGCATCAGGCTGGGTCAACTAACACACAAAACCTAACCAACTAACCTCGAATTTGACATAGACTGACAGTGCCACCAGCAATTCGCTTCAGTACTAACAAACATATAACACAAATCACACGTGAATCTAATTATAAATTTATTTTATATCTCTGGGTGCTTCCGAATTGATTTGTCACTTTTGACTTTTCCCGGTTGTCAATGCAAAATTTATGTTTTTTTATATTTACTGAGTTGTTGGATAAAATTGTGTGTGGCAGACGTATGTTATTACCAAGATTCCGACTGATTTAATGATAAGCATTTTCAAGCAAATACTCAGTAGCGTAAAGATCAAAATTTTGTAAAGATTGTCGTCACTAATATCGATTGTCCTTTGACTTTTCAATTTCTAGGGTGATTGTAATAAATACATATGTCTTGCTCATTTATATCAAAAGTTTGTAATGAGTTTTTCAAATGAATTATTAAAATAAGAACAAGTTTCATGTATGTAATAGTTAATAGTGCATAAGTAATTGAATAATTATTTTTGTCTCACTGTACTGTATGTAATTTATATTTATTTCTATTGGACCGTTACAGATAATAAAACCCCACTCGCACGCCTCTAATTCTTATTTTACTTGAAAAAGTCGACATAACTACATGTGGTGCAGCGTAAGGTCTGGCTGCTCTAATACTATATGATGACAGTCACGCTTCACCTGGTCAACTGCGCAGGTGAAAATATGTCGGAAAATTCTGCAGATATCTCTACGGATATCCAAATTTTATAAAACTGTTGTTAAGTTTACATATGTTTTGTCCGGACCCTAGTTATTACAAATAATTCACTCGAGCAATGACCGATGTCGGTCTGAAGGACTTTTCTCACGTGGATTACTTTTTGTAACACAACACACTGGTAACCATAAATAACTATTATTTAGAGTCTGTAAAGTGGTACTGTATTAATAAAAAACTAAACCGCACTCATCTGTCAATATTCAACACGATCTTTTTTTCAAAATTTGGGAGATCTCGAGGTTTTTCATAACAACTATGTGCAAAACTTTTTCAGTCACAGAAGACGGTTACATTGGTAAATACAATTTGCTCGATGATGGAATAATTTTTGACAATCGAATACTTAACCAGACTTTTCTGACTCACTTTTTATTAGCCTCGCTTTTAAGCTCGCTCGCTCATAAACAAGGCTTTTTCGAAAAAATTATATATTATGTACATAAATAAATAGCTATTAAGAGATATACAGAGAGGTTACAGGAGGGGAAAGTAAACACAAATCAAATCGATCATGTATTGGGAGAAGAAGAGGAGGCAAAAAGAATCAAAGACGTGAGAATGTATAGAGAAGCTGACGCCGATTCGGACCACTTTCTCGTAATAATAGAAATAAAACTATGTAAAATGGAAAAGAAAAGAAGAAAAAATAAAGAGAAAATAAAATACAACGTTAAGAAACTTCAGTATACTGAAATAGCAGGGAAATATATAGAAAGCATAGAGGAAGAATATAAAGACAAGGACGGACAGGGAGAAGAAGTAGAGTTGAAATGGAAGAAATTTGGAGAATCAATTGTAAAAGCCACCAGCGCGAATTTACCACGGAATAGGAGGATCAGAAAGAGCCACTGTATGGATGAGGCATGTAAGGAAGAGATAAACAAAAAAAAACGAGGATGTGGCAGAAATTTATACACACACAAAAGAAACAAGACAAAACCCTATACAAAGAACAAAGTAAAACAAAGTAAATCAGATGTGTAGGGCGCGAAAACGTAAATCTATGTAGGAAGAAATAAGGGACATAGAAGAAAAATACAGGATTAAAAAAATTTGAAATTTCTACAAAAGCGTAAAAGGTATTAGAACTGAGGGAGGAAAACAAATATATGTAAAATATAAAGAAGGAGAACTGCTAGGCAAACCACAGGAAGTTAAAGAAAGATGGAAAAACTATTTTGAAAAGGAGTTGAACACAAGCGAAGGACCACGAGGAGAAGACAGTGTAGTGGAGGAGGAAGAACAAGGGGGAGAAACACAGGAAGACGAGAGTAGGAGGTCCGAAAAAGATGAAATCAGAGAAATAATTCATAAAATGAAAAACAACAAAACCCCGGGGGAGAACGGAATAACTGCCAAAAATTTAAAGTATGGAGGAGAAATTGTAATCGATAAAGTGCATGAACTAATAAAAATAATATGGAATACGGAAAAATGCCGCAACAGTGGGCGAAAGCAATGATAGTTCCAGTTCTAAAAAAAGGGAACAGAACTGACTGTAGTAATTATAGGGGAATTGCGATATCAGACATAACATACAAAGTTCTGGCGATAGTGATTAAAAGAATACTAGAGGGGTATATAGAACAGCATTGGGAGAATACCAGGCTGGATTTCGTAAGAATAGATCTACAAGAGACCAAATCTTTACGATGAAGCAAATCCTAATAGGGGCATACGAATATTAGATCCCGACCCAAATGCTTTTTATAAATTTCAAGGCCGCCTATGATAAAATGTACGAAGCAATAAGAGTAATGGGAACCCCAAGAAAGATAGTAATCCTGGTAAAAATGACACTAAACGACACCGGATGTGCGGTCATGATAAACGTAGAGTTAACAAAGAGTTTTGAAGTAAAAAGGGGCGTGAGGCAAGGTGATCCGCTATCTACTCTATTATTTAACGCAGTATTAGAACTGACAATCAGGAAAAGCGGGATAAACAGGAGTGGAACCCTTCTGAATAAGCGTCACTAGTGCCTCGCGTACGCCGATGATATACTGTTAATAGCAAGGTGCAGGAAAAAATTAGAAGAAGTGGCGGGTGACTGCAAATTAATAAAAGTAGAACTAAATATATCGAATTGAAGAATAAGCAAGGAGAAAATATAAAAACAATTTGAGAGTGCAAATGGGAGAAGAGGGAGTTCAGGAATTCGAAGAGGTGAAAGAATACATGTATTTGGGAGTACTAATAACCAACAAGTGCAAGGAAGAAAGAGAAATAGATTTAAGAATAGCCAAAGGTAGTAGATGTGCGGGAAGTGTGAATCGCATAATACGATCAAAGAATGTCTCACCGAACACAAAACTTCGTATTTACAAAACCATACTGAGGCCGACAGTACTATATAGTAGTTAAACGTGGACTGTGACAAAGAAGACACAACACAGTTTGGAAGTATGGGAAACGAGGATGCTGCGAAGGATATACGGAGGGCAGAAGATAGATGGAGTATGGGAGAGACGACCAAACGTAGAAGTATATGAATTGTATAACGAACCAAATATAATACAGGTAATTAAGACCCGAAGACTTCAATGGCTAGGACATATGGAAAGATTGCCAGACCAGAGAATAGTAAAGGAAGTAAGGTGAAGAATTCCAGAAGGGCGAAGAAAGAGGGGGAGACCAAGGAAAAAATGGTGGGAAGCCGTGAAAAAAGACTTAAAGGAAAAGGGAGGATACAACTGGAAGGAAATAGCAAAGGACAGAGAGAGATGGAGATTATTCATAAAGCAATTGGCCTAAAGAGGTCTGTGAACGCTAATATACATACACTAGCAGTCCAGTGAGACAAATGTCTCATTTAACGCGCCTTCCAACCTCGATCGGTTAGGCAACCACCCAGACCTGGAAGGTGTCAAAGTGGTTGCCTAACCGATCGAGGATTTAAGGCGCAGAGGGTCGCAGCTACGTTTGGCGGCCGAAACAGTTTTTATTTAATACGCGTTCTATTTGAAAAACGGTCTTTTTGTGATTTCTCGAAAACCGGAAGTGTCACGTAACTGAAATTCGGTTCCTGACCTGACATGACCATTCCAAACATATAACTTTCATAACTTTTTTCTCTATCTCTTACGGTTTGGCTGTTGAAACAGCGTCCCGGACAAAACAGCGTCCCGGACAAAACAGCGTCTCAGACAGACACGTCTATTAGATAAAGGATTATTATTGTTAAACTAGAACGCGTTGGCCAGCCTACGTCTGGCCCTGCCAGCGTAAAGAAACGGTTAACAATAAAAATGGATGCTTAAGTTGGTAGCCAGCCGACGTCCGGCCCTGCCAGCGTTAACAATACAAATGCTTGCTGCGTCGCCATTTGTGCGCGGTCGGCATGTGCGCGCACCAGTGCTTACGGTCGAACGGCCGGCGGCATCGGCTCTTATAATATAAGATTATTTGAAAACACTCAATATGTAGACATTATACTCGTATATTTATAACATTATATAAAAAGTGGTTAATTCTTTTACTTTGTTATTTTGTCCAGATTTTTAGTTTGAAGTAGTTGAAACAGTAACTAACATTGTAATCTAGTTATTCCACGTACGTCCAGCGTGTGTGGTCACTTTTTATTATACTCTTTACAAGCTTGCTTTTACAAAATGTCTACAATATGATAACGCATTTCTTTTATTCACCTACACAAGCACGTAAATACGCTTATTTAGGAGCCAAATTTAAATGTCCAATGCAAAACAATATCTACAAACTATAATTGACCACGAATTTATATTCGTAGCATGTGCAAGACTGTAGGTTTTACTTCCAAATCTACCAGTTATAGGGTGCCGGTGCTTCACGTAATTGCAGATTTATGCTTCGCCCCAGAAACCCACGTAATCCTTTAGGGTAAGGTAGCCGCGGCTGTGCGTCATTCTAATCTCAAATTTCTGCTTGGAATTACCTTACCTTTTTGACAAATGCAAATCTTGCTTTCAGTTTGAATTAAGCCGACGATTTTATTCGAGAGGATAATTAAACTCTAACTGACGTAGCTTACAGTTGCTATGTAAATTTGCAAGGTTTACATTTATTTATCAGGTTTGCTATGTGAAATGAAAATAGATTCGAAAATAAAAACCTCAGAATTATGGTTAGTACATTTTTTGATAAAACTTGCGCTATGAACAATCGAGCTTAATAATATTTAGAGAACAACAGCATTTCCACATCATAATTATTGAGGATTTAGGAAAGGTTATGTCACTTATAAAAACAAGACAACTTTAAATTCAGCTTTAAATCAACAACCCCCTATCTTGCTTGTCATTTAGTAGTGCTATAAAGAATTCGCATATGAAATTAGTCTTGATACAGCAACTGTCAATTTGACAACTTTAATAGTAATTTACGATACAAGTGCGTAAAACTACTCTTTAGGCACGAGTGGGGTAGAGTTAAAACGCGAGTGAGCGAGCGTTTTAAGCCCCACGAGTGACTAAAGGTGCTTTACGCATGTGTATCGTACAATATCTTATCTACGATAAAATCTAAAAAATACGGTAAATATACAAAATATTTTACATGTAAATTAGAATTACTAGCAACCGGTCCTAATTTTGGGTGTTTTAAAATTTTTAAAACATGTTGCTACTAACTACGTGCCTAATGAAATTTTTTAAGCACGTTGCTATTAACGACGTAAACTAATGAAAACATGTTATTAAACAGTCGTTGTACAAACTTAAAACTGCCAACTAAAAGGCAATTTTACATACTGTCGTAGTTAAAAGTTGTTTTATATTTCAAGTTTTACCTACATAGTCTTAGTAATCGCAATCTGCATTTCTGTTTTCTGTTCAGGGTAGGACTATTCTCCGGTCCCCATTTTCTATTGAAAATGTTTGGGGTCCTTATTTTACTTCAGAAGCGACAGGCAATGTTTAATTAACGCTCCTTTTCATGACATTTTATGAATATATTTATCCCAAAACCCCGTGAATAAGCTGGGGGGTGAATATTGGACACATTCGTTAGTTTATTTGTTTTATCAAAAATCGATGTAACCGGTTACTGAATGATACACATTTTTACAAATATGGTGGCCGACTACGAAACACATTAAAGTTAGCAAATTAATTTAGGCGGCTATAAAATAGTGTCATAGGTATTTCATACCTAAAAAATAGTTTAATGCCAACTAAATTTGTTAGACGAGAATTCTTGGATAAAATATTTAATTGCATGATTTACACAGTTGTTTTATGGCATTTGCATCTTAATTTGTATGAGAAAACTGTACTGCTTATGGTCATGGAATATTGTTTTTATTCAACTGTAATCCCAAAAGGAAAATTAAATTCAAATCTAATTACAACTACAAATTTTGTTCAAAACTTGTAGAAGATATTTATATTGCTTTTATATAGTCTCTAAGTTCTTGTAAACAATGGGCAAACTTTGACTGCACGCAATCTATTATTGCAATTTAAAAAAATATAGACTAGGCAATACCATACTAGTTAAAAGCTGACAACGATTTAAATCTACTAGTCTAACGCTAACCTTCACCAGTTTATCCCTTTACTTCAAACTCAACCTTTCCGAACAAAACCCACTACAAAAACCTGTAGAAAGTATTTTTCACAGCATTTACTGTTTTAATTATCTCAAACATACAATTTTAATTTCCCAAGCCTCTTTGAATAGAACAATTGGAATGGGTGGTGCTTGAGACACCAACCTCGTGAATATAAACAGCACGTTTCCATGCATTTTTAAATAAGGTGTCGTTTTAACCTTTATTACCTGCAACAAAACCGATCAAGAACCTCCTCTGAAACAATTCCCGAAAGGTTGCCGTGTTACTTACGATAAATGTCAACCGAGGACCCTAATTGTATTTTAAACTTTGTTCTACTCCACTGGGTCCACCTCATCATGATAAGGGGTGAACGGCTTGTGTCACTTTTGCCTTGGTTCAGTGCGAAATGTGCGGTGCGGGTTTTACGACCTCGTAGCTTTAAAATGGGATAAAATAACAATAACTGATTTTAAAGTCCATTGATCTCGTCAACTACTGTTTTCATGAACTGCTTGTAAGATTGTTTTGGAAAACGTCAACATCCAGAACAGAAATTAATTTCTTCCCTTGACCAGGTCAAATCCCCCAGAATAGGTATTTAGATACAAGGTGTCCCAGAAATTGCAATAAAACGACAGGTAGCCATGTAGAAATTGTAATTTGTTAATAAACACGTCTTTTAAACATAAAAGTAAGAAATGAAACAAGTTAAAAGTTCAGATTTTTGTTCAATTCTATCAATCAGTATTTAATCAAGCAGTAGTACTTACCCATTTGACATATTTTACTGGTTACATAGCCCTTTTCTATAGTTGATTGGATAATTTAGTAATAACTGATCCTCCAAGGGTGTTAATCGGGTTACATGGCTACTTGACGTTTTATTGCTATTTTTAGGACACCATGTACAATTCGGGTTGAATTTTGTCCACATCACAAAAAGGTAAACTCTAAACCATATTTTATTGATGTCACTAGATTTACAGATTTACTTCCCAACTAGCACAATTAGTCGCTGAAACGTACTAGTGAGCATTGTTGGAACTTTAAAGTGTTTTGTCATTAATCACATGCACTTAATAGGAGCCTTTCTCTTAAGTGCACGTAACCAAAATTGGTGACCGCAACGTTTCGGCGACGTTCCTGGAACTTGTCAGGCAACTTTCAAATATTTACAAAATTTAGACATTTTAATACAATTATTTTCTACAGTTTGTATTGCAAGATCAACAGATATAATTGTAAAGAGTAAAACTACATCTAGTGAAAGTAGTTTATGATTTTCAGATTTTAAGTTTATGTTGTCAATGCATTTTTTAAAGAACCAAAAACCTGTAACACTTGTTGAGATATGCTTAAAGTCGGGGTAATTGGCAGACCAAAGCTACTGTTGCGAGATTAATACGAACACTTAAGTACACATACTTGCATTTATTTTCTGCCGTTTACAGAACAACTTAAGTTTAACACCGTTACTTCTTAACTTTACTTATTAACTAACTAAATTCTAAAGTCCAGTTTGACCAAGAAAACTCGGTAGGCGTTTTCAAAAATCCAAATTAGCCTATCAGAGCAGTTCTAAATTTTGGACTTTTGGCACGTACATACGGATGTGACAATTCATAATAGTTCTATTTTTCTGTGGGTGCCTCATCCGTTCCGGACATTGGCTACAACCATGGCAATTCTTACTTTATTGGCAGCCAGACGAAACAGTTCTGACGATTATATTAAAAGTACAGTAGCTGGCCAAAGTTTGTCGAAGAAATCTTCAATGTAAAGCAGCTAGGAAGTTTACATCTTCTTGACATCGAAAAAAATAATAGACCTGTAAAATGCACAATATATTTCGACAAACTGAGTTGTCTTCTTCAGTTGTATAATATTAATAAAAACATCTTCACATATGAAAAACTAAGCTTCCTTAAAGTGTTAAATGGAGCAACGTTGGTAATTAAATGTTGGATTGATGACATCATAGATCAATTAAGTAATCACACCTTGCAGTGATATACAATAAATTATATTAAAAGTACAGTAGCTGGCCAAAGTTTGTCGAAGAAATCTTCAAGGTAAAGCAGCTAGAAAGTTTACATCTTCTTGACACCGAAAAAAATAATAGACGTGTAAAATGCACAATATATTTCGACAAACTGAGTTGTCTTCTTCAGTTGTATAATATTAATAAAAACATCTTCACATATGAAAAACTAAGCTTCCTTAAAGTGTTAAAAGGAGCAACGTTGGTAATTAAATGATGTCATCAATCCAACATCTAATTACCAACGTTGCTCCTTTTAACACTTTAAGGAAGCTTAGTTTTTCATATGTGAAGATGTTTTTATTATTATTATACAACTGAAGAAGACAACTCAGTTTGTCGAAATATATTGTGCATTTTACACGTCTATTATTTTTTTTTCGATGTCAAGAAGATGTAAACTTCCTAGCTGCTTTACCTTGAAGAATTCTGATGATGTTAACCCGAACCAGTCTCTCAGATTCCTCATCCAAGAATGGCGTCTTCTTCCTGGACCTCTTTTTGCCTCGAGTTTTCCTTGCAGGATCAGCTGTAGCAGACGGTATTTGCTGTTTCTCATGACGTGTCCAAGGTACTCCAGTTTGCGTGATTTTATTGTAAACATGATTTCTTTTTGTTTTTGTACTCGTCTCAGCACTTCTTCATTTGTTACGTGGTCTGTATACGAGGTCCTGAGTATCCGCCTGTACATCCACATCTCGAAGGCGTTCACTCTGTCGGTTATTTCTTTGTTTATAGTCCAAGTTTCCGCACAGTAGAGGAGGACAGGAAATACATAGCATTTCAGCAAATCTGACATTATACGGTTTTATTGATGATCCTAAACTGTCACTTCATTGCCATGGCATCTCAACACTTTATCTGCCGCTCGTCAGCGGCCGATAAAGTTATTATCACCGCTGACGACTTTATCTGCAGCTCGTTAGCGGCAGATAAAGTTATTATCTCCGCTGAGGAGATAAAGTAATTTTTTTAGAATTTTTTTCACAAGATTTTTTGTAGCCCATGTATTAATTAAATATACTAGGACCACTAAATATGTCTGTGTAATATCATATATCTTTATAAAAGGTATATATTCATTATAAAAGATTCACAGAGAGATCTGTGTTAAGCTCTTAGCTATTTCTTAATACAGTAGGAAAAATGGAAAAAAAACATAAAAGACTAATTATATAAGCTCGATTTAACTTCTATGGAGGTGTCAAATGATTTCTTTTCTCAGCAGGTCCTGCTTCTGCCAATTAAATATTGTAAAAATGTTATGGTGTCTGTTGAGACAAAAAATATCTTTAATACCGACATGATTGCTCCAACAGAAGTAAGTCTTTTGCTCCACATCGAGTTTGCATAGACTAACTAAACGAAACCTATGAAAATCAGCATATGTTGCATCAACTCTAAACTATTGATCCTTCGTCAGTATTGCTTGCGACAGAAGCCTTTTCGCAGAAACCGCTTCCTGTTTGCGATCAAAATTCGCCGTCCAAGTCATCGGTAAGCACAACAATGACAAACGGGCGGGCTTATTAGCGTTTTATCGTGCAGAAATAGCTCATTAAAGCGTCGCGATTTATATGCTGTCCTCGTAATCAGTGTTATGATTCGATCCCGCTTGTTTACAGCTATACGTCTTAATCACTTCGTTATTGCGAGTAAATCCGTGCCATTTAAGACTGTGATCTTTACGTCTTCATCGCTAATTGGAGCGGAGTAAGATGAATGGGTGGTTTATTCAATATGCTAAATAGCGAGCCGGGCTGACAATCGCTCGCCCTATAAAGGGCACATCTGGAGCGTCTTGACCACTTTTACGGTCCAAGACTAAGCCAAAGGACGAGGGCAATTAAATATATGCTCCAGCGGCACGCGAATTGACCATATAGTTGCCCATGACAGGTCATCACCGACAGATTTAATAAGCAAACACGTTATCGATGCCTCGCTTGCTCGCAATGAACGCCGAGTTTAAAATGTAAACATACACACGCGATATGACAGCGCACTCGTCATCGTTTTGACAGGTATTGGGTGCATTAATTAGGCCCCGTTTTAAAATACACTGTTGCCGGGTGGCTCTGATTGATTGGATTAACAACATCCTTCTGCCATGTAGTGGCAATGAAAGGGAAAGTCGCTACTTATTAAGAGTTTTCGAAACGGTTTCTCTCCTAGATTGTCGTCTAGTATTCCAAAAACTGCGTATGTAAAAGTTTGAGGGAAACACAGGTTATATAAGTTACTTTTTGCGCAACCATTGATTTTGCGGAAGTAATTACGCCTGCAAAAATTCCCGATTTACTTAACTTCTTTGTCAGAAAAGGCATTAATCCAAACTATTTCAAGGCTGCATCTTTCCTCGACCTCACAGGTGAGCACTCGCCAATCATACTAACCATGGAAACGCGAGTGATCCTCAATTCGAAGTATACTAGACTCTGTAACAAATACACGGACTGGAATCTTTTCAGAGAGGTAATTGAAGAAACCTTACAGCTCGATATATTCTTAAAAACACAAGAAGATTTATTAACTGCAGCAGAAATTATTTAACCAAACCATCCAGCACGCTGCATGGACGACAACACCAACAAGTACACTGAATATCGCTTCTTGATTGTCAATCGTAGCAATGAAAAATATCGCCGAAAAACGTAGACTGCGTAGAATATGGCAAACTACCAAGCACCCTGAAGATAAGAGAAGACTCATCCACAAAACGTTGGAATTAAAAAAAACTTTTGCAAAATATCAAAAATGAATCAGTGCAAAATTACCTACAGCACTTCCCTTCAATGGAAGCCACAAAGTACTCACCCTGGAAAGCGACAAAGGGACTAAAGCATCTACACACACATGAAACACCATTGCGCCTTCCAAATAGCAAATGGGCAAAAAGTAGTGAAGACAAAGAACGTTCATTTGCCAACCACTTGGAAACAGTTTTCGCACCGTTTGACTTTAAGTTCACGCAAGAAGGTAAACAAGAAATCTAACACTATCTAGAAACACCGTTTCAACTGAACCCACCAATTCTGAAGTTCAATTGTCACGTCTCGCACCCCTTTCTAAGGGTGCTTTAGGTTTTATACCTTGGATTAGCTCAAATTGAAGAAATGTTTACATAACTCAAATATATACGGTCAAGGAAAACACAAGATATATATAACAACAGTATAATGTCTTTAGCTAGATATACAAATTCATCTCTGTGCATTAATAAAATCAAAAAGTTCCTCGGGGGCTGCGTTTCGTTGTTCCTGGTCGGTCCGCAGCTCATTTAGCAGGTAAACACGGCAAGCTACTTTGTCCGGGATCGAGGATATCGAGCCAAGTATGAATTTTGGCCCCCTGTATATTAAATTCTAAGTTAACGGTCTTTCGCTTGCTGCTTTGTTTACATTAGAAGAGCTGTAGTCAGGGGCAAAAATAAAGAGATGTAAAAGATACTTGTGATACCCGGGTGGTGAATTAACTAGTACATATCGTGGCGGTGTTTCCTGATAAAAATCCGTGGCTCCAAGAGTAACGTAAATGTGCAATATTGCGCTTCAAAATAGTCCGAGGATTGCCAGCAAATTTGACCGCTGGGCCCGGGGCTTTGGCGGCAGAGGTGCTGCAATGTTGTCGGCGATTTTACCTTCTGCTGTAATGATGCAATTAGCCTTTTGAGGATAATTCAGAAGGTATTTGCAGGTTTCTCCAATCTTTTTTGCAGGTACGTTAATGGATTTAGGTTATGGTGTGGGTTAAACCACCTCGTTTAAGTGGTTCGGTGCGCCAGTATTTACGCTTAGGAACGGACCAATGGGGAGTCGCTTTAAGCGGTTAACCCTGCAAGACACTTCAGCTACCAAACTAGAGTTGAAGCCTGAAGGATTCTATTTTGCAAGACAGTGCAGCTGCCAAGACAAAATCGAATTCCAGCGGCTTCACTTCACAGGATTACTTATGTACGGAAAGTTTAGCTTTAAAGCTGACAGTTCAGTTGCAACCTCCCTTAAAGTCTGAACTGGTAAGCGTTATAGGTCTACTGCGTTGTAGAGTTTAGTGAAAATTTGGAGGACCCAGACAGGAAAAAGATAGAAGGGAAAGTCTAGGGACTCAAGTGGGATAAACTTAAGTGGAATGAACTCAAGTGATTTATAACCACGGCGGAAGTTGCTTATGTACTCTTCGGTGCCTTTGGTATCTGTGCTTTTCTAGAGGGGTCGGATTTGAGCTGCGCGGCGCACTGGTTTGCGCTTCATCCGCGCATAGCGGGTGCGTGATTTGTTATCACCAGTTCGAGCGCCGGATAGATGCAACGCTTGATTAGGCGATGTATAATTTTAATATATTTTTAATGTTTAATTAAAATGTATACAGGAGCTAGCGTTATACAATCTTACACAAGTTCAAAATTTGCTCACAACAGAGTTAAATCCAAGAAAATCACTCGGTTGCGACCTAATTACAGCAACAGTGTTGAGAGAATGGCAAGAAAAAGGGTTTGTGTTTATCACCTATCTCTTCAATGCAGTACTGCGTTAAACTATTTTCCAGAACAATGGAAAGTTGCTGCAATAATTTTAATACCCAAACCTGGCAAACCACCTACTGATCTATCTTCTTACAGACAAATTAGTGTATTGCCGCTCTAGCCGAAAGTCTTTGAAAAGCTGCTCTTAAGGAAGCTACTACCTATAATTTCAGACAATAATCTCATACCGTTCACCAGTTCGGTTTTCGAATAAATCATGCTACCATTGAGCAAGTGCACCGTGTTGTTGACAAAGTTACAAAGGACTTTAATGACAAACGCTACTGCTCGACCATTTTTATAGACTTCGCACAAGCATCAACAAAGTGTGGCATCAAGGGCTTTTGTTCAAAATCAAAAGGACACTACTCTCAGACTATTAGGAAATCCTCAAGTCTTATCTAACTGACAGACACTTTCTCGTCAAATACGAAGATAGTAGCACGCCCGCATTCCCTATGCACGCAGGTGCACCCCAGGGCAGGGTGCTGAGCCCATTCTTATACCTGCTATTTACAGCTGACCTTCCCGTCATTGCTTCCACCATGGTAGCCATATTCGAAAATAACATCACTGTACTCTATTTCCACTCTGAACCCCATACAGCAACTCACCGTCTACAGAAACACCTGCAAGAACTAGAACTTTGGTTCAACAAAAGGAAAGTCAGTGCAAGTGACCTTTACCCTAAGAAGAGGTACATGTCTTCATGTTCTGCTCAACGGCACACCAGTATCGCAAGACGAACGCGTAAAATACTTGGGACTTCATTTAGACCGACCGACTTGGAAGAAACATATAGTCACGAAAAGGAAGCAGCTAGGTCTTAAGATTCAAAAAATGTCAACTGTCTGTTGATAACAAAAGTTTTCTCTATAAAGTCAATATGGAATTACGGCATACAGCTCTGGGGAACTGCAAGCAACTCCAATAACAACATTTTAAGGCGCTTTTAATCCAAAGTCCTACGATCTAAGGTAAACACTTCTTGGTTTGTCCCAAACGAATTTATTCAACGTAACTTGGACATCCCCTTAATCACAGATGAAATTGAAAAATATAGCGTCCACTATACTACTCGCGTTAGTTTTCACCCAAATGTGCTAATCGATCCTCTCCTAGAGGAAGACGACGTCCAGCTTAGACTCAAAAGAATACAACTTTCTGACCTTCTACACCGTTTTGAGTGACAGTGAGTAGTGTGTTTTGTGTTTGTAACGAGTGCCGTGCAATCGTAACAATGCAAAACTATTGAGCTTACTAAACGGGAACTCTCATTGGTTTGTTTCCAACATGTCTTCTGTATATATTTTATCGTATTCTCAAATTGCCTACTGAATGTCTCTGAGAGACATATTGCACAACATTCTTGTCCAGCAAGGTTTTTATTATTTGTGTTTGTATTGATTGCAAGAAGGCAATTAAAATCGACCAAATTCTTAAGAAAAAAACCCTCGCGCTATCCGCTCGGGTCTCTTCGTTAATTGGTTCTCGTCTAATTTCTAAGCAACCAAGCTTATAAAATAAAAATATTTCCGACATGATCTCACTGTTGATAAGTACAATGAGGTTTTTACTGTTAATTTTTATTTTATCCAAAATGTTTTTTTTTAATTTTAGCACCTATATAATATGAAATAAATTAGTTTCGTTGCACATTTCTCCTTAACTTCAAACTCATAAACACAATTAGCAATCGTGTGGACGTATACGTTAATATGCATTAAACTTGTGGCACAATGTACTCTAATCATATCAGCAACAACAGGAATTATCAGAAGTTCAATAACTGCAAACAATCAATAGTAAAATGAAAGATGGAATAAATCTTAGTAAGTGGTTTTCCGCGAAGCTGTTGCAGCAAGTCCCACTTCAGTAGAAGAGTTATTAATTTAATCCCTTCTTGCAGTCATTACTTGGCTATAAATTGCGAGTAAGTAAGCTACGAAGTAGGATTATAGCCAATAATAGCTGTAGGAAGTAACAGCACAAACATTTTTATCTAGTACGTGGTTATATTTTAATTATAGAAACTCGAATGCAGCATCCAACCGTGCCAGGATCAAATTCAACACAAAATCACCTGGTGCTTTTCTTTCGCTTCTTTCGAAATTCCTTCAGTTCAAATACCATAAACAAATTCTTTGGTGGCTGCAAAGTAGAAAATCCTAGAAAGAGACTAAAGTACAAGTGCCCGCAATTCTCAGAACCTACTCTTTACTATTCAGATTTTAGAATTTCATTAATTAGCGCAGTTTTAAAAACATGGCTCAAGCTACAAAATATGTAAATATGCTATTTTAAATTATAGAACTTTTACTAGTTTTTTTGCAAACTTTATAAATACAGAAATAATTTTTTAGGGGCCTACATGTGGACTTTTTTGCTATTGGTAGTAGTATTAATAATTTTAATTTTTTCCAATATCAACAGTTTTAAGTTTTCAGCTCCTTCATGAGAGAAATTTGAAAGGCAGTGTTTAGTTTGCCTAAGCAATTTAACAGTTTGTAAATATACTAATAAACAAGTGCAAGTTCTAATTTGCTATATTTTTTCATTGTTTATTAGGCCAGGAAAATTAAACCTTTTTTAACAACGTACGAAAAAAAGTGGAGGCAAGCTGATTTTTGGTATAGTTGCTAAGGGAGCCATTACATATAACAACATAGTAAAATTCCTGAAGAATCAGGGTGGAGTGTTGCCCCACAGGAGGGTTTAAAGCTACCATAGAACAGTTGTTTAAGTTGTTCTTCACAAATATGGCTTTCGTGAGACAAATAGTTACATGACATATGGCTACTCATAAAATTCTCTATAAAAAGGTTGGATTCATTTTTCATGTGGGATTACTAGAAAAGCCATAAAATGGCATTGAAGGTACTATACAGTGCGGAAATAAAGTTAATTATAGGACATACACTACAACTACCTTTATGTTGCTACGTCATTGGTTTTAAAATTATGACGTCATCGACTTTTTTTAATTGGCAGCCTGTATTTTTTATTATTGATTTTGGTAGTACTTTTTATGTAGCCTTCGTTTGACGGAAAGTCTTGACGGCATATTCGTTTTTATTAAAATTTAAAAATACAATAATAAATAATAAAAAATTAAATTCTCTGTGTCTCGCTTAATTGTACCATTTTATTTAATAAAATAGTTTGCTAAAGGTAAATTCTAATGTAGAAAAAGGACGCTTATTGTGTTATGACATTTACAAATTGTTTAATTCTGACATGTAACTAATATTTTTTTATACACCGGTAACTAGTTTATTTTGCTCATTTCATTAGTTTTAATATATAAATTTTAAAACCATTTTTTAGATTTTTTCCAAATGAAACATATTGAAAATTTTATACCGTTCGAAACGGGATGAAAAGTACTAGCGAAATTAATAATAAAAATATAGGTTGTTATTTAAAAAGAAGTCGATGACGTCATATCATGAAAAAAAATTACATAAGAAACTGAAAATGAGCTGAAAATATTCCCTATGGTCAAAATCGCTACACCCTTTCGAGATTTTTTTATAAAAATGAATATCAACGAAGTTAATGAATTTATCCGTTACTTTATTTCCACACTGTATATATGTTAACAAATGAGAACTGCATGTTTATGCATGAATCAGTTATTAAGTTCTTTTCTGTAAATTTATCAGTCCTGTCCAAACTAACGTTTTACCATAAAATAGACAATTGTGTGAAGTTTTAAGGAAATTAATTAAACCGCAAAACTAGTTCATAATATGTAATCTCTAAGCTATATTTACACAAGCAACGTTCAGCATCGGTGTTATATCACTAGGTCAAGTTGCAATGTATTGTTTGTAAGCCAGGAGTTTTTGCACAAGTTGCTTTTCAATTTACGTCAAGTAAATCAGTAAGTCACCATATCGACTAGAATAAGCAAAACATGACAGAAAAAGTCTGCATATATAAGCAGTGTATTTTTATTTGAATTTTGAATATATTCTCTAATATTGAGGTGCATTCATTTGTGAACTGACGTAAGCTACAAATGTCTTAATGGGTAGTTAGGCCTGGCTACTCTATTCACATCTTACTCTACAACCATTCATCACTTTAACAAGTTTCGACCCCTTCAGGGAAATAACCTGGTTTTACAAATCTACAAGTTACATTTCGGACGTGCTTCTTGAACAAGTGCAAGAAATTAAAGAAATTACACAAATTTAAGGAAGAGTCTAATATAAATTAATTACACATAAATAAATATACTGCGCAGTTCGGAATACTTTGAGGGAATGGGGGAAGGAAGTTAACTCCTTTATGTGGTTTAATTCCCCCCCTAAAATTATCTGTCTGCGCCCATGTTTAATATAATAATTAGAAACAAATGTATGTGTACGTACAGACTATAGTAATTGTTATTTACTATATAAGTAGTATTATGTGGATATTATACCCACTAGCAGAAAAGTTTATACCACGAGGCCGTAAGCCGTGGGATTGGTTAAGATACTATTCAAAGTTCATTTGTGTTGGCTAACGCACTTTGTTAGTATAAGAAAATTCACAATTAAAACAAAACTTCTTTCATGAATATTTGAACAACTTATCTCTACATAAAAAAACAAGTAAAATGAAACGAAAGTAATAACAATAACTAAAGCAAATGTTCCAAATGTGCGCCGTACATTCTAATACAAGAATTGGCACGTAATGATAACCGGACTTTTTCAAAAATTGCTGTATTGCTTCTAATGCTTAAAGTTAGGTAGCAGGAGAGTAGCAGCTAATAATGAAATTATAAAGATTTCTACAAAAGAGATATATACAGGGTGATTGAAAAATAGCGCATTTCCGTTGGAGGGGTTGCTAGGGAACACTAACGGAGTACGGAAAAATCACAGAAAAAATAAATGCCACTTCTAAGTTCAGATATTAAAAAAACTGAATCTTAAATTTGGCAACATCCCATCTGAGTAAGTTACTAAATAATGTAGACTAGATGTCGTTCATTATTGTTATTTCGAAACCACGGTGATCCATCAAGCATAGGGTAAATAATTGGGCATTTGATTTATGTGGCTAACAAAATCGAATAAGCTTTGTAATCAGGTTTTAGATAGGTAATTAGGCAGGGATTTTCTGTTTGTAAAATTCTAAAGAAATTAATAAATCAATAAAGCAATAAACAATTTTAATAAATAATTCGTAATAAAGACATGGAGGAAAATCAAGATAAATTCTAGAGCAAAATGGTTTAAAAAAGTTGTTCAAAATTTTGACAATTCATTTGTAAACCAATTTGTGCTCGCCTTCATATGTTCACTTGAACTCTCTGGAGCATACCGACATTAACAGTTTGAGCGGCACCTTGAATACGAAGAATGAGATCTTGCACGTTATGGACCGGAGTTCGATAGACGCTCGCTTTAACGTGTCCCCAAAAGAAAAAATCTAGCGGCGTCAAATCAGGGGATCTCGGTGGCCACCCAACAGGGCCATTTCGTCCAATCCATTGCTGATGAAATTCTCCATCCAACCACTCTCTAACTGGAGCAGCAAAATGAGCTGGTGCTTCATCCATTTCGACCCACATGTTTCTGATAGCCACAAGTGTCAAATTATCTAAAAGTTCTTGCAGATCAGTTTGCAAGAAATTAAGAAAATTCTCACCTCCTAGTAGGTGGGTACCAAGTATTCCAACCCACACATTCACGCTGAACCTTTGCTGATGGTGGTTTACAACTGCTGCATGAGGGTTTTAAAAGGCATAAACATGAGAATTGCGAGAATTAAAGAAACCATCCTTACTAAAATTTGCCTCATCCGTCCATAAAATGCGAGAAATAAGATTTGGGTCATTTTCATTTTGTCTCGACAACCAATTGCAAAAATTCCTCGTTAACTGAAAGTCTTCGGGTAAGAGCGCCTGAACTTTTGTGTAGTGATAAGGGTGTAATCCTTCGTCAGCAATTACTCGATGTACAGAACTTTGCGACAACCCCAGTTCTTGTGCAACGCTTCTCGTACTTCTGGTAGGATCTTCTGTTACAACATTTAAAACTGATTCTTCCATGTTTGGATTTCGCCCATTTCGTGGTCGGCTTCGATCTGCATTTGGAAATAAAGCCAATTGCCCAGTGTCTCTGCTCCTTTGCAGGAGACGGTTTATTACATTTTGGTCAGGATGTCTTCTTTTCGGAAATCTTTCTGCATAAACACGAACAGTCTCAGCGACATTATTGAGGCACTCCCCCACTACCAGGATCATATCTACATATTCGTTATTAGAATACATTTTTGAAATGTCAAGTAACTAACTTTCAAAATGTAACTGACAAATCTAAACCTACTTAAATAAAATACCAGGTTATTACAAGTTAAAATTAAAATTTCGTCTAGCAAATTACAGAAAATCGTTTTTATACTTTTTTTTCTCGATAACGGTTGCAGATACGAAAAAACTGTAAGAGAACAAAAAGATTTTAAACAAAACAGAAAACTCAATTTGTATTTTAGAATCTAACAGCGACGCACCGCAAAAAGTTCAGGGGGAGAAAAGGAAGCATGACCCCTGAAAAAATATCTCCCTGTAGATTCTCACAACCATTTGATATGCTCAATGATGTAAGCCCTGCAGCGTAACCTGTATTCCAAATTTGAGCTAAATATCTCAAAAACTGCAGGAGCTATAAAGGAAAAAGTTAAAAGTAAAAAAAAATTGACCGGAAGTCGACCTCGGAAAAGAAATCCGATTTACGGTTTCTATATATTTTTGGAATCTACTCTGCAAGCTGAGTCAAATGATATATATCTCGTCCTCCTAAAATATATCTCCATTTTCTTGCTTCTCAGTTAATAATAACAAGTTAATAAATGCTTTTCCATCAAGTTCCGTTTGAAATATTTGTTAAATTTAAATATATTGGTGACACTGTAAGTCTATGTTAAATTCGAGGTTAGCAGGTTAGATTTTCCGTCAGGTTTGACACAGACTAACGCAAAACCTAACCTGCTAACCTCGAATTTGACATAGACTTACAGTGCCACCAACATATTCAAATTTAACAAATATTTCAAAGGGAACTTGATGGAAAAGCATTTATAATCACCCGGTACAAGAGAACTGGCTAGCTCAAGTATCGTTGCCATATCCATTTTAAAACTATAGTCATACTCCGCTAGTAGTCCGCAACAACCCCTCCAGAGGAAATGCGCAATTTTTAATCTTGTTAGTTAAAACAGGTGTTCCAGTAATTTCTCATAATTCAAATTTATTAAAGTACCTGGTATTCAATAACAATTTAAGAAACCATGAAGAGGCATTCCAATTCCATTGGCAATTTTAATGAATTCCAGTTTTTGCTATTTGGAATGCATCTTTTTAAATTGTTACTAAATATTAAGAATTATAAGAAATTGCTATCCATAGTTTTTATTCATCTTATCAACTAGATATTAAAAATAATATTAATTGTGGAACACTTGCTTTAACTTAGAAGATTTTAACATGTATTGTATTTGACTGAAGAAAACACAAATATTGTCGAAATATATATCTCTTTTATGGAAATCTTTATAATATTATTATTAGCTGCTACTCTCTTTTATAAATATTTAAATTTATATTGCTTCTAATGTCTGCCTCTTGCATAACTGGTATTCGATACACCTGTGCCTTCATATCTCTCCATAGAAAAAAGGCGCACATATTAAGATTAGCACTTTCTCTAATCTTTTAATTCAAAACTCGGCAATTCCGTGTTCTTTTTTCAAATTCAAATACAAACTCCCGCTCGTTCTAGTATAGTACGGTTTTGATCGTTTACATGTGTACGATCCGCCACACGTGTTTTATCACGCCACGTCGTAAAAATTAGTCTGGTGATGTAAGTCCCGCCCTACAGCAAACCCGTCGTTACATGTTTATCACGGCGTACTGATTGCTGGCTAGAGGAAGCGGTTGTAATGTCGTGTTAGAGCGAATCGGGTGCATGAGTGGGACAGGGAAAGCAAACGAAAGCGCTTCATACCCTGTTTTCTTCCGACAGCTTAGGAGGGGTATTCACCCAGCGGCATCGTTACGAAGTGGTTGAGCGGTGTCACCCTGACAGGGGCTTCAGCCGCCGTGGGGCGGAATGGGACGTTTTGGCGCAGCCGATTCGGCCCAGGCCTTTCGGCGCAAAGACCCTTCGGCGCAGAGACGGTTCGGCGCGGAGACGTTTCGGCGCGAGACGTTTCGGCTTGAGACGTTTCGGCGTGAGACGTGTCGCCCGAAAGACGTTTCGGCGCAAAGACATTTCGACGCGAAAACGTATCCACTCCCACCAATTTATGTGTGCGGAGCATTTCACATGCAAATTAATAAAAGCACGCCAGGTAGCAAATTAGCAAGAGAAGTTTCAAGTGAAGCACGCACTTGCCTGTGCTACGAGTTTTAGAAGTTCGACCAATAGAAAAATGTTGCTAGGTAGTGGCTTAACTATTTCTGTTCGGTGAACAAGGTATAGTTATGGGCCAGTTAGGTTAATCCTAATTTTAAACAAGGTTACTTACATCTAATAACGTTTGATATTTTTTACATTATCCGATGGCTGTTTGAATTTCTGATTAAACTGTTGATAAACATACATCTCCCGGCATGTCATTGTAATTAGCATAAGTGAACCATGAACCTAATTGATGATTCACAGCTACATATTCATTAAATGACTGAAGCAACGAATTGTGTTTTTGTTTTCAATGTCGACAGAGTCTATATTTTCAAGTTTCAACTGCATGATTAGTCTTAAAGCAATTAATGCCGAGCTTCAATATCTCTGGTTAAAATCAGGGAACTGGAAGTGGTACTTTTATAATCTTCGATAAAAATTAAGTTTTATAGAACAAGAGTGTCGTTTTTGAAAAAATCACAAAATTAAGTGATTACAAAATGTCCCCAAGGTACAAAAATTAATAAAGCGAATAGTTTTTAAAAGCCCTATTACATATTGGAGTAAATGGGGTATATGTAAATGCATTTCAATGAAAACGCGTCCATTGCTCGTCATGTATTTTTCATGACATACTAACTAAGTACCTAACGTAAAAGACATTAAAAAATACAATAATTGTAAATTTAATATACTAATTATATTATGTTTTCGTAAAGTTATTTCAAATTCTATTGGTGGTTTACTAATTTAGTTCAAAAGGAACTAGCATATTACACATTTAAACGTTCAGCAAAATATTTTATTTTTGGTAGATTTAAAAAAAATATTATTTTCAAGACCACAAAACCAAAAAACTTAAAAGTTTGTATACACATTTGGGAAAAAGTCAATGTTAGGTCCACATTAATTTATTCTTACTTTTATTTGAATATGTTAACTAGGGAAAGTACCTACATATTGAACAAACGCTTTTTAAGTATTATTTAACTTTCTGATATTTTTAGAAGTATGCTTTCAAAACTTTTCTTTACATACAACATAAAAATATACTAAATTGTAGCGTTGTATTCTGACGCAAAAGCTAATATTTTCTAGTAATTTTTATTTATATAGAAATTTAATTATCCTCTACTATCCTCTAACTAAAATATATTCGAATGAGCCTCATACGGAAATTAACAAAATATAACATTTTATTAGCTTGTGATTTAAATGTAAAACTGAATCCACCAAATAGGTATACTCGCGCCGAAACGGCCTCGCGCTGAATCGGCTCGCGCCAAAACGTCTTTGGGCCGAAAAGTCTCAGCGCCGAAACGTTTCTGCATCGAACTGTATCCGCGCCGAAACGTCTTCGCGCCGAAAGGGCTGCGCCGAATCGGTCGCGCCGAATCGGCTGCGCCGAAATGTCGTAGACCGGCCGTGGGGTTGTCTTTAAAATTAATATGAAGCCGTTGTTCATATCCTTTCTGTGGTGACTCAACGTCTGAAGCTAGTACCGTAGGTGGTGCGTGTGGTTGAACTTTCCTTGGCGGGTGTGTGTGTGTATTATTGCCGAACCAATCTTCTCCGGTGTATTGTATCACTGGTTGATCAATTAACGCTTTTGCTGATATTTACGAGAGAGGTTTTCCGACGTGCCAAATCTGGGGGTGATAATTAGATGTCGTTTTGCCCTCTTCCCAAAGATTTTTATGCAAAGCCCAGCCTCTTGGGGGTTTGTTTTATAACTTCGTTTCGACGGTCAGCAATCTACGCTGTTCTTTAATCATCTACAGAGAACGCGACAAGACGGCGAGACCTTTCGGCTGCAGGTATGAGCAATATCGTCAAACATTATTCACGTATGGTGATCTATTGCTTTTATTGCCTGTGTACTTTAGAGCGTCTGTGCGATGCATTTGTGTTGTCGTGACGTAATTTTATGCGTCGCAACAACCATATTTAGAAGCCGACGCGAGTGACCTACTTTGAGAGTAAACTGTCATCGTTTCAATGTAACCAATGTACTTTTGTGTCACACATATCATTGTTAAGTAGATTTTAGAGTTACTAATCCCCTCTATAACTATTCATGTCAAACATTTGCCGGAATATTTAAATGAAAATAGATTTGCATTCGTTTTTAACTTCTTGGGCTTTTATTTATGATACTCATAAGTGTTGATGTACACATGTTATGCTTTCTTATGACCGTCGAAGCTAACAGACCAGCAAAGGTAGATTCCTAAGCAGCCGGACGGCGCACCAGGGTTTCTACGAGGGCCGGCCAAAAAGTTTCTTCCCAATTCGATCAGTGAAATTCGTGGCTCTCATTTTCTCCTGTTACTTTGATTACAATCAACCGCTATTGTGACAGCATCTCGCTCCAAATTACGCCGTGATGATCCGAACTAGCCCTTCTACCTGAGCATATAGCCGGACAACCATCTGTTGCAGCAAGTTGAGGCGTCATTAAAGTGACCGATTTCTTTTTAAAGATTAACGTGTCCTAGAGAGTCATTTAGACTATCCCCAAAGTGTTTTAAGGTTGTAAAAGTCGTTTTATGCTGGAACACCATTTCTACCAATACAGTTATTAGGATAAGTCCTATTTAAAAACTGGCGTACAATTAAGCTAAAATGAGCAGGGTCGCCGTCTTACATGAACCACATATTTGTTCATATTTGTAAATCCACGTCCTCTAAAAGTTGTAGTAATTCTTCTGTCAAGAAGTTGAAATATGCGTCGTCGTTCAATCGCCTGGGCATAACATACGGCCCGATTAGATGGTTACCAATAGTTCCTGCCCAAATGTTAATAGAAAAACAATGGAAATCGCGTTTTACTAACGCGTGAGGGTTTGCGCCCGACCATACGTGAGTGTTTTGAAAATGTATATTTTATAATTACTATATTCGTAAAACAGCAATCGTCGGTTAGTAGGATTTTACAATGAAAATTATTATCTTCCTCTGTTTGTTGTAATAACCACTGAAAAAAAGTTAACCCTTGTAGGGCAATCACCTTCACTTAAAGACTAGACTCTCTGTGATATGGGTAGAGAAGGTTTTCTTTTCTTTTCCTTCTTAAAGTCCTTCCCTTATCGGAGGCTAGATTTCATCATCGATATGCGAACCTTATTTGCAGCCGCTTCCCTGTATATCAGTTGAATCATGGCATATTTAGATCCTCTTATTACGTGCCCCAGATATTCCAGTTTTCTTCTTTTTATTGATTTTATTACTATACATTTTTTATTAATTTTTTCTAGGACTTCTCTGTTGATAATCCTGGTTCTATACGCCACATTCTGCGATAGCATCACATTTCAAAGGCTTGTAGTTTGTTTAAGTGTTTTTTTTTAGTGTCCACGCCTCCACTTCATACATCAATACAGTAAAAGCGCAACATCGAAGCATACGCAACCCGAGTCCTATGCTTCTATTTTGACTGTACAGTATTTTCTTTAGTGATACAAATGATGAGCTGGAAATTTATATTCTTGTCCTTATTTTAAGTGTCTGATTCCTTGTTTGAGCTATTCAGGCTCTCAGATATTTTTCTTTTTCTATCACGGTGTTTGTAATGTTTAAATTCATTTGTTTTTTTGGATATTTTGTGATTAGCATCCATTTAGTTTTATTAAGATTTATTTGAAATTCATATTCATAACAGCTGTCATTTACTTTTTCTTAAAGATATTGTAGATCAGTTAAATTACTCGCTAATAGTAGTGTGTCGTCTGCATATCTAAAATTATTGACTGTCTCGCAATCTATTACCATACCTTTTTCATCTTCTTTAAAGGTTTCATTAAAGATATAACTTCACTATTACATGTTAAAGAGCAGTGGAGACAGGACGCAGCCTTGTCTTACTTCTCGACGTATCGTAATATCTTCGGTTAATGTATTTTCTACCTCTATTTTGGCTCTCTGGCCCCAATATAAGTTGTTAATGATTCTGATGTCCCTGATCTCCATTTTTTCTTTAAGAGAATATCCAGTAATTTATCGTGTCTAGGCATCGTTGACTGAGGACCTTGACTGCGAAAAGAGTATCTCATGTTTCAAGACCTGCTCTGAAATCAAAATGCGTATCACTTATATTTTTCTGTAATTTTGTATAGATTCTTTGATGGTTTTCTTTCAGAATGTTCAAAACCCTTACATGACTAATACCCACATTTCTTGCTATTTCACGAGTACTTAGTAACGGATTTTCTTCTATGCGGTTCAATATTTCTTCTTCAGTTGAAACGCGTGCCTGTCTTAAACGACCAACTTCATTGCCCTTTGGAAGCACAGATCCCGTTTCACGAAGTCTTCGTCCTACTGCAATAAATATTTCTAGGTGTAGAAGATGGCGTTGTGGAAATTGCTCTGCATATCTTTGGACTGCAGCTCCAGCATCACTATTACACCGCCATACACAACATGAATGTATACATATTCCGCTATGGTGAACCGAACAGGTTTTATTTCACAGTGATAATACGACGCTTAAACTCTCATATTTTTAAGTAATAACAATGAAATTCGTAGGCATCTATATTATGCAGTCTAAAGATATTCAGCAGTTAAGATATTCAGCAGTTATTAACCTTTCCTCTTTGAATTTTGAAGCTCATTTATCAATGGAGCTATAAATTTTAGGTCAAAATAGTTCAAGAATATTACTTATCGTTAATCATGACGAATTATTTCCCGAAGTGACGCGGTACATTTTCTTAACACCTCCTGTATAAATGCGTAAATAATAATAGTAAATAAAGCCAGTTCATGTATCAGTAGGGTAGCAGTAGCTTATCCTATACGATCCCAGTGTAGGTGTTACAGCACAAACACGACTTTACGACAAAACCGTCAGTAAAACTACAAAATCGAGAAAATTACCCAGATCCGCTGCCCCAACCCCGTTACGATGAGCTGTAACAAAAGGTTTGCCAGCTAAACTGCAGTGGAGAAGGAGAATTCTTTACTACCTTTGATTAGGGCGGTGATCTAGTACGCGAGGTAAAAGATATTCAATAATTGATGCTCCCATATTCGGCTAAATCGGGATACAAGATCAACAACACAGGTGAACGCACTCTGAATGTGGAAGCGAGTTATTCTTCTTGCTACTTCTAGCTTGGCAGAGTTTGGTCAACGATCCACGTTAAACATTGAATTACCTTGCAAAAATATCTCATTGGTGCACTTGCTAAACTCCTTTTACAACAGAAACGTACACGCAAAATGCATGCAAATATCGTAAACAACAAATGTAAAACATAAGTACTTAACAAGAGACTCTATTAAGATAATCACATATGTAAATGACAATGAACAAGAATTTAGAATAAAAATAACGACACCGACATCGGTTAGTGAGGGTTAGGTTAAATTGCGTCACGTTTTAAATTAACTAAAAGCGGTAAACATGACTACAACTGAACGGCATGACTCACAAATGTTATTACACAATAAATAATCCAAAATACTGACACCATAGCAAGAATACTTGACAGCAAGTACATAAAGTGGTTCAAAAACGAAACTGTCACAATATTAAGTCAAGCAGTAACAAGAAAATATGTCGGCAATTCATTAAATTTGGCAAACTAGCAACTAACAGTTCTAACAATAAATGCTGCGATGGCGGCAACATTACGCAAAATTGATCAACAGTTTTGGCAGGATTCTACGTTCACTGCACGTTATGCACAATAAATCTAATACAATAAAAATGGTACCTGAAGGAGGTTAGTTGCCTGCGTTCGATGTGCGGCAGAGCTATAGGCGGTCGTTTTCCCAAACAAACTGCCCCAAAATGCCTGAAGAAACTGCACAAAACAACGGGAAGCTGCGGGTTGAAGCGGTCTGAGCCTAACATCTCCAACCAGTGTAAATTGAAGTCCGTGGCGGTAAGGCAGATCTCGAAACGGTATGAAAACTTTTATAGGCACAACGTAAGCTTTTTTACTGGAATTTCCAAGACAATAATCCGTCAAATGACGTATTTAAAGCTGCCACTTTATGATAAACGAAAATTACTAGGCTTACAACGATTAAATGCGGTACTCAACCACACTTAGCAACAACCTCTAGGCACAACACGTGCAATTCCAAACACAATAAGCGGGGAAAGATCACTGTTATTCGAAACATTTACAGAACTCTGCGGCCGGACACCCAAAATTCACACACGTGTTTTGTAACTCAGAGCAGGGGCGGTAATGAATTCAGAAAACGCGGGCAAGTCCAACGGCAATTGCAGCATCTTAAAATGCATCTCTCTTTTACAACAACACGCTACATCCTCCGTCGCCTAATTTCAAAGTATTACAACACCAAATGCAGCATATGACCAAATATTTCGGGGAAGCACCGTGCGTTTCAATGCGGCTTCTTGTCGCCGTAGAAGCAATAAAGAAGGCGACAAGCGGGCTCCGTCATTGCAACCGGTGCAGAACACATATCCAGCTTTAGAACACGGATAAATACAATTGAATCGATGCTTCTGAACATCTTGCGAACGCTGGTATTTACTAAAATGGGCAGAAATAGAGATCGTATGGAGTAAAGGTTTGAGTTTTTACCACTGAACTATAAGTTTGCCTTAAATCCGAAGATTGTCCTTACAGAGGACAGTTCTACTTCCAGGTTACCTTTAACGAGCTCTTCGTTTCTCCTATTTCCCTCTCCAGGAGAAACCACAGCCCAACCTTTACTCCCATACACTCCCCATACCTTATTTTTCCCACAACCTTATCCTAGGTGGGACCACTCGCTCCTTAAAAGGAGCATCGGAAAACAGGACGGATTAAATCAAGACAAACTACTCGTGGAAAAAATAAAACGAAAATGGTTTATAAATACTATAAAAGTAGCTACATGGAACGTTAGCGATGTCAACCATAAAGAAATTGAGATAAATAAAGTTTCCAATGAGAGAAATGTAAATATAATGTAACTGATAGGACTAAGAAGAAACTCAGAAGGGCGAAGTACTCGTACATAGACGATAATCTCTTGAATTGGAGCGAAGTTGAACAACAACAAAGAGCCCATTCGAAGGTAACAATTTTGATAGATAAAGGATGTAGAGAGGATATTAATTTATGAATATATTAACGAATAAGTAGAAGTAGCAGAAGAGGAAAAAATAGAAGAGACAGAAAAGTTATATCGAAGACTACAACAAGATCATAATAATGTAAGCAAAACCAATTAGATAATTTTAACGTGAGATCTAAATGCAAGAATTGAAAATACAGCAATAAAGAAATGTGACAAATCCTTTCGGCGAATACACCATCAGCAGAAACGGAGAAGAACTCAAACAACATTTAACGATCTGAAAATAATGAACTCATTTTTTAGGAAGAATTAACCTGGTACAGCTGGCTATAAAATCTATTCAAAAATGTTAACGGTACACCTATAACCGATTGCTGACACCGTTTTAAAAGAAGAACGAAATGGTGTCCGTAAAGCGCTCCTGAAAAAATGGCATAAAATTACTAATAGAGAAACGAAGAGAATTTAGGTTGAGAGTCATATAGCTTTTGTTGATTTTGTTAAGGCTTGCGATAAAGTAAACTACCCCAAACTTTGGCAGATCTTTAAGAATAAAGAAATCCCCTTTCATCTTCTGAATGCAAAAAATTATACAAAAGAACAAAATTTATAATAGTAATGCTTCTAAATATAAAATATTAACTAATCATTGTGTGTCTCAAGGATGCGGACCATCTCCGATATTATTTTATACAATGTTATTGAGTGACTATTTGTATATAACATCATAATTGAATATTATACACTGGTACTATGGAGCACTTGTCCTATTTTGTAAATGCGATCGTCTTATTTCAGATATATTGCCATTGACTGCTATTTTTAAGTTTATGAGTTCTCTTTTCTCTCTCAGCACATTTGTTGCATAAGAACTCGTTGGCGCCCTCAGTATATATTTGTATTTCAGTAAATTTGACAAGGACGTGAAGATTTAGAAGTAATGTATACGAATCGCAAATTTGGTTGCATGAGGTATTTCTAAATATTAACACAGCTAACCTGAATTGCCGCACGAACACAAGACCAATTGATTTCATTAACGTCCCTAGAAGGAAATTGGTACTCATACTGTTGTTATGAACATCTTTACGTAAATAGCGTCGACATTCAATTGTTTTGCTCCTCTAATAAAATTAATCCCATTAAAGTCATAGAGAGTTTATTAACGAAATATTAACGTTTATATCGCCAAGCTACCATAGCTTATCTTTAATTTCTTCAATTTAAAAGATATTTTAAAAGTAGGGGAGCGTTAAGCTTTATATTCAACGTGTACCAACTCAACAGTTCAAAGCAGTGCAACCGTCAAACTAGAACCTACGGCTTACTTTTATGCAGTAGCTAATAGTTCGCTTTGTACGTAAATTCGTAATTAGCGATTAGAGCGGCGAATCGAGACCTAGGTAATTTCGCAGGCAGTGATTACAGTTAGTGGAACATTCGTTTTTCCTCTGCGCCCGTTTCTGCAGATCGCGGCATTTGATCTAGCACGATATGTAAAGCAACTGTGCAGCCTTCATTAAATATTAAGCAACGCTTCAAAGACGGCTAGAAAGTGTAGTTAGTTAAAGCCACAACTTTGAGTTCAGCTGCAAATTAGGCATTGATTGGTGTACTAATCGAAAACCACTCGAATGTTAGTTGCTAATAAACTCGTCCGTTTTTGCCTTCACACACAGCATGCCTGCACGTGAACGATGTATTTAGTCTTGACACTTCGGTAACGATTCTCCCTGGAAAAATAGTTTTGATATGCTATCTACTACCAGCTCTAATATTCTTCAACCTGAAGTATGAGTGTCGAATTACAACCAAGAACTAATGAGCTTCCCTGTTTTCTTAATTAATGAACTGGAAAGCTGTTTCAAGACATAGCTCTTAAACATTAAAAAGTCTGAATTGTTCTTGTAAACTGTTCACAAAACTTAATATTGACCAAAAATAAACCATCGTATCAAATTTATTTTGGATGAATTGTACCACTTTGTGAAGGTTAGCATCCTATTTTTTAATACGTGGGTTGTAGAATATTTGTTGTCCCGGCCATAGAAGGCATTAGAATATGTTATCCATTATTGCTTACTATTTTTATTGTTTAATTAGAAACCGGTTTGACAAGTGGACGTCTATAAGTTTAAATATTATTGATCTTAAAGGTAACGCTTAAGATTTGTAAAATAGAAAAAAACTGAGCTTCATAAGGTGGTTAAATAAGTAGTTTCAGAAGTGAATTTTCAGAGATTAAGTTTAACGCCAAAGCAGATACACGAAGACATAGTTGAAGTGCTTGGGGACGATGCTCTTTCTTACCACACTGAAATTGGTCTCGATATTTTATATATTTTTAGAATGACGTGCCTATGTGCAAAAGGTGTGGTCGACCAATTGGTCATGCGAATCACATAATAATAGAAGATCGCTGATTGACCACAAAACGTAGGTATTGCATATCTAGTGGTGCAATTGGAACAATATTAAAAGTCCATTTAGGGCTTCATAAGGTGTCAGCAAGAGGGGTATTCCGAATATACGTTTGTTCATTACTTCTAGAGCCAGTGCAGCAGTACTTAAGCTAAATCCCAAAAACTTACTTTATTTTTTCGCGACGGTGGATGAACGCGTGGGCTGCTCGGTTATTTGCAACGCGACCACACATTTATTAGAAATATTATTGGACATTAATCTATCAGACCACAATTTGTAAAGTTGTATTTAAAGTGATGGAGTATTCAACCTTTCTTCCCTGATATTGTTCCCAGTGACAGTTTTTGCGAAAAGCGAGTCTTCGGGGTACAAAATTTGACAATGATGACGTGGTTGTGAAGCGAAAATATAGGAATTCTTTAATAACCAAAATAAAAATATTCCCAACAACTAGATGACTCACAGATCAAGATGACTATATGAAAAACTTCCACTAAAGCTTCAGGTAACAGGCTTCGGTAATACATGAGAACTTTAAAATTATCAACACAAACTTTCCACAGCGTCTAGTTTTCTCATACAGAGCATTAAAAGAAAATTAAATTTGACAACACAGTTAGGTTAGGTTTGTTTAATGAATGTACTTAACAAGAAGGCCGTTTGGAAGTGACAACTTTAAATACCCTAATAAGTATTATTAAATCCAGACAGAAGAATAATGCACAAAGTAACATTTTTATTTAAAAAATTAAGTAATAAGCAAAAATGGTTCTCAATCAATTCTTTTGCTAAAAAAAAAGTTTAATTATTGTAAAACGTTTTCAAAGTGCCCCCCATTAGCTTCGCAGCACTTACGTGCAAACACGATAATTGCACCTTGAACGCGCTCTCCCATTCTGGAGTTAATGGTGGTGTCTGCTTCATCAATTCGATCGGTAAAGTCTTCTCAAATTTAAACAGGAGTAATATAAACCAAATTCAAGTATACCCATAGAAAAAAGTTCAAAAGACTTCTCTCGCTGGCCAAGCTCTTGGAGCCTACGACCGATCCGTTTGTCAGGGTCAGGTCAGCGAAACTGAAATCTTTGCCCGGCTGAGTGACATTTGGGACGTAAGTATTTATGCATAAAACTTAAATGTTGGTTTAATTTTGGGTTTTGTACTGTTTTAGGTATCTGAAAGAACTATTAGAAATATTATTGGGCGGCACAATTTTGAAATTAAACCTTTTGGCCCACGACCTAGAATTGATACATACTATAAAAATTTTGCATTTCGGGAAGATTTGCAACGACAGATTTGGAATTATCGCTTGAAAAATGAGCACTTTACTTTGGCTAGACTATTAAAGAACGCGCGTGAACATTTCGAATTCAATAAGGAAAAAACGACTTTATATAATATTGTAAAATCAATTGGTTATAAATACAAACATGTAAACGGACTTAAAATTCTATGTGAACAGAAACATGTTGTTGCATCCAAAATTACTTATTTGAGGAAATTCTTACAATACCAAAATTCTAGTGAAAATATAACATTCGTGTATCTAGACGAAACCTGGATTTATCAAAATGGATCCAGCTTCCGGCAATGGGTACACGATTCTGAAATTAAAAGTAATCCGTCTAAAATTAAATCGGAGGGAAAGCATTTCACTGTTTTGCATGTGGGAACCAAATTTGGGTTTTTGGAAGGGTGTGATCTATTCTTAACCAACTAATAACGATAGGGATTATGACAAAACCATGAAGGGGGAGATTTTTCAAAATTGGGTGGTTAATCAGTTACTTCCTGCTCTGAATAAAATTCCTGGTAAATGTGTTGTAATCTTGGACAATGCACCGTATCATTCGGTGCAGTTGGAAAAGTTACCCTCACTTAATTGGAAGAAGGATCAGATGCAGGATTGGTTGATTAAACACAATGTCAAAATTCAGGGCAAAATTACAAAAAAACATTTTTGGAGTTTAATTCAACCTTTTAGGAAAGACAATAACAAACGTTACGTGACTGAAGAATTTTTAAAAGAGAACGGTCATGCGGTTTTTAGATTACCTCCATACCATAGTCAATACAATCCTATTGAAATGGCATGGGGGTTCTGTAAAACTTACTACAACAAGCATATACATTCTCAGTTTTCATCCAAGAATAAGGTTAAGCATTTATGGCTTGAAGCTCTTTCAAAGTGTACCTCCGACATGTGGCAAAATTATTGTGATCATTCTGAAAAAACTATTTAGGAAGACTGGGCGAAACATATGGGAAATATTTCGTTTGAAAACATTCCACCTTTCATTATTTCATTGGCGGAATCTGAGTCAGAATCAGGCATTGATAATAATTCAGATACTTCCAGTGAAACAATGGAATTGGAATAGGGGGTTTTTGGCATCAAAATTCTTGTTTATGACATGGAAAATGGGTGGCTATCTTCTGATAATCCACACCGCGCAACTCCCAACGCTGATCCGGCCCTAGGGTAAACCAATCTCAAGACGTTTCTCGTATGAAAATCTAAATCCGCTCGAAGTTTAGACCAGCATACCGGCATCCATGCCAACAAGAAATCTCATTCGCACCTTTAGAGAATTTAATGAGGAGTTTCCCGCAACAGCTACACAATATACGGTATTTAGTGATGTTTTATCAAGAATGGTCCATAACTTCCGCGGAACTGGAAATGTACACCGGAAGTACGACAGTGGTCGACCAAACATACGCACTGAAGTAATAGTTAACAATGCGAGATTAATTGTGGAAGAACAACCACACGTATCTGTTCGCCATTTAGGACAGCAATTAAATGTTTCGTATACAACATCTCATAGGATATTAAGAAGCAATTTGCATTATTTTCCTTACGGCTTGCAAGTGTATCAGGAACTGCTACCAAACGATCCTCCGGTTAGATTGGAATTCTGTAACTGGTTTATTAATAATTTAGGAAATAACGATGATGCGTTTGAGAAAACTTTCTTTACTGATGAGGCATACTTTTATTTATCCGGCTATATTAATTCACGAAATATGAAAATGTGGAGCGCTGAAAATCCTCATTTTTACGTTGAAGAACCGCTTCACCCACAAAAAATCGGTGTTTGAGATGCAATTAGTAAAATAGTTATAGGTCCTATATTTTTTAAGGTAATTAAGTGCAGCAAAACGATTACATTTTATTTTAATAATTCAAATTTTAGGTTCGCAGAATGCACAACCATATAGTACTGAAATATTGTCGCCGTTTTTTGAAGAATTACGTGACGATGAATTACAAAACGGGTTACTTTCAATAAGATGGGCATGGAGAAGACTTACAAACGAAGAGGTAGAAGAGAAGTATGGGGAACCGAAGAGGTAGAAGAGAAGTAAGGGGAGTCAATTATAGTAGACTTCATTAAAGCTCAAAGGTTAAGATAGTTTGGGCATATAGAGAGAATTCCAGATGGAAGAGCTACTAAGATAGTATTGGAAAGCAGGGCGTAAGAAACTAGAAGAAGAGGGCGACCAAGGAATAGGTGGAAGGAGGCAGTAATGGAAGACATAGCAAGGAAAGGAATAGAAGACTGGAGAAATAAAATCAGGAATAAGGGACAATGGAGACAGATTGTTATGCAATGGCTTATAAAAGCTTTATTTATTTATATTGAAAAAAATATATAAATTGTAATATTTAAATATTTTTGTATAGATTTTATAATTACAATAAAAAAACACTTTCATTATACCATTATGTCTACTCAACAAAGTATGAAACGTATTCAGAATCAGCAAGTTGTCTTTCATGAAATTCATCTTAACCAATAATAAAGGTGATACAAAATACAAAACCAAATTTCGCACATTAACATAAAATTATCATTTTGTATAAAATAGGCATAACCTAACTTTTGTTAATAACTGACAGCATATTTACAGGGTGAAATTCATCACCCTAACATGGCCTCCTATCTGGCAAATAACTATTGAACGGTTTATACACGCGTTTTAGAAACATACAAATATCTAGAAATGCTTGGTATTATTTTCTGAATTTTCGGCTATTATTTGTAAAACGTTTTCCTCTAAGTTGGATTCCCTTATTCTTGGTCGACCTCCATTCGTATAATGAGCTGGAATTATGGTTCCAGTTTCTCTTAGTCTTTGATCTGCACCTCTTATCACAATATGAGACGCGTGCCTTCTATTGGGAAACCGTACGGCGTACACGCTTGCAGCTTCAATGAAATTTTCTTGACTGTTTCCTATAACCCATATCATGTCTGCACATTCATATGGCGCTTACTCCATGGTAAAAAGACAAATTATGGTTGAAGCAAATCAAACGACAGTCAAAATTTGACATTAAGAATTTGCAATGTTAGTTTCCATTTTTATTTTTTGTTGATATCAGGTCATCATAAATATACATTGTTGTCATGTTTAATTTTACAAAATTTGTTATCCTTTAACACCACTTTAAAAACGAAATACGAGTAGTTAATAGTGATTTAACAGACAAGTATGTTAATGAGAGCGATTAATAATCGAGATATTTTAATGCTCGAGCGCAAACTGTGGCGATCATCAAACTGTAAGTACAGTTATTTAATTATTCAAGCAGTAACCACCGCACCAATGTGGACATACAGAAAATACAGCGGCGATGTCATTATCGCGAACTCCACCTCTACAAAACCAACCACGATTCCGGCTGTCACCAACGGCGGGCATACCCCCACTGATAGCGCACATACAAAAATGCAAGAACAAACATTGCGAGAACTGGAAATAGAAACCCGGGCTAGGGAATTGGCCGAAGAATACAAGAAAAAGATTCTTGAAGAGTATGCAAGTTATCGCAAACACTTTAACCCATTTTTAGGAACATAACTTACCCGACACTACCAGTACAGCAAGAACAGCCCTGGCAAAAAACCGAAAAAAAAACGACCCAGAAGCAGCCCAGAACAAATTAAGAATAACCCAAAACGCCAAACCATTCTAAGCGATTACTGGCTAAATAAACCAACCCTCATAACCACTTAAAACAAATACGACAAACTAGAAGACGAAGTCACACAAAGTGAAACTACAGCGACAATAGAAACTGAACCCAACTCTAATATTAAAGCACCGCCGATATTTGTTAGCGGAGTAGAAAATATTGCTCCCCTGAAACAACTACTAGATAATATAACACCACAGCAATACACGCTGAAAGCCCTAAGAAATAACTAAGTCAAAATACAACTGACCAATTCAGAAAAATATTTGCCCACCATGGAAGCTCTTAAAAGTAAAAACACGCAATGTTACACTTACCAAAGGAAGGAAGAAAAAAATTTCAAGGTTTTCCTGAGAGGTATTCACCAAGCAACAACAATACCAGAGCTAACAGCAGTTATAGAGCAGGGACATACAGTAACAAAAGTCACAAATATCCTACAAGCAAAAACAAAAATACCACTACCACTATTTCACATTGAACTAAAACATAAAGAAAACAACAAGGAGATCTACAAAATCAAGTACCTATTAAATATGGTAATAAACTTTGAACCGCCACGCAAAAAACGTGACATAGTACAGTGCACTAGATGCCAAATGCACGGTCACACAAAAAACTATTGCCTTAAAAGTTCCAAATGTGTTAAATGTGCGGGTAACCACCTCACAAGCGTATGCACTTGGAAACAAAAACAAAACAAAGATGTCAAATGCGTAAATTGCCAAGGAAATCATCCGGCAAGCTATAAAAGATGCTTAGTACGAAAAGAACTGCAACAAATACCATATCCAAAACTAAGACCAAAAATAAATGAACAGTTAGTCCAACCAAACATAAGCTACGCTCAAGCAACCCGAACCGACTTTCAACAACATCAACAAATGCCCACAAACATCTACTTACAAAACTAACCAACGGCCCAACAACAAGGCAACAATTTAGAAGATATGATGACAAAATTCATGGGCAAAAATAGACACAATGTTAAATATTATCACAGCCCTGATAGCTAAACTCAACTAATGGCGTCTGAATTCAAAATAGGGATCTGGAACGGCAATGGATTGTCTCAACGAAGCCAAGAACTCAAGGCCTTTACGGCCCTACATAACATTGACATTATGTTGGTGTCTGAAACCACTATAAGCGGAAAAGCTATCTAAACTTCCCAGGATATGCAGCCTATATTATACCCATCACCCGGACGGAACAGCGCATGGTGGCACGGCAGTGTTTATAAAGAAAACCATAAATCATTATGAAAAGCAGAAGTTCGAAAGGGAATACCTACAAGCAACCAGCATCACAGTGAAAGACTGGCATGGCCCGCTCCAAATTGCAGCGATATACAGGGTGCCCGGATTTCGTAGGAACAACATGGGTAACTTTTGTATTTGAAGAGATAGAGAAATGGTTAAATTAGCAAAAAGGTGCAGGTTTGAGAGCTCATTAAGAATCCATCTTCAAATTTTACTTGTCATGGCCCACTTGTCTAAAATTTAAAAAAAAACAAAATCTCCTAATTTCTTTTATATGCCGTAACTTTTTTGTTACTTAAGATATTGAGATGCGATTTGAACTAATTTGAATGGTAATTTAAATACTTTTATTGATACTTGATAAAACCTATTTTATTTGTGTTAATTTTTAGTAATCTAACCTAACCTCAAAATTTTAAATTGGTACCCTGCAATTTTTTTGGCCCTTTTAAGAGAGGATTTTTTTCTGAATGCAGTGATGTATTACATGATATGGAAACTTCTTCAAAATTTTGAAAAACTGAGTTTATTCTTTTTACAGGCAGAAATCACTAGTGCCATGATCACAATAATTTTGTTTTTTATTTATTACGTTATCTGTAAAATTATGTTTAGAAACAAAAAGCACTCTTATCATCATACGTGCCTTCCAGTAGTGTCAGTGTGTTCCGTATGTTTGACGTATAAGTTCTACGTTCTTGTAGCACTTGACATACGCACAAAATACATCATATTTTCAAAATTTTCCGTTATAAGTTGAAGTAATAACACTCACACTGACAGGCACGTATGATGATAAACCTGCTTTTTGTTTCGAAACATAATTTCACAGATAACGTGATAAACAAAAAACAAAGTTATTGTGATCATAGCACTAGTGATTTCTGCCTGTAAAAAGAATAAACTCAGTTTTTCAAAATTTTGAAGAAGTTTTCACATCATGTAATACATCACTGCATTCAGAAAAAAATTCTCTCTTAAAAGGGCCAAAAAAATTGCAGAGTACCATGTTATGGGCCAAAAGTCACTTTTCGTATTAATTTAACGATTTGCCTTATCCCTGCCTAATTCAAGGCACTTTGCACATTTCGCTCTAACTATTTACCCTATAATAGCCTAGTTTCAGCTACCTATTTCTCAAGTAAAGTCACTGCAGATTAGGCCTCACGTTGTACGCGTGCTATGTTGGTTGCAGATGCGATTTTTCTGCAAATTTGGAATTTTCTGGGCCTAGCTGTCAAATTATCATTGGCCATTTTGAGTTGTCAGAAGATGGATGTGGTGAAAGGCATCTTTGGTTGATCGATGCACGAATATTTGTAATTCGGTTTTGTCACGCTCATCCTAGCATGAAAATGTATATCTTGGTGTGAAATTGGTCCGGGAGACGTCCCCGACGTTTTTGTTGTGATACATTTCAAGCACGGATTTTTGTCCGGAATTCATCTGACAAACACATGTAACTACTTGGGCGATTTGGAGCATAACATCTCACGGTATGTTATTTTGACAATTACTGGTTATATTTCTAAGGCAGAATGTTGTCCCTTTTAGCTCCCTTTTGGTACGGGCGGTGAACGCACTCAGCTTCCTTTTGGTACGGGCGGTGAACGCACTCAGCTTCCCCTTTGGTACGGGCGATGAACGCACTCAGATTAGGAAGCAGTCCTTTAGTATAAACTAACGCATCTCTGTTGGTGTGCTGCGAGCTTTGTACATGGTGGCGCAGATCTCTTCGAAGCATTTGGTTGATGGATTTGGCCCCTCTTGGAGAGCACTTTCTCCAGGCAGTTGCTGCAGTCGGCTGGCTGTGAGTTTGGGAGATTTCCAGCCCCTAAAACAGGCTAGCAGATTTACTGGCCCGAGATCTCTGCGTTACCTGCGATGAAGCCCATTGGAACACCTGGCTTCCTCGACATCGTGCAGTAGGCCTCCGATTTAGCACGTTCGTCACCTGGTGCAGCCAAGGTCTGTCTTTGCAATTTCCTTAAGCGTTCTTGTGCAGTTTTGAGCTCGACCAACTTAACCTGTGTTATAGGCATGATTTTAATGTGTGTTTAATTATTCATTGTAGCGCTTTGTGCTACGGCCAGATTTTGATAAGCTAATTAACTTACTTTAATGTTGTGATAACTTACTTTAATGTTGTGATAACTCACCTGTCTAAAAGTAAACCTATTTTGTTGTTTACATCTTTATATTTGCAACTTGACATTTTAAGCTTCCATTAGCCTTCAGGCTGTGTCTATTGTAGATGCATAGGGACGATAAGGTTTCCCTTATGTAAATTTTGTAATAGCAATTCTTGCATACGCCCATTTGAACGATTTTAGACTCGATCTCAGTGGAGAGATCCGTCAGTCGGTTGAATTTGGCTTAGTGCGGCCCCATTTTGCAAGAAATCAGCGAAATCAGTCCGATCTTTGTTTTAGCAATTACGCCCCTTTAGGGCGAGATTTATTTAGCGTGTTTCGGGTAATTTTGCGCCCCTATAAACCAAGATCTTGGGTAATAATGGGTTTGTGTACATTTGATTACTAGTACAGTTATGTATTTTTGCAACTGAGGGTTTAGCGTTGATTTCAACTTGACAAACAAATCAAAACCTTAACTACCGCTTAAATTTGAGACGCGTTTGGTCATACATGCGAATTGCTACGATCTACGACATTATTTATTTAATCTGGTGAGTTTGATCTGTGATAAATTTTACGATATTATATTATATGAAATCTGGTTTGTGATAACTGTCGTTGTTGTGATATGATTTGGTTTGTCGTATATTTTGTGTTTATATTTTAATTGTGTATTGTATTTCTGTTTGCCGCAATTATACTACCTTGACCTATTCTGCGTTTATGATTTGTGCCTTGCTGTTACTTTTACTTTTTCAGGTTTGGTTAGTAGCGCCTTCCGTATTGTATCTTTTGTTTAGCAAAGCGCTGGGTTATTAGCTACTTGGCGCCCATATTTAATTTTTCAGCTAAAGCTTGTCAGTCTTTTGTTTTTACCCACGACCAGCTCCGGCTGAGAAGCCGTTGGCCTTTGCTTGCTTCTTTTTAGTCGCCGTAACGGTAACAACCAATTTAAAATTTTGAGGTTAGGTTAGATTACTAAAAATTAACACAAATAAAATTGGTCTTATCAAGTGCCAATAGAAGTATTTAAATTACCATGCAAATTAGTTCAAATCGCACCTCAATATCTTAAGTAACAAAAAAGTTACGGCGTATAAAAGAAATTAGGAGATTTTGTTTTTTTTTAAATTTTAGACAAGTGGGCCATGACAAGTAAAATTTGAAGATGGATTCTTAATGAGCTCTCAAACCTGCACCTTTTTGCTAATTTAACCATCTCTCTATCTCTTCAAATACAAAAGTTACCCATGTTGTCCCTACGAAATCCGGGCACCCTGTATAGCCCACTCAAACATGCAATAAAACAAGAACAATACACCGAGTTCTTCAAATCTCTAGGTAATAGATTTATCGCATGGGGAGACTACAACGCAAAACACCCGTGGTGGGGCTCTAGATCACCTATACCCACTCCAAAAGAACGGCAGCTATATTAAGCTATGATTCAAAACCAGCTAACCCCACTAACAACAAGAGAACCGACATATTGGCGGGGGGATCGCAGGAAAAAAACCTGATCTCATAGATTTCTGTGTAATGAAAGGTATTGTTGCAACCTGTACAAAAATAGAATCGTGCTTTGATCTTACATCCGATCACTCTCCCTTAATTGCTACACTTAGTGCCCAACTTATACGAAGAACGAAACCTTCAACATTATGTAACAAAAATACCAACTGGGAGCTACTTAGAACAAAAATAACTGGAAAAGTAACTCGACAAATTTCATTAAAAACCAAAGATGAACTAGAAGATGCAGTTAATGACCTAAATCGACATATACAAGAAGCAGCATGGGAGTCCAGAACGCACAGCGCATCATCGGAAAAACGCACAGACTGTTCGAGAAATATAAAACTCAAAATTAGAGAGAAAAGACAGCTACGAAAAGCATGGCAGCAGATAAGGCAAAACTCCATAAAGCTACGAAAGAATTTTAAAAACTAATAGAGGAGGAACAAAATGCTTCAATATCCGAATACCTGCAAAACCTCTCAGCAACTGCATCAACAGACTACTATGGAACTCGCTATGGAAGGCAACAAAGAAGGTCAAACAACCGCAACAGCACATCCCAGCGATGAAAACAAAAGACGACCAATGGGCTAGAAGCAATCAAGAGAAAGCTGATACCTTCGCACAATATCTATCAGATGTATTTAAGCCTTTCCCTTGCGCAACATCCGAAGAAGAAGAATCAGAGATAAAACAAATTCTAGAAGCCCCACTCTAAATGGAACTGCCAGTAGGGAATTTTACAATAAAAGAAGTGAGTAATATTATACTAAAAGATTTAGACGCAAAGAAAGCGCCGGGTTATGACCTCATTACTGGAAAAATAATAAAGGAATTGCCGGAAGAAGGAATAAGGCATTTAACAATATTATTTAACGCAGTAATAAGAATGAGATACGTTCCGACACAGTGGAAAGTTGCGGAGATTATTGTCCTAGCAAGACCAGAAAAAGACCCCGAGAACGTGACGTCATACAGGCCAATAAGCTTGCTACCTGTAATATCAAAGGTCTTTGAGAAACTGCTCCTAAAGCGCATAAAACCACTCATAGAAGAAAGGCGAATAATCCCAAACCACCAATTTGGGTTTAGAGAGAGACACGGCACAGTGGAACAGGTGCACAGACTGGTACGAAAAATCAGTATGCACTTGGAGAGAAAAAAATACTGTAATGTGGTTTAGATATTAGCCAGGCTTTTGACAAAGTCTGGCACACAGGCCTTCTGTGCAAAATCAAGCAGGAACTCCTGCACAATCTTTATGAAGTACTCAAGTCATACCTTAGTGAGCGGCACTTTAGAAGTAAATATCAAGACGGCTACACGAAACTGCATCCAATCAAATCTGGAGTTCTCCAGGGCAGTGTTCTGGGACCTGTCCTCTACTTACTGTTCACGGGAGATTTATCAACAACAAACCACACCACAATGACAACATTCGCAGATGATACTACCATAATGGCATCGCACATAAATCCACAAATAGCAACTAGATTATTACAGGAACATCTAAACAAAGTACAGAACTGGCTTAAGAAATGGCGCATACAAGCGAATGAACAAAAATCCGTACAAGTCACGTTCACTCTAAAAAGAAAAACTTGTCCGCCAGTCAAACTAAATAATAAACAGATACCACAAGGTGAATCCGCAAAGTACCTAGGGCTACACCTAGATCGCCGCCTGACCTGAAGAACACACATCTGGCGAAAAAGAAAGCAACTACGAATCAAACTAAACAAATTGTACTGGCTGCTAGGCCCAAACTCTAAACTCTCTATAGAAAAAAAAGTGCGTGTGTACAAGTGTATGCTAAAACCGGTGTGGACATACGGTATCCAGCTGTGGGGCAAGGCTGCAAACTCAAACATCGAAATTCTGGAACGGTTTCAAGCTAAAGTGCTGCGTATTCTTGTCAATGCGCCGTGGTTCGTAACAAACAGCATAATAAGTCAAGACCTGCAAATCGACTCTGTGAAACCCGAAATAAAAAACTTGGTGAAAAATACACCGATAGGCTTAATGCTCACCCCAATCAACTGGCGAGTAACCTACTCAGTGAAAACACAGACATGCGTAGACTAAAACGTTTCAAACCAACAGATTTAAATAATAGATTTACTTAGACTTAAAGTTGTAAGCAACTGCAGTTGACTTAGCTAATTTCAAGTAACTTAGGATGTAATTATGTCATTTATTAACCAAACAGTCATGAAAAGATTAATGACGAGGTGGAAACCATTGGGAAACCTCCTACATGTATGTTGACTGTGTTATTTATTGCTGTTGTTAGTAACAATAATGATAAATTGACCATCATTTAATTAGAATTGGCAGACGATGTGTTTATTGTCATGTAAGACAGATTGCAAATAAATTGGAACATAAAAAAAAAAGTTCGTGTTTGTGGCTTGTTGGTTACAGCACTTACTTACGACTCCCAGAATAACCCTCGACTGAATCTCATGACTTGTTGGTTACAGCACCTGAGGTTCAGTTACTTATCCCTGCATTTCTATGTGCCAAAAAACGACAATAATACGCTGCCCAAGCAGGCGCGGCAAACATGCAGATTTCTATGTGAAAACAGCCGACCAGATCAAGTTACTGTCATAATTACTTAAGGGCGCCACCTATCTGTAGAAAGGCACTTTTAAGTTCCACGGCGAGGCTCTGAGGCAACACCAGAAGAAATCACAGCTTCTCCTGCGACCCGAAACTCAGAACTGTAAATTAGCCGCAAGTACTGGCGAACCGCCTTGCGGCGTTCGGACTTTTACAAGGTAAACGTTAAGCAAATTGTTGCACTTCGGCGGTAGTAAAAGTAGTCCCAAAAACCAATACTGCCCGACCCACCCCCGAAGTCCACCTGAACCAGGGTGGTTAGTCGCAATTTAGCAATATTTGTTTCATACTAACTGCAAGCATAGAAGTAATTTGCCGCCGTTATAAAAGGCAGTGTCAGGCGAATTTTAGGCGGCTACCAGGGATATACCAAATATTGTGGGTTGTCGTTCTGTCCAGGACGAGTTCCGCGGCGTCTACCTGAATGTATTTTATTTTCTTGTTTAATATTGTACATACATGGTATAAATAATTCTAATTTTAAGAGAACCTGACTCGTCGTTTACAGAGCAATAAATACTTTATATTTGTTCTCTGAATGATATCATTTTTCTTCCAGTGGCCTATTATGATATGTTCATCGGACTTTTCCACTATCTCGAATGTTTATCACGCAACGTTCGGGAGTCCTTCTCAGGACTAACCAGGAGTTCATTCACCTGAGAACGGGAGTGGATCAGAAACTCCCGAAACGTTGTGTGGTAAATACTCGAGACAGTGGAGAAGTGTCCAGTCTAGAGTGTGCATTACCGTTTTGAGAACATTAAAGGCTAGATAGTAAGATTGGACCCAATGTAACATTTAGTCATAATTAAAGAAACTACACTGTAAGGTGGAAGACGACGACTAAGTAAGTAAATCGTAATGTTCATAGAACAGCTCTTGCAATAGAGCTGCAACGATGAGAAATTTTCATTCAACATAAATCCCCCGTTTTATGGTAGCTAATTATTTTATGATTCATTTTTTTATGATGACATATCTTTATATAAACTTTGATACCTACGATACCACTTATTAAATCGCAGATGGTTATTATTTTATTTAAATGATTTTTATATCCCAATTATAGTTTAATAACCACCCTACTCCATTACGTTATATATATGGTAATAGTTATTTACATATCAACTCATGAAAGTTATCTTTTGTTGGACGAAGGAGCATATTGTACAAGGCTGTCAGGTCGAGTACCTTGAAGCTGCTGAGTCGGTAGAATAACTTTCATGACATGGTATGTATACAATTTTACCTGAAATCGGCAATAAAGTCAAACTAAAGCATAAACCCGATTGATAACCTTGAGATTTTGAATAGTGTAGGCACATATTTTCGGTGCCCTGGGCTAATTTATTTTACCAGGATTCAGATCGGTCACATGCATACATTTCACAAGAACTGGCGACTTACCAGAAATTCCATAACGCCCCTGCGGGTTGGGGTTGTAAATCAGAAACGTAATACTGGGGGTTGCGAAGTGGTCGGCGAGCCCTTTCATTTAGCAGGTGGTCACACCGACCGCGAACATAAACCCAGCCAATTTCACTCAGTCATGCAAGCAAAACAACAAACATTCAGCTTTTAGCAGTAATGTGCTCATTACATAATACTTACAGGGGGTCGTATGGGCCCCCCGCGTCGTCCCGCGCCGCATCTCGAAGAAGCTATCATCAGGTATATTCTTCGGTGCACCTTCGATGATGTGCCTGTAATAATCCTGAAAACACGGAAGCTTACCGCATCTAGTATGCCTTAACCGAACGTTAACGGCATCAATGGGTCCAACCCATGTCAATGTAACCCGCAATTACGGTGGCCGCATGGACCGTAAAAGACACAGGTACAAGGCATCTTTGGGAGATGGGCTTCCCAAGCCACCCAATCGCGCTAATTGGGTCACTGATAGGCACAATGCTTATCAGGTCAAGGGCCGTGGGCTATCTCGCCGGATAGCCATTAACCCAGGTACGAGGGCACCCTCTGCGACAATGAACAGCGATCCAATTAACAAAGCTGTCTACAATCAGCATCAGTACGAGACATTATCGAATGTTCGTCTTCGCTGTACACTAGATACATTTTCTAAGCTACTCAGGCACTAGCATTCTATTTAGATATTACAGACCTCATCGTTTTATTGGCTCGATTATAATCTACAATTCATTCCACTTCAAAACATAATCGCGGTGGAACCACACACTCGCGGAGAATTAGGCTCGCGTCCACACATGTGTGATCTCGCCTACAGACTGCCCAAAAACACATACGCACCCTCGCCCCCATCCGCCCCTGATTCTAAAATGCAACTCCCGGTCACCTCGGGTTCACAACATTCCAAAAATGGGAATTCTCGGCTAAAGGCCTTTCCATAATTTAAATCTACCTGCTAAAACGCCCCCGATCTTAAACCAGCCTGGTTTTGGACTCGTTCCGATTCTGTGCTCGTATCATATTTCAGTGGCTGGTTTAGTCGAAAGCCCATAATTATGCGAATACAAATAAAACAACAGAATATTTTCAAACAACTCAAAGAACACAAAAGTAAATATTACAACAATAGATCATTTTGACAATCGTTTGAAAAACTAGTGATCAGGTCTGTTAAAAAACATTAGCTTTCTATAAAGTTAACTATTATACAACTAGTATATTAATAGAACTCAGGTAGAACTATTACTGTACTAGTACTAGTCGTGTAATAGTTAACTTTGTAGACTGAAAATAGCCTTGAAATGTTGACTTTCTTGACGTTTTCAGGCAAACAATATATCTTAAACATTCGATGTAGGTATCTATAATATAATTTTCCTTAATGTGTGTTTGTCTGTCTGTCTGCTGTGGCACAAAATCAAATATCACGTTCCGGCCTCGCAGATGTTTATATTTGTTTAGGTTTTGTTTTTCTTATCTTAGCGGTCGGCTCGGACCGTGACCTTTCGCGTATCTTATTTCACACGTGCGGCACACGTGCGCGTAGCGCGCCGTTTGCTTGTAATAAATAAAGTTTAAAATGTAAGTACAATACTGACATGTCCAAATCCGTTGTATTAGTGATTGTGTGCTCTAAATTAAGCAAAAAGTTGCATAATCACTCCCATGATGCAAAATAAACCTAAAAACTCCTGAAAAAAATAACACCTACCGTTCTTTTGCCATATTTAAAACGCCTCGTTGTGGACTTAAAAAAGCACGCATCAATGTTCTTCTTCTCCACTTCGGTCTCCTCCACGTCATACTCCCCCGGCCCAGGAGCAAGGAGAGCCTCCTTCGTCACAAACCCTATTTTTCTCTCGTCCGTTTTGAAAAAAGGCACATCCACGTTCGAGTATTTATTTTGCTTACTTCGAATCTTTTCGTCCAGAGCTCCCATTATATGATAAGTTGCGGGCCCTGCATCAAAATTATAAATTTTCATACAAAAATCGTATTAATACCCAACCTGGAAGGTCTTGAGCCTTCTTAGTGCTGAACCGAGACGAATTGAAGCCGAACGGCACATTCTTTGTGGAAAATTGCTTGTGTTTCGTGGAGCAGTCGCCGATTTTGTAATCTGCTGGCCCTGGCGTCGATGATTGAATTTCAGATCCGAAGCGCTTGGCACCAACCACAAACGGACGGGGGATGATGCTCATTGATTCTCTAGTCCCAATTGATGAAGTGTTGACGTTGTATTGTCCTGGTCCAGGCAAGTTCTGCAACAAAGCAGCACCCCGAGGTTAGTTACAGACTGTCCTGTTTATATAGTTAATTCTGCTATCGTAAAATTACACTCGGGATTACTAAATCTTAGGATCGTCTTTTCTCTTTATAGAGTTTCCAATAATATTAAGATCTATATAACAATTTAAAAAGCAACAGCAGAACCTCAAGATCTTGGTTCATTGCAGTGAGTGTTTGAAGTTGGAGCCATTTACTCTTATGCATGCACTAGCCCAACGTCATAACAACGCCCGAATTTAAATATGCGGACCGGCTTGATCAAAAACAGGTCAATTTCTTATCCTATATTCATCTTAACATGTTACGCTCCATTTAAATAATGGGTAAAATTGCGGTTAACCTGACATGCATAAACCATATTGCAATGATATGTGGTAAGATTGACTCTTATTTGTTTAAAAGATTGTTCAAAAATGCTTTACTCATATCAATGCCTATCTCCATGTGAGTAAATGTCAAATTGACTTAATCTTTGATTAGTTATATGAATATAAGCAGATCCAGCGTAGGATTATTGGCGACAGGGCCCACCGTGAAACTTGCCAAGGGACCTCTGATTAATTTACCATTATTATGGAGTCTAACATTTTTAACCTGCGGTAATCTATTTATAAACTATTGTTAGGATCAATGATGATCTTAGGTTTCATATTTTAATTGGAATAATCTCCGTAATAATTTTCTCAAAGAAACTTAGAACTAATAATATTATAACAATAAAATATAAAAACAATTATTATTCATTATTTGGTAAATATTAAACAAAAACATCTTTTTAACTTTAATAAAATACAACATATAAGTAGACAAACACAAAACGAAATAAACTTTAAATTTTGATTCTGTATTTCTACTTACATTGTTCTATATTATTGTCAGCAAGTAGTTAGGAAAATGTTTATATCAAGAGTTTTGTTCCAAATACACGGGATAGTTTTCCTATAGCGCCAATCATTTTATCATAGTTGAGTCGATTACTAAGTTTTATTCAATGTGCGGTAATATAAATGCATCCAGTCCTTCCTGGCGTAATAAAGACATTAGTATGTTGAAAATTATCTTGGTTTTAGGTGCATGATAAAAATATAAGACTGTACGCAATATGGAGGTTGTAATAAGTAGCGAAGTGGAGTTTACATTGTATTTTTAAATGTTAAAACTAAATAAATAAAATTGACATGCGAGTTTTTAAATACGTTATCAATCAAAAATATGAGTTGATTAACGAACTGAGGAATGCAACTAAATTTCTGAATATTCAAATAAATTGGAATTCTAAAAGTAAAAATTTAGTGTTAGTGCATGTAAACCTGCACTTGATTTGATATCAGCAAGGAAAACGCCCACAAAATGTGCGGATTTAAAATTTCAAAAGTCAAGTCAAACCCAATGCAGGTAATATCATCGATACTGCACTCACAGAAGTAAATAAAACTCTAAAATGCTGAATCGAATGCATCAATGAATAATATTATTCCTTTAAATGACAACAAACGTAAAAAACAATAGATTACTGCAGCACAAAACGATATATTTGAATCTGGAATCTCCTCTATTACTGGAAAGATTTTATTGATCCTTAGCTGCCTTGTACGATTTTGGACTTACAATGATCCATTGTCAGACGAGTAGGATGATTTGGCCGGGAGATCGGATTTATTCCATTGGTTGCGTGACTATGGTATCTTTTCACTTTTTCCTGCATAGCTGAACCCTGTCGACTTTGCAGGAAGCGTGATTATTTCTTTTCTGACCCTTTTAGTTGGATGTTTCCATACTGTGGCGATTTGAAGCAGTTTTTTGGAGATAATGCAGTTCGTTGGAAAGTGTTTATGAAAAACTTCACAATTTGGTTAAAACGGCGGAAGCAATTTGTCAGCCCTTGCTGTAAGCACGACGCACACAAACCAGTTCTTGCCGTTTAGAAAGTTTTCTTAAATACAACACACACGATTGACTTCGAACACCCACTGGTTTGTGGACTATGCTACACTGGCATTTTCAAACCATGTAACCTCAATCTTTTAGCTGACGTGACGGCTTTGCCACGAATTCATTATCAGTCAGCACGAAAATGGCGGTTAGTGAGAAAATCTATATTTCCAAGCTTATTATATTTGTAGACCTTGCAATTATTGTCGCAAATAATGCCCTGAGATTCCTCTGTAGCTAGCGTCCTTTCAGGAACTCTTTCTTCTTGCGTAAGGAGCAGTATTTAAGACCAGACAGCCTGGCATCTCAACATTGCGTCGATATACTCCTACTTGACTTACCTTAAACAAGACTGTTTTTAAAGCATATTTTGCTGGTCAGATTCCAGCGTTCGTGTATATAATTCTCTATATAAATTTCCCACATATTAGCGTATTTATATGACACTTATATACACGTACGTGTCATCACTTCAAAACCAGGACGTGTTTGTTTGTTTGTTTGTTTGTATCTTTGAACTGTACTAACCATACAAGACGTGCTTCACATTTACTTGGTTTTACCGCTAACAAAAGAAGGCGAAAAAGTTGTATTCAAAATTGCGGCCATTTATTAGTAAATTGCAAGATTTAAATTTCCCGAGATTTGGCGCCATTTTCGTACCCACTCCATAGTGCAAATACATGGGATGGCCTATAGTTCCAAGCTTGCTATGTTTACGGACCTTGAATTAATTGCAGACACTTACGCCATCTAGCGTGAGATTAGCAAACCAACTATATATTTCTATAACAAACTAATGACAATTTTCGATAAATAAATTCTCAGTTACAGATATACATTAAGATAGACTGTATTATTTTATAACACATATTGACAGACATTACGGCGTTCGAATTGAAGCACAAATAAGAAAAAGCAAGGAACCATAGCCTGCAGAATTTTGACAAAATTGATAATTTAAAAACAGAACATAGTTCAAATATAAATTGATTAATCGTGACTCATTTTCAGTTCATATATGTATGCGGTGACCACAGGTTAAGTCTAGTTTTAAAATAAGAATGTTTATGGACTATTTACATGGTTCTTTTAATTTATTGCTAGCTCAATTACGAGATTAGAGACATGAAAACTCTTATCTAGGTAGGATAATTGATTCAATTATGGTTTAATAAATTAATTTATCTACGACAGTGTATAAAATTGACTTTTAGTTGGCAGTTCTAAGTTTGTAAAACAACTGCTTAATTACATGTTTTCATTATTTTACGTCGTCAGTAGCAACGTGTTTAAAATATTTCATTAGGCACGTCGTCAGTACCAACATGTTTTAAAAATTTTAACCACGCAAAGTTACGACCGTTTTCTAGTAGGTAATCCTAATTTATATTTAATTTTTTTTTATATTTACCTGTTTTCTAGATTCCATCGTACATAATATACTGTACGATACACATGCGTAAAGCATCTTTAGTCACTCGCGTTTTAACTCTGCCCCACTGGTGACTAAAGACTAGCTTTACGCACTTGTATTGTAAATTACTATTAATAGCTATTTGTGCAACAAGTGCTAAAAGTGGACGTTTATGCACGAGACATGAAAATTATGAAACGAAGCCGAAGGCATGTCTCGTGCAGAAACACTTTTAGCACGAGTTTGCACACAATATTTTTTCTACGACCTTAAATTTACTGTTATTAATCTATAAATGTCGGTTTAACAAAGCTTTGCATTTATGACAGTTATAATTTATGTCATAATAAAGAGATTACTTTGATGAGCAGGTGATTGTTTCTGCAGCCAGTAGCTGTCAAATGTAATTATAAATGTACATATTTTACTGTATTCATTACATAATGCTTTAAAGATGTAGCTATAATAACTTTATAACCTCACTTCCAGTTCAAAATTCTAAATTCCACACGAGCTGTTTACTTTTAGCACATGGACTAAAAGTAAACAGCTGATTTCACTTTTAACACACTGATTAATAAAATGTCACTTTTAGTGAAAAAAGCTAGCGCTAAAAGGCCTACTTTTAGTAGTGGTCGTAGAAAAAAGATTTGTCTGCTCTTATCTACCGTCAAAGTAGATTTCAGAAGTGACAGTTGTGAAACCTTACAGTAAAACGAATCGCATTTATTAGTAAAACAAACAGCACCTTGTGAACAAAATATTTCAACTTCTTAGGTAAATATTTCTAGTTTATCTTTGATATAGATCTTTAGCTTATTAATATAACTTTTCGAAGTTTTTACTTTTATAAATGTTTCTAACCTTTGACGACCAACTCTGTTGATCGCCTTCAACGAGTTCACTACAATATTCTAACCAATTATACGAAGACCTCCTCATGCTGCTTTTCCAAATTTAAGTGAGTGAAAATTAATATAATAATATCTCAATGTAGCTGCAAATAATTTGTATTATTTATCCTTGGATGTAAGATATACTATACACTTTTGGATAATAATTCAGAAGCGTTTACAAAACGCCTGTATCTCTAAAAATTCTGGTAAATACGCTCCTCCTTTGCAGCTTTGCCAGGTAATTGACCTAGATACATTCGGTTCACATAACCCCAATTGTTGAGAAAAAGGAAGTAATAAATTTTGACTTATCTACAAATTCTGTTTACATAGCTTCTGCTATACTTTTCTTTAAAAAACTATGATTTCGGAGTCTTTTGTTTTTCCTCCTCATGAAGTCCCTTACGAAAGTGGACGAAATGTTGAGTTCTTGGACCTCAATAATGACACGGTTTAATCACGAAAGTCGTTTGTTACGTAAAAAATGTTATATTTACAGATTATAGTCTATTTAGGTTTATTTTGATATTCATTAGTCTCTGCATACTGCTTTCACCACTTTTTGCAAATTAATATAATTAGATGGTTTTATTAGTTTGGCTTCGCTTCCTCCAAGTGCTTATTAAATTATTGCCATCTTATAAAATTTTATTCAACCTCTTGTTTTATAAATAACTATTTCAACTGTTCCAAACGTAAAGTGCTTCCTAGGATGAGCATAACAAGTTACATTTTACGACTGGGAGGGAAATTAGTTATTTACAAGCAAATTGCGCGCTACGCGCACGTGAAATAGGATACGCGAAAGGTCACGCTCCGAGCCGAGCGCTAAGATAAGAAAAACAAAACCTAAACAAATATAAACATCTGCGAAGCCGGAACGTGAGATTTTATGTTGTGCCACAGACAGACACACATTAAGGAAAATTATATTATAGATGTTACATGGAAGTAACACAGGCGTGTTTAGTCCGCGGCGTGAAAGTTATAGCACGAGGTGCAGAGCACCGAGGGCTATAACACGACAAGGGTCAAAAACGCTGGTTATGCCTGAGGTGCATAGGTACACAACTTTATGCACGACGAAAATTTAATTTACAAAGGAAAACCAGATTATATAATACCGTTGCCAATAAAAACAGGGCAATTCTTACAATTCTTACAATTATTTTGGCTGTTTTTAATTATGGGTTTTATGAAAACATGATTATAAATATTAACTAGTATGACGTCAGCGGGAAAAAAAGAAAAGGAAAAGGAAAAAGACTTGCTTTACGACTGAAAATAAGGTGTAAAACACCTATTATTGAGCGATAATACATAAAGTTGTTGTATATGGTTGGCAGTAGGAACTGCTGAACGTCATATAGAGTGTGAATACATTCTATTCGAAAGCGTTTTATTATTTTAAAGAAAACTTGATCCGGGCAATGATTTTTACTTGCGCTGAATATACCAGAAAAATTAGTCACATATAGTCGTGTAATTTCCGATACTTGCTAAACTTGATTTTTTTTAAATTCCAATAGTTAGTTTTATTTTTAAAATGTTGCTCAAAATCACATTTTGGATCCACCTGTAAAGTCGCGTAGCAAAATTCGAAAGTTTGTTACCTTTAGATGGCTCTTCTACTATTTTCACAGCTCAGTATGTGGGCCGTCTATATTTTTAATGTCTGTGTTGCAGGTTTTCGTATTTTGGGGAATTCACAGCCTTCCTTGACTCTTATCTGCGCGGCTAAGTGACTCGAATGTTGGTTTTTGGCTTTGTTTTCCTGAAACGCCGTACTGCTGACTTGGTTGTAGCGCATTTTAAATAATTGCCCTGTAGCTCTACAAGCTTATAGAATATGGTTGTTTTGGTTTGTGGCCCCCGCGGATTGTTGTAGCCACGCAGTTCTGTGGAGGATTTATGTCTCGCGCCTAGTTGGTGGATTTTATATGCGCTTCACCTATCATTCAGCGGCACGTTGCCCGAATTAATCCGGGGTAAGTCCTTTCGAAACTGTTTGCGCCTATTCTTATCGAAAGCATCCATGAGTCCCATAAGTCTATTTTAGGTTCTCCTTTTTTTAGCAATCAGTCCGGGGCTTCTGCGGCTCATAGGTTCAGCTTTGACCGTGAAATGCCATCTTCGCGACCGGACCAGTCGCCATTTGCCTGGTTCGATCTGTTATCATCTGCACCCCAACCTTCGGATGTGTGAACCTCCGTTTACCTGGATCATCACATAGCGTGCAGAAGGGGCTCACAGGAAGCTAAGATTAGGTTTTGTCTTCCTTTCTGTTAAGTAAAATTATACAAGATGCGATCAGTAAACCAGTGTTAGAGGTTCACCCGATTGCTACCAATTCGGACGTTGGCTGCTATTGTATAGTTCGCTTCACAAACTGCGTACCTGAATAAATGATTTCCCAACCATCGCGTATAGGTTAATTGCGACCGCCATTCATTTTAAGCTGTTGTGCATCATGGTTGTACCTGTGTTAGGACTGTTATGTAGGCCTTTTATTTGAAATTTGTACTACTGGTCAAATCGCCAGCGTAGTCGAGCGGTTAGGAAGCTCCGGTTGCGGTGCTACTGTACGGAGTTTAATGCCCACACCTAGCAACTGGCGGGCGACCCACCCATTCACTTTAAAAACTGGATACCGAAACCACATTTGTGGAAGTAGGGAAACTAAGGAAGTCGTCTAATAAGGCGTGATGCTAACCACATCACCCAGTACGCCGTTAACGGGTGCCAGATTGACTAGGTTTCGGGAAAAGATATTTCTGAGACTCTTCTTGTCTCAGGCCATGTTCCTACATGGAATGAAGTGCCCGAACTTTACTTTTACTACTGATTAACTTTAGACCGGCCAATAATTACTTGAAATTCGTACTAATGATTACTCGCAATTTGTACCATTAGTTATCGGATATTTGTATTGAATTCTACCGAATTAGAAACTACTCGTATTATACTGTGATATTAGGATTTTGGTGTTAGTATTTGTTACTGCTACCTGTGCGTGATTTGAGCTTTTTTCAGGAAATTATGTGCTACTTGAGTTTACAAATTCTCAGTTGAATGCGTGGATACAGTTGTCGTTAATTCATAAATATTCGTTGGCGCCCTTTTGGCTTTTAATCATTTGCTAGTATTTATAGAACTGCACGTCGTCTTGCTGACTAGCCGACCGGCAACTGTATCCAAGTACTGCTAAAGTTTGTTTTGTTTTGAGAGAATTAATCGTGGAATCGTTTGGATGCTAACAAGTTAATTGCTTCACAATTTTTAAATCCATCGTAGCCTAGTATGTGACTCGGCAAAACAATTTTTTAGGCATTCTTACAACAAAATGGTCGAGTTTCAATTATGAAAAAAAATCATCAATATGTTATTTCTGCCATCACGTCCAGGATTGTTTAATATTGTTTCCTGAATGAATAGCTTTGTGAGACTTGATTTTGGGTTTGATTGCTTTTTTCTATTGAAGCTGATTGGGCATATGCCGTTTATAGCTTTCTTGCAGTATCTAAATCATATGTTACTAGAAATTGGTAATTAATCTTCTTGTGTTTTAATATTGGAAATTCTGTTGGATTTGGTATATAAATTTTATTATAATTAAATGCAATTAATAATACATATTTCACCGGCCGCGTTTTGTACAATTACGTTAAAATGCAAACCAAAGTTAAGTTTAAAATAATTTATACAAAAAAGCAGGGACATATCACACAAATCGTTACTAAATTTTCTTTCAAGAAACAGTCGTCAATATTTCCATTACTTGTGAACAATTTACCTTCAAAATTCCAAGAATATAGGAGGTTTGTGTAGTGGGCTAGTTTGTGTCACCTTGGTATTTAATAATCACATTGTTAAATTTAAACCAAAATGTAAATCTTACATTGTTACAATTAGGTTAAAACGAATTACTTATCTAAAACATGCATCGAATGTTTCGTGGGCCAGATTGTGCGGGGCAAACCAGCTGATTCAATCGTTGCGTTTATTAATAGAACCAAAGTGGGTTGTTTTATAATAAGTAAAAGATGTTTGGCTGATTCGGAGAATAATACTTCTGTAGGAGATTGTTAGCCAAAAAGTTTATTAAAAAATAGGTTGTGTGTTGTTACCTCGTGGTTCAAACATAATAATTGTCAACAGATTATTTTACGTTTTGCCACTTTAGGTGGCTTGCTTCATCAAAGCAAGTTGCATATTACTTGTTTTATAAAAATTTAAATGTTTTAATTATTCTGACTGTTTAATCGTTAATATATAACTTCAATCATTAATGATTGCGTAAAACTCTTCATCTTTTTGTCTACTTAGACGATACCTACCTGAATTGTGGCTTTATTAAGTCACATGCCAATTTGTTTAATTTTTAATATAAACCATTTTGGAAGCCATCTTGTTTAAATGCAACTTAATCATTTCTGAAGAAGCCACCTAAAGTGGCAAAACGTAAAATAATCTGTTAACAATTATTATGTGACATTTGAACCACGAGGTAACAACAACACAACCTGTTTTTTAATAAACTTTTTGGCTAACAATTTCCTACAGAAGTATTATTTAAAGTGGGTTGTGCTCGAACGGAGGCGCGAGGAGTCATCGCTTGCCAGTAGGCGACCAGTGCGTTTCGTTCAGGCAAAAGGGACGCCACGCGTAGCATTAAAGTGCGATTAAGAGTGTATGTGTTGGCCTGCGTTAAGAGCAGTCGCACCTCGTTATTCTTGAGTCGAAATAAAGCCTTGATGGCAGTTATCCACCTTGGAAACAACATCGATGTAACGATAATCTTTCATAGCCGGAAGCCGCTAGTCTAGCTTCAAAGAAGCAGTTGATCTTGTCCATGTAAGAAACCATTTAGAGCAACTATAACGCAAAGTTAGTTCTTATAAATAAAACCCTTGCTTGATTGACCGGTACAGAAAACTGGGAAAACTAGAAGCATAACTAGTAAATTACGTCAAGTTACATCACGCTTGGTGCGGGTCAGTACAAAGTGATGACATAACCCTGGTAGCACATCGCGTCAGCCTGATTTCAAGCGACCAAAGGCGAAGCCTTACTAAGTGGATTTGTGCGCGCGGAGGAGCCTTGTTCGCACGATTTGTTTTTTTATTTTGAGTTACGCATTGACAATCATACTCCTATTTAAGGTGTATCTAAGCAGGTAGATTCAGCATTAAGCTCGTGGACATTTCTTAGCTATTGTTTATAGCGTATAAAACATTTCTATACTACCATTGTGTATCTTTTTTATGTATTTTTATGCTTCTATGTTCTTTTCCGAAGTATATTTATTTTCATGTAAACTGTTTGGTTTTTATTCTTAGCAGGATTTGCATGTATGATCATAGAATTATGGGTGATAACAGGCAAGCCGGAATAATTTATATTGTGCTTCTACGACTGGGTTAACTTGCAAACAAAGGGCAATCTACATTCATAGTAAAGTAGAGTATAGGGCACGGAAAAACGCAGCATTGCAGTTTATGGGGTCTAACGCTAGGGCTAAATAAAAGAACCTTTACAATTGCAAGTCATCTTGGTGTAACAACCATTGATACGACTGGAGCTGAATTGCTACTATTAAGAACTAACACTTGATATATTTCCAATTTCTAGTGGTAGTCCTATAATATTGATATTTAAATAAATGCCCATTTGTGTTTATTCGCAAATAATAATATGTATTGTATTTAATTCAACACGCGCCCAACACCAATGAAAATAATTGAAGAAAATATATAATAGCTAAGAAGATATAGAAGAAAATTACGTTCCAATTCCAAAATAGTTTAAATCCTATTAAGTCGCACATCTAGGCAATTTACTTTGATAGTTTCTAGTTGTAATTTAAGAACTAAACTGCTTAAATGTTGATTAAATTAATGTAAATTAGACACAGTCTTCCTCATAACAATTAACATATATTTTTTACATACGCTACATGTTTCGGTTTATCTGTTAGACCATCTTCAGGCTAAAAGATCAAGCTTATAAAATACGTGGAAAGAAACAGAAAGCAAACACCTCACCTAATGTCAAAATTGGACAGTCATAAATAAACAATTAAAATTAAAACAGACAACGTGACCGAAATAAATTATTTGTTTATATACAACGGTCAGCCGAGGTGAGAACTGCAAAATAAGTATCTAAGCCACAAAAAACCGACAAATGGAATAAGTTAAGCAATTAAGCAAATTTTTGATTGAGAAATATATAATTGCTACTGTTTGCAAACTCCGTGACCTCATTGAGGCAACGATCGTTTAACCGGGAGACAATTTCGAAGATTTCGTAAAAATTTAAATTATTGCCTTTAGGGCAGACGTGAAGAATTTTAACATTGGCCACCCGGTCAAATTTATGATTATTCTCAATAATGTGAGAGGCAAAAGCCAATTTATTATAATCAAGATGATAAATATAATTTGGTTTTATTAAATAAATGTGTTCAGACACGCGCATTTTGAAGGATCTCCCGGTTTGGCCCACATAAAAAGAATCGCAAGAACCACAATTTAAAAGATAAATACCTGATTTGTTAAGGAGGGGGATAGGATCTTTGTTATGGACTAGGATAGTATTAAGAGAGAACGGCGAGGAAAAGGAAATTGTAATATTGAAGCGTTTAAAAAGGTTTTTTAGAGAATTGACACAAAGGGAAATGTAAGGTAGTGGACGAAACGTGGTGAGCTCATTTTTAGTGTCAGAAGATCTAGTAGATAACAATTTGGTTTGAGTTAGTGAATGTTGTAACCGATGAAAGATAAGCATGATAAGGTTAAGTGAGTAACCGTTATTTACAGCAATTTGTTTTATGATATTGAGTTCATTAATGAAGTTGCTATTACTTAGAGGGGTCAGAAGCAAACGCCTAAAAGGGAATCTGAAGGAACTCAGTTTTTGAGATAAGGGATGGTGAGATGAGAAGGGAATGACAGAATCGGTGAAAGTGGGTTTCCGATAAATTTTAACCTCTAGTGAATGTGAGGCTATGTTACGGGAGATCAAGAGATCCAGGAATGGAATAGATAAATTAGTTTCAAGTTCATAGGTGAATTTGATGTTCGGATGAAGGGTGTTAAGCCACTGTAGATGGGTTAGGGCTAGCTCTAGATGTCCCTCGAAAAGTACCAGGATTTCATCTACATATCTGCACCAAAAGATAATATGTTTTTTAAAGATATCATTCTTGAAAATTACAGATTCTAGATTGCCCATGAATATTTCGGCGAAGATCGGGGAAAGATTAGAACCCATGGCCAGACCCGATAATTGGGAAAAGAAAGATTTATCAAACAGGAAGAAGTCTTGTTTTAATTCCAAATATTATAAGGAAGGGTTAATTCCAAATTATATCAAGATGAGAAGCAGCACCGTAAATTCACGTTCCGAAAAAGCCTTAATGGTAGGACAAAAAAGTTGGTTAAAAGAAGAAATTCACTACTGATACAAATCCAAAGATGAAATTAACTTGGAACTTTACAGACTACACATCCAACTATCTCATGAAATCATCTTTTTAATATGGTCTGATATCCTTTTTTATATAAAAAATAAAGTAACAAATTTTGGGAGGTCGTTATTGGATAAGTTACTCAATAAGTTTAACAATTTAAAGACTAAACAACATAATCTTAGATCAAAACAACCAGCTAAATTTTCCAATTTTGAATTCCACCCCAGAGTTATCAATTTAAGCAAATGTAACTTTAACAATTCCGAAATGCAACTCTTGAATGAAGGTCTTAAGTTTTCACCAAAAACGCATGTGACCAAAAATTCTATTACAAATTTAGCTATACAAACTGAAACTCTTAGAGCCCTTCTGAGTAATAAATTTTGTAGTTTTAATAAACAATTTATAAGTATTTATAAAAAATGACAAACATGTTATTAATTTATTAAAAAAGATTAAACAATCAGACTTGATATGTACGAAAGCCGACAAAGGTAATTGCTTAGTGATTTTACATCGTAATGACTATGTTAGCAAAGTCCGTGACTTCTTTGACTCACCGAATTTTGTTAGAGAGACCCCATGATTGGTTTTGTTTCTGAAGTTAGAAACACTGTGTATACTTATCGCCATATTCTTTCCACATTGCTTAGTATGAATCCTAATCCTCCCCGCCTCTATGGCTTACCTAAAATACATAAAACTAACATTCCTATTCGCCCTGTAGTTTCCTTCCCCAATACTTCTGTATCTAAAATTACTTTATGGTTAAACCAGATTTTCCGTTTCTTCTTAAATTTTGAACCACAATATTCGGTCAATAATTTCCTAGACCTTATTTCTAAAATTTCACCCCTTCACATCTCTGACAACACTATTCTTCTTTCCTTCGACGTTGTTAACCTTTTTCCTAGCATCCCGTCCGATGAATGCTTTACCCTCATTCACCAACGTCTGGTCAATAGCGACTTATCTAATGATCAAGTTTTATGTCTTTTGTCTTTAATTAAACTTTGCTTAAAACAAGACTTCTTTCTGTTTGATAAATCTTTCTTTTCCCAATTATCGGGTCTGGCCGTGGGTTCTAATCTTTCCCCTCTCTTCGCCAAAATATTCATGGACAATCTAGAATCTGTAATTTTCAAGAATGATATCTTTAAAAAACATATTATCTTTTGGGGCAGATATGTAGATGATATCCTGGTACTTTTCGAGGGACCTCCAGAGCTAGCCCTAACCCATATACAGTGGCTTAATACCCTTCATCCGAACATCAAATTCACCTATGAACTTGAAACTAATTTATCTATTCCATTCCTGGATCTCTTGATCTCCCGTAACATAGCCTCACATTCACTAGAGTTTAAAATGTATCGGCCGGGGTCGGTAGCTCAGTGGTAAGCATCCTGGCTACTGATCGTAGGGTCGCGAGTTCGATTCCCGGTCCCGGTGAGGTTTTCAAAAAATAAAAAATGCAGATGAAAGCCTCTACAGAATGCCATCATTCGGAAGTGATGTAAAGCCGTGGGTCCCATGCTACTACGATGTGTAGCATGTAAAAGATCCCTTGCTAGGGTTGGAACTCCTTAGTCTCGGCAAAATTCTAAGTAGGACTTTGACCATATGACCACAGCAGTCGGTGTCTAAGGTACCTGGTACTCTGCATGCCTAGACCTTGTCCATTAACAAACAAACAAACAAAAATTTATCGGAAACCCACTTTCACCGATTTTGTCATTCCCTTCTCATCTCACCATCCCTTATCTCAAAAACTGAGTTCCTTCAGGTTCCTTTTTAGGCATTTGCTTCTGTCCCTTCTAAGTAATAGCAACTTCATTAATGAACTCAATATCATAAAACAAATTGCTGTTAATAACGGTTACTCACTTAACCTTATCATGCCTATCTTTCATCGGTTACAACATTCACTAACTCAAACCAAATTGTTATCTACTAGATCTTCTGACACCAAAAATGAGCTCACCACGTTTCGTTCACTACCTTACATTTCCCCTTTTGTCAATTCTCTAAAAAATATTTTTAAACGCTTCAATATTACAATTTCCTTTTCCTCGCCCTTTTCCCTTAATACTATCCTAGTCCATTACAAAGATCCTATCCCTCTCCTTAACAAATCGGTTATTTATCTTTTAAATTGTGGTTCTTGCGACTCTTTTTATGTGGGCCAAACCGGGAGATCCTTCAAAAAGCGCGTGTCTGAACACATTTCTTTAATAAAACCAAATTACATTCATCATCTTGATTATAATAAATCGGCTTTTGCCTCTCACATTATTGAGAATAATCATAAATTTGACCGGGACGCCAATGTTAAAATTATTCACGTCTGCCCGAAAGGCAATATTTTAAATTTTTACGAAATCTTCGAAATTGTCTCCCGGTTAAACGATCGTTGCCTCAATGAGGTCACGGAGTTTGCAAACAGTAGCAATTATATATTTCTCAATCAAAAATTTGCTTAATTGCTTAACTTATTCCATTTGTCGGTTTTTTGTGGCTTTGATACGTATTTTACAGTTCTCACCTTGGCTGGCCGTTGTATATAAACAAATAATTTATTTCATTTAACATGTTGGTCACGTTGTCTGTTTTAATTTTAATTGTTTATTTATGACTGTCCAATTTTGACATTAGGTGAGGTGTTTGCTCTCTGTTTCTTTCCCCGTATTTTATAAGCTTTATCTTTTAGCCTGAAGATGGTTTAACAGATAAACCGAAACATGTAGCGTATGTAAAAAATATATGTTAATTGTTATGAGGAAGACTGTGTTTAATTTACATTAATTTACTGAATAACCTCATTGTGAGTATGGACCAGATCCTGATTTTTTTTAAATGTTGATTTTCAAATGTTAATCATAGACTGATATTTAGATAATAAAATGTATTCTTAGTTACATCTCGACATATTAGCTTGCATATCGACCTACTCGGAGCGAGAAAGAGTGAGCACTAGAAGAAACAAGACAAGCTGAAGTTCGAACAATGCTGACGCTCTACTGCGCTCACTTTACACTAGAATGTACCTGAAGTTCACAGTTAGGCATCTACATAATAAATGAGCTTCGTCGCTTTCCCACCATTTTGGCCACTACGCATCGTTTGCTTAGATGTACGCTTAGATCTGTCAAGCTGTACTGTAATTAATATAAACTCAGCAATCAGCAGCATACAGTGATTGAAACTGACATAAAAATAATGTCATTCGATCAGTTGGTTGCAACCAATCAAAGAGGATCAGGTGTAATTATACAAACTGGATATTTCAGTAAATTTACAAACATTATACAGACACAAATTATCTAAAGAAACTTTAAAACTTACCTACTAACAATACTAAAAACTTGATTGAATTAAGCAAATCTGAAATAAAACCCCAATATACTTATGAAGGTTATACTCGTATAGTGATAGTTTACTGTTCATAAATTCCAGAACTTACAGTTTGAGCTAACAGGAAAAAGACAACGAAAATATTATGCATCCCGTGGGTCTTGTGGTGTTTGAACTTTATGTGAAAAGCGGAAGTTATATTCGGGCAGTGATCCATAAACAAAAAATTTATATAAAATACAATATTATTTATTTGAAAATATCAAGTCTCTATGGATTGGCTTGAAAGAAAAATTCAAATGTGTTATATTTGAATCTAGTAGCAGTTTCTTAATGTTGACAGATTACGATAAAATTGACCCATAATCATAGTCTATTACCTTTCGAGTATCATTATATACATATGAATCATACATCTAAACTCCGATGTTAACTAAATAAATGTCGATTTTTTCATTACGTCTCACAGATTAGACCTTCTTAATTCAAGCTATCACGAATTACTTACTGATTAGACCTTGTTAATTCAAGCTATCACGAACTACTGTTTGTCCTTGCTTCTACCATTGTTAGCTTTTGTATCATTAGAAAATTGTGGTTTTACAAAGCAATCGTTGAAAAATAGTGTAGTTCATTGAATACTCCCTCACACACACACACACACACTAACCACGTCTATTACACCTGGGACTAGGCGTACTCGGCCTAATCGTATCGAAGCACAATAAATACCTATTTGCGATACTACTGCAAAAATAGTCGACATAGTTTTGACTACTCGTGGTATTAGAAGTGAATATTCATACTCGTGTTTACTTTCAAGCTTCTGTTTTTCAACTTTTTTTATTTGGGGTTTTCTCAAACAACAAATTTATGTTGCTAGTCTACAAGATCTAGACATTATACAGCATTCGAAAAATTATGTGTTTAAAATACGTGACCAAATTGCACATGTTGCGAAAAGTGCAATGAAATTTAATAAGGAGATTTCGGCAAAGTATTGAGAACGGCGGAGCCCATTTTGAAAGAAACATTATATTTTATTTACTGAAATTTTATACTTAACCCACAAATTAATTTATTATTGCTTCATTTTTGCTGTCGTCATGTCGTATTTAATATTTTACCGTACCCTTAAACGAGGGCGAGTACAACTCTAGTTAACTTAAATACTCGGTATAAAATGGCGTGAATAAAGACAAGGCAGCAGTTCTTAAGATTACAAAAAATTAAAACAAAATGAGTTGCAGTCGTTATACACAACACAATCACAAATCTAGCTACCAAAACAAGTCACCACTTACCTTGTATGCCTTTTACTTCAACCTAAGTCTCAAAAAAACATGACGAGGTTTATGAAGGGTTGTAGTACCAATATACAGAAAAATATAAACCATTAACGGTTAATAGACTATTAATATCACCAAAGATGTAACAATTATCTAACGTAATTAATGCTGGAAGCTCAATAAGTCCCAGAAAAGGTAAATAACATTTAAATGAGTCACTCAAATCATAATACACAATGAATTATTAAAATTCGAATTGTATACAACAAATTAAACATTTCGAGCGCCAGCCACATTGGCAGCTGCGCTGCTTAACGCACAAACACCGGCTTGCAAAACTAATAATATTACAATTCATAAAAATCCGGGAGCTCAAGGTCACACTGCACAAGGTTTGGTGTATAGGGTACATACAAGCATGCTTTCAGCTAATTCCTAGGTGAAAACTCACTAATATCTGATAAAACTATAAATTTTAAGTGTTTTTACTTACTACGGTACAATATGCTTTCCACGGCTCCTTCATATACAGTCCACAGGTGCGAATATATCATGCAAATTGCCACACCTCTGAATTAAGATTAACTAGAATGACCTTGGCTAATCGTGCGGATCGGCGTATTCCAGAGAACCCGATGGGCAACTGTCGCCAGACATTACACCAGATGATAAAGCACTACGCCGGAGGGTAAAGAGAAAAAAAAACCTAAATACCACTTAATTAGTCCCGAAACAATGATGGCAATAGGCCTTACGTGCAAACGACGCCGTTATAATGTATAGGAGACAAAAATTTTGCTTTGAATTTTAGGAGATCAGAGCTGCCCTAGACGAGCGCTTGCAATCGAAGAATGCAACTTGCAAAGATCTCGATCCAGGTACCTTTATTATAGAAAGTTGCAAAGCTTTCGAAAAAAACAAAAATTTTTTCGCACTGTGCTCGACGCAAAGGGGAGTGGGCAAGATATTTATGATAGAGATGCGACCCGCATTGAGGAGCGACTCCCAAGGAACACAAAAGTGAAAATGGGGCGTTACTATTATGAATAGTCCATGTAACATGTTATCAAGAAAGTTTTAAGCAGCATTATAAATATTCAAACTGACAAATGATTTTCATTAGTTTCGCCGCCACTTATTCAGACGAAGCTTTATTCACGTAAATTTGCGGTTGAGTTTCATACAGTTCTAGGGTATGTTATAATACTGGATACTTTTGGTTTAAAATTTTGAATGCATTTGCTATACGAGAGCGGCTCTGATAGTTGTTAGTTATTAATAAACAATTGCAGTATTAAGGATATTTATTTTATTGTTATTCAAAGTATTCTACTTCGATACTAATACAGTTATTCATTCTTTGAAACACATTTGGTAAAGCATTCAGAAAATTAATCTTTGGGAAGGTCTAGAATTCTTCGAAATTCCAGTATTGCTGCATCTGCACTTGGAAATGGTTTACCTCACATCATGTTTTAGTAGTTGGAAAACTTTAAAAATCGCTAAGGGCTAAGCGAGAGCTCTAGGGAGAGTGCGGTACCAACTGAACCCCAAAACTTGTAAAAAAATCTAATTTTTTGGCAGTAGTATAAAGTGATGCGTTGTCGCGGTTGATTAAGATGCCACGCAAATCACTTTGACGGCCTGTTTTTAATTTCTCAAACAACTGAGGCAAAGCGAATCTACAGTACCATTTAGAATTTACTGTTTTGCGATTTTCCAGTACAGTAACATCCACAGTACGTTTTCGACGGAAAAACATCAATTATTTTCATCTTTATACTTCTACCACGAACATCTTTTATGGCTAAAGCTTTATCTTGAAAGACCCAAATACTAGACTTTTGTATCACTTGTAGAGTTTGCTGGCACAGTAAGTGAGATCATGCAAGAAGCCCTCACTACTGTGCTGGTACACTGGTGCATAAGGCAAGAGCCCAAGAATAATCTTACAAAAGCGGAACTTTTAATTTTCATCAAAAGAAGAAGAATTGAAGGTTTTAGACAACCCTCACCCTTCGGGAAAACTCTTCAGCCTTCTTAACCGGTTAGATATCTCGGATTCATCCTAAATTCGAAGCCGAACTAGTGGTATCACGTAGAGATAAAAATTCAAAGATCCACTCCCTCCCTGTGGACGGATCTTTAGAATCGAATCAGCTCAGACCTCAGCTCGTGTTATAATGTGGTTACACAACCAGTAATAACATATGCTGCTCTGGTTTAGTGGTCGGCCACTAGCAAGGCAACAATCAGAAATAGCCTTAATAGACTACAGAAATTTGCCTGTTTAGGCATAACAGAAGCAATGCGCACTGCTCCCACGGCAGCTCTGTAGGTGTACCGCTCCTTCACTTAGTGATTGAGGCAGAGGCTAGACAGTCAGTCTACAGATTTAGCCACTGACAGATGTGCGCCATGTAAGAGGAGCAAGTGGCACACAGAAGCATCATCCAACACTTTAGGAACGTCCCAGAACTTCTTACTAGAGGCTATTGCATGGCTCCGCTCTGCCTGTTCTATAAAGCATTTTATTTACTCATTTCTGATAAGAACGACTGGCGTCAGTAACAGCATCTCCTCCCTCCAGAGGGGCTTGTCTGGTACATCGACGGCTCCAAAATGGCGGGAGGATCTGGAACTGACATTTACGGTTATAGGCTGAGAGACAAGCTTTCTCTTGATAAATACGCCACCGATTCCAGGCTGATATATTTGCCATTTTAAACTGTGCGCAGGAGAACCTTCAAAGGGGATACTCCAATCCTCGTGTCTATATTCGCACAGTTAGTTGCAGCACTAAGAGCACTGTGTTCGCCCATGATCAACTCTAGGTTGGTTCTGGAATGTTACCAGATACTGAATAGGCTCGGTACAACCAACTGGGTCAAATTACTATAGCTATCAGGCCATAGTGGAATAAAGGGTAACGAAGAAGCCGATACTCTATCCAGAAGGGGTTCTCAAGAGCAACTTGTCAACCCTGAGCCAGCCTTAGGAATTAGTCGTGCCACTGCAAAAAGACAGGTTGGGCACTGATTAAATAACCAATCCAGTGTCAACTGGGCTTTGATACCAAGGTTATGTCAGGCGAAACTCTTTATTGGGGAAATGTCGCCTAGTAAACTTCCGCTCTCCTGTCAATGGGCAGAAAAAATATCAGGAATGTGACCGTCCTACTAACAAGATACGGTCACCTACAGAAGCACTTCTTTATAATTGGAATCGCAAATGATGCCACTTGTAGAAAGTGCCAATCGAAGGAAGAAACCTCAGGTCATGTTTTATGTCAATGCGTAGCTATTCTAGCACTGATAGATAAACATTTTGGAGCTGGTCTGGTGGAACCCCGGGAAATAGGTGACGTTCTTGTAGGTAGGATTATTTCCTTCGCATTGGATCCGGCCTTTTTGAACGAGAGCCATAGCAATTTAGGTGGGAACCACAATGGCCAAATTATAGGTCTCAGTGTAGCTAGTAAGTAGCACCACGAAAAGAAGAAGAAGACTATTGTTTTGTTTCGGATTCGTAATTGTATATCCAGGATTCGTCCCCGATCACGCGAACCTGTTTGTCTGGAAGCACCACTGGTTCGAAACAGTCCAAACCAGAAGATCTACAGTTGTTAGTGTAAATCTCTAAACCACATAACATTTCGATAAAGAAATAAATAAAACTTAGAAATTGGTGTAACAGAATTGTTTATTTACATTATGGTATATATGTAGTAAGCTCTAACTAACATAAATCTTGCGTAAAAAAAAATGTTCGAAAGGGCAAGCAACTTTCGAAATTTTTAACCTCGAGTCAATTCGAAGAGGTGAAAGAAACCCAAATATTCGCATCTATGGGGTTCGTTATATTACAAATCAAAATAAATACCCACTATAAGAAAACTGAAAAGTTGTAGCATATTAAAACTAACTGGTGGGCCTGCATAAGTAAAGCTGTAGTCAATTTCCTTATTTGGCTCAAAAATCTTCAAAGGATCGTGATTGCAAAACGTAATTAAGACACTACAATAAGATCCAGCATATACACACGAGATATTTCAAAAGTTCTGCGTTTCCCCGTGTTAGAAACGGCTTGACCACGAGGGGTAACGCAAAGAGGTATGTGGAGATGTACAAGCCTAGATTGCCGGCGATCATAAAGAAGTCATAGGAGCTGTGTATAAGCTGCCCAAACGGCATAGTTGTGCAAAGTTTTTCTCAGGTGATGCTTGACCAAACACCCAAAACCGCTTACAAATCTGTTCTACATGGTCTTCAGACGGTGGCAGCAGAGGCCAAAAGAAAAAAATCCAAACATGATAATAAGAAGCCGAGGTTGAAGGCGGACACTAATAAGTTTTCCTTTCGAAATACTTGCTAATCCCGTCATAACCTGAAAAATTTCAGCAACTGCATACACAATGCATATGTGCTAGAATAAACTCTCAACGATAACGAAGGATTTTCATACACAATTTAAGTGAGTCTTCGGAAAGATCTAACACACCAGAAGAACTCTATCTATGGATATAGGAAATCGCTGTCCTTTTGAACTCGTAATCTTCCCCAAAGATAGCAAACATCTCCCTAGCTCCTAGGTATTTCCGGAATTCACACAGAAATGGACAAGGTGGATAGTTAACCGTATACAGACCACCGAAAAAGTGGCTAAACTGAAGACAATGTCTCGATATTAAATTAATTTTAATTAGTGCAAAATGTACACGTAGCGTATTTACCGGCCTTTTGTATTTATGTATTATGGGAAACCCCTTTTTACCCCTTTTTACCTGGTCCTTTAGAATTGTATAAAATCATGTCCCTAAAGGCAGATCACAAAATGTTCATTTTAACTAACTTCGAATACGGAGCACCCTAACTTCCAAAATTGTTCACTATTAAGCAACAAGTTAAAACCTTTTACGGATGTAGATAACAACTGTTCACTAACGCAGCTTTCAGTTGCTGCAATTATTTTTACCCAACTCTTGGTCCATGGCCTGCTGCTAACTATTAACAGCGCAGCGCTTTTGTTTAAAATATTTGTTGCTAATTGTTTCTCTTTTTACAAATTATTGAAAATAAAATATCTAACAACTCTGATATGTAACATTTGCTTAACATTTTTACAATACCTGAGAGTCACATACAAGAAATTGTGTTTATAGAAAATAGTTTATAGATAAGTGCTACTAATTTTGTTGCATGGATGTAAATCTTTATAATAAACAAAATGAGAAACTGCAAGCGCCTTATTAATACTGCGGTACGGTATGAGATGTAGTGATTTTTTTCATCCGCTCTTTGGGACACATTAATTTAGTCTTCCTAATCTGTTAAAACGGTGCTCTCAGTGTGGAGGGATAAAACACCTGTCATGTGGCAGTTCACACTCAAAGATATAAATTTGTATCCGAATCTTTCAAACATTACAAAACCACATTCGGTATCCAGGTTTGAACTCGTGCCCTTAAGCTTAGCAGCCCAACTCTGTACTGGTTCACCACCGTGCTCCAAAGTTACTCGGCCGCTTAACAGTTAACTGGTATCCTGAACGCACATTGAAAAACACATACAAAGAAAAAAGACCAATCTCTTCTAAAGACTTTTCAGTTTATTACATTAATATTGCACACAAGCTGGTGTAGAAATCATATTGATAGGTTATGTCGTTCTCAAGAAAGCGTGTTTACATCCAACCGGCGGAACACCTTTACTAAACTGCATTTTTAGGCGTTCCTTTTAACGCCAAAGCGGTTGCTGTCTTTGCAAAAATTATGCAGTTTCACGAGACCTTTCATATAATTTTGGTTTGGTCGCGACTACGGTACAATTGGTAAATTAGTAGAAATGGTCGGACCCGAAAGTAATACTTCGAATACTGTCGAATTACAATTTGTATGCTTCGTTTGTGTAGCAATAGCTCGTGTAACGGCGCGGCGTAGAAATAGTTCTTCGAAGAACTTAGATATCCGTGGATGGAAAATAAGGCAATAGACAGTACCGTATAAAGCAGTCGACAGCCCAATCCTTATTTACTGTGGTAGTTCATGGAATATTTATGTATTGGTGTAATCTAACTCCCTGTCAATGGAGCCCCGGATTTTGAAATTCTTCGATGGGTTATAAAACATCGATAAACCAATACACTGACCGTTGCTACACTTGTACTAGTGGTAGACTAATAGTTCTAATTAATTACCAGCAAAGTAAGCATTACAATTCATTTTCGTTGGGATGAAATGGTATATCCAGAGTTTTCAATGCTGCACTTTGAACATACGATATATGAACTAAATAGTTAGCAATATTTACTGATAATAGCTGCTAAAAGTATATTAGTAATTACATTGTAATTCTTAGAGCAAACATTTCTAGAAAAATTTTTATGCAATCCAGGTCAGAAGTACATAATGAAAAATCAGATTTTCCATTTTCCAGTAAAAATTAAACACACATTCTAGGATTTGAATTTGGATAATAGTAGCACTTGGGATGGTAAAAATTTGTCTAATTTAAGCAAATCTCTTACTGTTTAGAGTAACTTTAAATATAAAATATTTCAGCAAAGTTAGTCATATCACATGGCTTTGATAGAAAAATGTTATTCAATTAATAGCTAAATAGGACACACCTCTCCAACAAGCTGAATATTAAATTCCAGGATTAGATTAATTCACTTTTTATTATCGTATTAAATCCATTGCCTTTATAGCATTTAAACGAGATACTGGCGGAATGGCCTTTTCATAGCACGAGATTGAGTTTGAATCGGTGTCACTCTTGTGAAAATGTTTTCGCCCGGAACGTAATGTATCTCCATCAAAGAGTGCAACACATAAGGACGAGAGAGTAAAAAAGATTGACAGCCAGTGATTTATGGTGGTAATACTGGCGTCGTGGAATTGACTGACATTTGCGATTATTGAGAAGCTGTTAACAATAGGCAATAACGTGAGCTATACGCAGTGACGTTATAAATCTGCCTGCACTTATGAGCATTTAGAAGATAAACACATTGCTTTGTAACCGAATATTTGCATTTAATTTGCCATTTATCACTCTCGAAGACGACGTAAGGCTACCAGCCGATTATGAAGCCACCTGGATTGCTGCTGCGAGATCCTGTTGTATATCAGACAGGTAGCAATATATTCAAATTATTATTTTTGTACGGAGAGAATATAGAAAACTCCAAAATATGTTAAAACATAATGGAAACTTAAACATTGAATAAAGCATTTTAAAATTAAAAGATCTTCAATATAAGTCATTGTTTTACGAAATGTAATTATTTAATAAAGATCTAATGTTCGACTATCAGAATGCGAATTTAAGGTCAGATACATAGCTGAAATTAAAAATGCGTGTCATAAATTTAAAGCAGAAGCAGTGACCGTAATACAATTAAAAATGTTGCGATGGATATTTAACTTAAAAGCTTCGTTTTCTACATATAAACTTCCAAAACAAGTAAACAGGTTTTTGCAATAATGTTGACTTTAACATCTTTACCAAAAAATCTCAAGGTGAAACAGAAGAAAAGACCTTATCTTGTTTACATGGAGTACGTGTAGGCCATTTTAGGTAATTAATTATTGTACCTCTAAAAAAGTTATTGTTAACTAAATTAATAACTCTAAAGTCATACTAGTTGAAGAATAGCAAGAGTTTAGGTCGGGAAGATCCGGCAACGGCGTAGTAGAACAATCTTTGGAATACAACAACCAGGCGTACTGCTGTTTCACCGATCTCGTAAAACCATCGAGAACGTATATACCAGAAAAAATACACTCCTTGGTGAAAGGAAAGCACAGGTACAATACGGGTAAATTCGTTGAATCTCCTTCCATTTAAGATTATTATGGATGAAATAATAAATATAATACGAAATGAAAAAGGTACAAAATAGGAGGCTTCGTCTAACAATGAGAAGAGTGAGGACAAAGGCTCTAAAACAATATGTAATAATTTTAACCCATAAATTAATATCCAGTTAACCAAAAGGTGAATAGAACAATAATATAACTAAAAATTTACATATCATAAAATATTAACGCACAGCGTGTTTTGTTCATTTTGAATTTTAAGTGCTTTTTCTCTCGAGCATTTTAAGCCAGTGCGCCCCTGGCCCCTATCAAATACGCCGTTTTGTTTTATATCACATGTAAGAAATTCGATTGTAATCTAGCAGATTTGCTGTTGCAACGCACGCGAAACTTTGAAAACACATTGGTGGGGGCGAAACACCAGGTGTTCGCCTAGACAATAAAGGCTAAAGCTAAATTAAAGTATTTACGCTGTCAAAGCGACAGAGCTGCTGCGAATTTAAAACAACGCCCTTTATAGTTTGTGGAACGCTGAGGTTACACTTCGACTTGTTTTTTTCAAATTACTAGTGCTATTTTTCGGAAATTAAGTAATACTTTACTGAGATTTTTTGAAAGTGTGTTAGTGTTAGCTAACCGAACAATCTCAAGATCAGACACCACTTATTTTTCTTTAACTTCAGCAAAAAATTTATTTTTCAATTATTTCATAAATTATTTTTCAAAATTTCACATACGAAGTCTTCATTTTCAAATTCAAATTTATTTAGGTGAAGACATTAAAGAATTATACACTGACCGGCAAAATTAACGCATATATATATTTTTATGATATTTTATTGAAAAATGCCCATTTAACACTAATACATGTCTGTAAGACCAAAGAAAGGTGCTTGGCGAACAAAACTCTCTAACTAATTCCCCAGTAGCCTCCACATTCTACAGTGTGTTTCAGTTTCTGAAAATTTTAATAAATATGAATTATCACATCGAGAACAAAGGAAACCCGTGTAATTAATTTTGCTTACCTCCATATCTTGTATGTCCTCCTCGAGCTTGGATCACGGCTTGAAGACATCGCTGCATACTGCCAATAAGATTCCTGATGAAATCTTGCTGCAGATTCTCCCACTCTTCTTGCAGGAACTGACGTAGCTCATTTAACGAAGCCAGCCGTGGTCTTCGAGCATGCAATCGCCTCTTGAGCTTATCTCATAGATGCTTTATGTGATTTAAGTCGGGGTTACAGGCTGGCCAATATAATGTGTTAAGTCCAACAGCATTTAAGTAGACTCTAGTAATCTGAACAACATGTGCGCGAGCATTATCCCGCATTAATAAGAAATCGTCGCCGATACCAAATGCAAACGGTACTACATGGTCTTTCAGAATATCTTCGATATACGCATGTGCTGTTACACTTGGTCTATCAAACACAACAAAGTCTGTAGAACCACTCAAAGAAATGCCCCCCAAATCATTACTGAGCCACCCCCAAATCTGTCCCTCTCAGTAATCGCACATTCAGCGTAACGTTCGCCAGTTCTTCTCCACACTCTCTGACGACTATCAGCACCCTTCAAAGAAAACCGTGATTCATCTGTGAACCAAACTCTTTCCCAATCCTCTATTCTCCAGTTTACATACTGACGAGTGAAAGCTAATCGAGTCGTCCGATGCCGTCTGGACAGAATGGGACACATTGCAGGGCGTCTAGCGTGAAGGTTTCCTTCTGCTAACATTCTCCTCACTGTTCTCTCACTTATTCTTATCCCTCTTGTGGTCTCAAGGTTGTTTTGCAGTTCTGGAGCTGTAAGAGTGCGATTCCGTAAAGAACTTAATAGCAAGAAACGGTCATCTACAGCCGATAACGCGCGCTTGAGACCTTGTCCTCGTCTTCTACCGACACTTCCAGTCTCTCTAAGTCGTCTTTGAAGTCGAGAAATTGTAGACTGATTAACTCCTAACTGTAATGCAACATAATTTTGCTTTCTTCCTCCTTCCAACAACACTGTCGCTCTAATTACATTATCGCTACTTAGCACTGGCATAATTCAAAACAACCGATAAGAAGGAAACACAAAAACAAAAGCACACTTAAAATAGCGAAGGAACTTAAAACTGAGCCTTTCCGATAAACAAAAGCAATGCAAATTAACTCACAGAAAAACGTGATTTTTGAAAGTATTCTTTAACAGTATACAAAACAGTATGAGAATTGTTTTCAAATGACAAAAACAATTTTGTCAGCTAACTACTTGATCATTAAATATATTTGTTCGCAATTTGTATATACAAAAGTTGTAGCATTACCTTTTATTGACAAAAAACTGCATTAAAAAAATATGCGTTAATTTTGCCGGTCAGTGTACTTGGAAAAAAATATAGAATGTTGATTACTTCTTTAGATTTTTTATTATTTGCCGAAAAGTAAAATGTTGGCATAATTTTTACGTTTTTGATGCAAGGCGCCTTTTAGAGGAACTATTTTTCAATAATAATTAATAATGTTAAACTGTTAAACTTTCTAAGTAGTCAGTTTTTTCCGTACTTTTAAGAAGTAGTTTACAATACTTATACTGTTACTAATATATTAAAAATGTATTTTGTGGATGCTCATGTGTACTTATGAATGAATTTGGATTAAATTTAATACAAGGATACTAGACATAATTTCGGATTGACACTCGTATACAAGTATGTATAATCAAAATAGCCGACTTCCGGATTTACCGGAAATAATACTAACTTTGATTTTTTAAATGGATCATTCTATATATTTTATGTTTTTTGCAATCTACGACTCAAATAAGCTATGTGGTCGCAGAGCTAGTAAAACGTGCGAGCATTTTCTGCAAGTAAAAATTTTTGTGCGGTGTAAAGAGAAGCTTGGAGTGGATTTAACCCCTTCCGAAATTGAGGTAAGTCATCGACTGAAAGGAAGGAGCGGCAAGAATAAACCCATTATAATAAAATTTGTTCGAAGAAGTACGAAGAAAACGATATTTAGCAATAAAGCTAAATCAAAAATTACAATTAGGGAAGATCTCACCCTCAAACGATTCGAGCTGTTAAAATTTGCATCACAGAAAATAGGATACCGTTCAGTATGGTCTAGCAAATGACGAATTTTTGTCAAGATAAAAGATAACATCTATTCCATTAATACCTGCGAGAATCTACAAAAACTCCTAGTCTAATATCTATCAATGCAGCAAGCGCGTATGTACCAATGCACGTCCTCCTGTTATTTTTATTAACTTGCGTTTACTGATTTATTTATTGCATTTTTGTTTTATTTAACTTATAATTAAGTAAAATTCTATTTAATTTGTTAAAATTACTTGGTATGGAGCAACAGGGGCGCGCCGCCCCAGTGTGCGGTGTGTGCACCGCACACGGGCAACAGTCCGTTTAGGGGCAACACGAAGGGAATTCGATATGTTTTATTCTTCTATTACTGAGTCTCCCTATCTAATAAAAATTATCAAAGAGTGAAAAATAAAATGGCATGCCTACCGAGTTGATTATGTAAACGGATCCGTCTTATCTTGATAAACGCGATCACACACCCGAAAACTTTGTAAATAAATATTAAGCACGTACGAATCTTTAAAACGATTATTTATTACTGCTTTTGGCTGCAGCAAAGCAGCAATTCGATTTATTTTTAGTTCTATTTCTCTTAGGGAGAAAATGACATTTTCGGGTTCATTGTCATTTCCGCATTCAAGTGATAAAGTGTGCAAGTTGTGTTGAGTGTTGCCATAGAAGTAGTACGGTGACAAAAGCGAAAAATGTAAGTAATCAAATAATTTTCAATTTTTTAATTCTTTTTATTCGGGGCTGAAATGCGTTTTGATTTTTTTTTCATTTCTTTACTTTGTTATGCTTTCAGACATTTAATTGCTGCAGCTGAACAATGCCGAGAAAACAAGAATCTGGTTATCAACATAGAAAACAGCAACTAGAAAAACGGAAAAATGTAGAAAAACAAGCTGGGGCATTAGAAAAATATTTGAAATTACAACACCCGCAACCATCTACATCTACCTACTAGTAATGCCGAGCAAGAGTCCTCTGAAGACATTGAAGAAAAAACTGAGAAAGAATTAGGAGATGGCTAAGAGAAAATTCATCAGCATGTAACAGCCCCTTTCGCACCCGAACTTGCCGAAGATATAATAAGTGATGATCCTGGTATGTGGCCAGATAATTTATCAAATAACTCTATTCAAATCTTGGTACAAAATCAACCTAAGCAAGTAAAAAAACGTAACTATCCTGCCAATGAGAAGGGACGCAAATTTTCTGACGTATATTATTATAGGACATTGCCAAATGGCGAGAAATGCGAAAGAAATTGGTTATTGTACTCGGTATTGAAAAATTCAGTTTTTTGTTTTTGTTGTAAAATATTTACAGAGAGCATAAGCCATACTTTAGTCACTGAAGGTTCAGCTGACTGGCAACATTTATCGTTGATATTATACAGGCATGAAAAAAGTTCAATACACATTAAAAATTGCAACAAATGGATAAAACTAGCAAAAGCATTTCAGACCCAAACAACTATAGACAAAATTCAACAAGAAGTTTATAACATTGAAAAAAAAACATTGGTATGACGTGATAGAACGAATTATATACTTCATAGAAATTTTGGCTCGTCAAAATCTCGCGTTTCGTGGAAAAACAAATTAATTTTTTGATGCCAATAACGGGAATTTTTTACAACTTGTTGAAATGGTGTCTAAATTCGATGCTACTATGTCAGCCCACGTAAGACGAATTAAAACTTCAAAAAGTTTGAAATATATGGCTACTTATCTGGGCGACAAAATTCAGAACGAAATCCTAAATTTATTGTCAAATGAAATAAAAGAATCTATTTTGAGAATGGTACAAGAGTCAAACTATTTCTCTTTAATATTAGACTGCACACCCCATGCTAGTCACACGGAACAATTAACGATAATCATTCGTTTCGTAAAACTAAACACCACATCTAGAAAGGTAGAAGTCCATGAACATTTCCTAGGTTTTTGCCCTATTACAAATTCGACAGGTGAAGGGTTAAGTGAATTTGTTATAGTAAAATTGGAGGATCTAAATTTTAACATTTACAACATGCGTGGTCAAGGTTATGACAATGGAGCGAATATGAGAGGGGTTCACAACGGTTTACAGAGAAAAATTTTAAACATCAATCCTCGTGCCTTGTTCAGCACACAGTCTGAACCTTGTAGTTAATGACGCTGCAAAAATCAATTTCGAAACTGTTGATTTTTTTATTACAGTTCAAGAGCTGTTTGTATTTTTTTCTTCGTCCACACAAAGATGGGGAGTTTTAGAAACTCACATACAAAGTTTAACATTAAAGCCTATATCACAAACAAGGTGGGAGAGTAGAACTGATGCAGTTTTACCTTTGCGATTTCAACTTCCTGAAATTAATTTCTCGATAATTTCACTGTGCGACGAAGAAAAAATAAAACCCAATTTCAGTTTGAACATTCAGATGAAAGTGTGCATACTCCCGAATTAAATTTCAAAATTAATTTTTATTTGATTGTAATAGACACGGCTTTAAGTTCCTTAAATAATAGATTTGACCTAATAAAAGAACACAGTAGCATGTTTAATTTTCTTTATAATGTGCACGGTTTAAAAAAAGTTGAAGATGAAGCCATTTTAAATAACTGCAAAGACCTACAACTAAAACTGTCTGACAGTAGTAGAAATGAAACGGACATTGATGCCCTAGAACTTTACCAAGAAATAAATGTGATTGCGCTAAAAATTTTACTAACTTTGCCTGTATCAGTAGCATCAGGCGAACGATCATTTTCAAAACTCAAAATTATAAAAAATTATTTGAGAACCACCATGACCCAAACTAGACTGGTCAATATGGCTACAATTTCAATAGAACATGAACATGCCGAGCAACTACAACTTCATGAATTTATAAAAAAGTTTTCGGAAATAAAAACCAGGCGCGTTGAGTTCTTGTAAATACTTAGATTTATTCTAATCATATGTTTGTGCCTATATTTACTGTTATTTTGTTAAAAGTTCAGCCATTTTATTTATGTATTAAACTTCTTAAGGTTTGTTATAAACTTTTTTTTTCTTTTATATTTTTTTCTGTATTTTAATATAGGAAATTTCTTTGTGAGTTTGAAGTTTTTTTTACTTTTGAAAGTACTACTAGAGTTAGGGGCAACAAAAAATATCCGCACACAGGCAATCAAAATATGCGGCGCGGCCCTGTGGATCAATATATTAGAGATTTTGATGTTTGTGAGATTAAAACAACAAGTATAGATGAGCTAGATGAATATATGGCATTAACCCAGAATAAGACAGATTCTGAACGATTTTCCATTTTCCACATTAATATTAGAAGTATTAACAAAAATATGGATAAAATTTTATTGCTTTTATATAAATTAAATTATAACTTCGATTACATTGTCTTTACCGAAACATTTAATGTATGCGATCCAAATTTTTATAAAATACTGGGATTTACTATGACCTATAGCGAGGGTGATATTAATAACAATGATGGTATTGTTATGTACATAAGAGATACATTTGGGAGTAATAAAACAAAAAATATGAATTTGGGTGAAATAAAAGTAATACGGGCTACTATCTCTAATTTTAGGGATACGATTATAATTGATGCTTTATGTAGGTCACCTTCAACTTGTGTATTTGACCAATAATAAATTAGAAACATATTTGTCGAACAATGTAGTAAATAATGTTAAGTATCATTTTCTTCTAGGTAATGTTAACATCGACATCAAAGCAAATGATGATTATTGTTATGATTATTTAAATATTGTGGGTGCTGCTGGTTTTGCGTCTTTAATCAACTCATACACAAGAATTCAAAAAGTATCTAAGTCTTGCATTGATTATATTTTTCGTAGAGATTTCAACCAATCAGAAGGCCGGATTCAGTTAAGTTATCTTGTATAATTTCGATTATACAAAATCGATTATACTATAGTAACTTCACTAGGCAACGCAATACATAATTTTTGTCAACTTGGTGTTGTTTTCGTGGAGATGACTTTCAGCTAGGTTAATACAAACAAATCGAGCTGCCATTAAAATATTTATTTGTTCCTAATATTAAAATTTACTCAAAATATAATCAAATCGAATACAATGCGTACTTCGAACAGGTTATACGTCTCAAACTTCCTGCACAATAACAAATTGTGTCAGTTTGACAGAACAATCCTCCCGCTAACGCGGTCGGATTATTTAACCTGTCAAACTGACACTCTTTTATTATTGTGCAACAAGTTATCGACATATAACCTGATAATATCGAAGTACTTATAGTATTACTTCTGATTATACCGGGTGGCCATAAATATCTGAGATCCCGGTAGCCATGGAATTAGCTACTTATAAATGTCGGGTTAGTATTATATTTCAATTACAATAAGTATTGGTACCTATATAATGTAATAAAATGCAATAAGAGGAGGGAAATATGCCCCAGATTCTGCAGTTTAGCCTACTACTCGATTATAAAAATCTTCTGTTCTAACTCCATTACTTATTGCAATCTGTAATAATTTTTGACAGATAGGAATTTTAGTTGTGGTGACATTAATGACATTTAGTTTAGTTGGATTCATCACTTTAATAAAGCGGCGTTGATTCCAAAGGTAATGTGATATCAGATATTTATGGCCACCCGGTATTTTCTAAAAAGTTATAAATTATAGTCTGTTTTTTTTTGCTTTATGATTCAGAGCAGGCCTTGCATTTATGTTATTTTAGCAGTGTACAACAGGTTAGTTACCTAACGTCAAAATCAAGGTCCCCGAGATTGTGACGTTGACACTTCAATAACTTTTAATAAAATGCCACGAAAAAGCAGCATTAATAGTAAAGGTAAAGTAGCTATAAAACCCTGTTTTACTAATATACAAAACTAGCAGTCCAGTGAGACAAATGTCTCATTTAATAAAACAAAAAAGACCGTTTTGCAAATAGAACGCGTATTAAATAAAAACTGTACCCAGACCTGGAAGGTGTCAAAGTGGCTGCCTAACCGATCGACGTTTTAAGGAGCAGAGGATCGCAGCTCCGTTCGGCAGCTGAAACATTTTTTATTTAATACGCGTTGTATTTGAAAAACGGCCTTTTTTGTGATTTCTCGAAAACTGGAAGAGTCACGTGACTGAAATTCGGTTCCTGAGCTGACATGACCATTCCAAACATATAACTTTCATAACTTTTTTCTCTATCTCTTACGGTTTGGCTGCTGAAACAGCGTCCCGGACAGACAAAACGGCATCCCAGACAGATAAAACTGCGTCCCAGACAGACAAAACAGCATCCCGGACAGACACGTCTATTAGATAAAGGATATCAATGGTAAATTAAGTAAAACAGCCATCATTGGAAGTATGTAAGTATTAATAATTAAACCATTATAAAATGTCTTACAATTTGTTACAGGTTACAGAAAGTAGATTGAGACGCGGTGAATATCGGAACTAATGTTAGAATCTAGTAATTTTCAAGTTTCGTATTGGTAACATTTTTACATATATCATATTGACATTAAATTGTTAACCTTATTTAAGCTAAATGACACAATAAATCAGAGGCGTACGCAACATTGCGGTATGGTATATTATCAGTTCTTGAATGTTAATAAGATTGCGGAAGTAATGATGTACGTTGAACAACCAGGCTCTGCTAAACCTTCTATCCCAGCAACAGCAATTTCCACACTTTAAAACACAAAGAATCTGTCATATGACGTTAGTCACTGCGCAAACGAAATCCCTCTACCCACCGTTGCTGTTTACTTGTCATTTAAAATATAACCTAACTTTGTATGTTTTTGACAACTTTCCACATATTGCCAATTCATCAATATGATCACAGAGTCTTTCATGACCTACCTTGACACCCAATCTACTTTCTGTGACCGGTAATTTTTAACTTGGAAAGAATCATGTACTTTCGGCGAAGATTACTTCTTTTCGAAATTCTAGTGAAAAATATATGTTCCGGTTTATGGATGAAACTGGATATTTCGCAATGGAACCAGTCTGCATAGGTAGACCCACGACACAGACTTGAAAAGTAATCCATCTAAAGTTAAAGCGGAGGGAAAGAGATATACTATTTTGCATGCAGGATGCACATCAGGATTTTACCAGGGTGTGACTTACTGTTGGGTTTGGACAATAATGACAGCTACTATCATAAGTGTATTAACGGTGGCATTTTTAGGCAATGTTGAAAAAACAGTTAATCCGTCTTATATGTTTAGCATAAATAATGACTTCTACAACACAGATTTGCAAACAAAAGTCATCAGCAAGTTTTTAATAATATATTTTCACATTAGAACATATAGAAATTTTATGACGTTTCTGTACAGTTAGATAACAACCATGTTTAAATAAAATTTATTAAAATAAAGCAATACCTTATTTAATGTCAGTGATTCAGTAATTGTAGCTTTCATTATGTATAATAGTGCTTATAAGATAACACATTGACAGTTGCAATAAGTTTTTGACATTACTAGTGTTTTTTTTTGTAACCAACTACCTACACTGTTACAAAAGTGCAAAAGCAAAGCCTGCTCTGAATCATAAAGCAAAAAAACAGCCTATAGTTAATCCTTTATCATAAAGTACGTTTTTTTTCTATAATAACTGTCAAAGTGTTACAATGTTGGTAGATATGTGATTAAAACGCTAGGAAATTTTTATACCTCGTGTTGGTAAAACTTTTTAAAAATTATGGTTATGTGTCAATTTTGAATGTCAGTTTCTTAATTTGAACTCTTGACAAATTCCTTTTTTTAACATCGAATCATCATTATCATCAATAAAATCGGATAAAAAAGGAAAACCAAGAAATATTTTAAATGCAAAAATGAAGCAAGCGATATTAAATTATGACATATCTGTCAAAATGACAATCATTTTTTTAGTGGAAGAAAAGAACTAAAAACCTATGTACCAACATTATTAAAACTAGGGACCCTGCAGGAATGCAACTTATCCCCTAGAAAGTTGACCTTGAAAATCGTACGACACTCTTTAATGGCCAATAGAAAAATTAGTTCACGAGCCGTATCCAAGACAACAAAAAAATTTCTTGGACATTTTTTGTAGGTAGACATTACTTCTTTTTAGGGTTTGTGTCGTTACGATTTTCTTACCGAATCTGCATTCGAGCATTAATTCATATCCGCAAATTATTTTTCGTGCATGCAACAACGTCCTAATTTACCCTCGCGTACCGCTCGGGCAAATTAATACGACGTTGTTGAAACGCACTCAAAAAAATTTCCGGAAAGAATTAATGCTCTTATGAGATTATATGTGAAAATTATTATAGAAAAAAAAATTACTTTACGTACTAAAAATAAACATATAAGACCATTTTCCTATTATTGCAAATGTTGAGTTAAATAACAAGAACTTAATAAATAATAACAAAACCAATACAGTCATCCAACTGAATAAAAACCAATTAATTCGCATTTTAGAAAAAGAAACGTGGAATGACTTATATGAAAGTAATAAAGTAGAATATTTACTTGACCTATCTATATTGCGATGGCTCCTTATTTATTTATTAAATCGCTTTTGCCCCACGTTGCGGAGGCATGTAATTGCTATGGTTTGTTGTAATAATTATTAATTAATGAGATGGGTGTTTATAAATGTTAATGTAAGGCTTAGACTGGTTAAAATAAACTTGTTTTGTATTTTTAATTTACTTGACCCAAATAAATAGTATTATGCCCTTTCTATATTTCATTTATCTGCAATTGATTATCGTAACGCTAGCTCGGTAGAACAATCAGCTCTATTCCCAGGGGTAAATTCCTAATAATTTGTAAATTTTTACCTAAACTGGTGCGCCACTGTGCACCCGAATTAGTTCCAAATACGCAGTCGCTAATGTATGCAATGCTGTCAAAAACACAAAATGGTTCGTATTGTGCGGCAAGCGTTGTTGACTTTAAAATCATAATTTGTGAACATTTGAAGAGGTATTTATTTAAATCGTAGCGTTTTGGCGGTTATTATTATTATTTATTTCAGGCATTAATTTGTATGTGACGTCAGAAAAGACGCCGTTCGATTCTCGCAATTGTTTTATCTCGTCCTAACCTCACACTTGGGAAAATGCTTCTAATTTGAATTTTACATTTGCTGGATGCTAGGATATGCTTGTATCTTAATAAGCAAGGTTTGGTCTCGCATACACACAAATTTCTGGATGCTCACACTAATATTTTTAGGTTAAAACAGTACCTTAAGATTTGAGGTGTTTGCTTCAATGTTCGGAAAGGGGCCCCAACTAATATTTTCCTCTGGAACGGTTTCCCCCGGTGTTTGTGCTGTTGGTCGGTGTCCTGCACTCCTGCCTGATGCGTCGCAGTGGAAATCCCTGGCCCTGAACCCTATTTTTGGCCGGAATTCATCATCAGAATCTTGATGTGGATGGCGACCGCAACCCTCGGAGGTGCTCTCGGTGGAAATTAATTTTACTGTTGCGGAAATCGCCACTAACGTTTCCACGTGAACCTTAACACTTGGTGAACACAATGATACACTTTTTTTGCTTCTAATATTAAATTTTATTGTATAAAACTTTCGTTGAAGGGGAGCAAAAAATTACATGTTAAGCTTCTAAATTAATTCATTTGTTTTCCCTCTGTCCGTTATAAACAAAAACTAATCTATAACTACAACTACAAATTATTAAATTTACAAATTGCTTATACGTAAACTATTGTCCACATTTTTAATTGTTAGAATGTCTCTTTGCGCCACCACACGTTTTATTATTTGCTTTGCTCTGATTCACTCGCGTAATTACACTGATCATTTTAAAGAGTTCACTTCCTGTATAACTGCTTTTAGATGTCCAACTGTCTGCTTTTTACTTGCTTTTATCATGTCTTGCTGTCTGCTTTTCCCTTGCTTTATTATGTCTTGCTGACTGATTTTCCAATTGCTATTTCCTGACTTTCTGCCAGCCTTCCAATTTGCTCTTTGTGACATTATTATTTTATTCAGACTTCTTATACCTTTTTAGATTGCTCACAACTTTACCTATTTAGCTATATTGAAATCTACGCTTCACTGTCCTGCACATAGCAAACCTTTTTGTGACTATTCATTTCTTTTGGTTTGGCTATTCATTTTGCACAAACCTAATATTTAATTAATTTGAACTTCGACTTCAACCCTGTGAAAAGCAAGCTTTGCCCTTTGCGTTCCTTACTCAATTAATTTATTAATACAGGCATCTCTTTTCCAATGCATTTACTGATTGAAATGTAAGCTTAGTATTGTAGTTACATAAAACACCCCAACTCTGTGCTTATTGACTTGTTTCTTAAACTGTACTGCAAGCAGAGTCGAGTCTTGGGGCCTAAGATCATTGCAATATATATAAAAATCAATCGCCGTGTGTTAGTAACGCAAAAACTCGAGAACGACTTGACCGATTTGGATGATCTTTTTTTGTAATCCTTGAATTACAAATGGGCTTTTGAAATTTGCTTCCTCAAAAAATGAACTTTATAAGAAATATCAAAAGAAAACTCGAGTATATTAATGAATTTAAAATTTATAATAATATACGAACTAAATTAATTAAACAAACAGAAGCCGCATATTATAGGAATCAAGTTGAATCACATCAAAATTCTAATAAATCACTATGGATGGTTGTGACTAATCTATAAAAATAAATGCAATAATGACATTAGTGAAATAAGAGTAGATGAACAGTTAATAAAAAATAAAAAGAAATTTCTAATCACTTTAATCAATATTTTGCAGATGTAGAAGAAAACATGGCAAAAAGTATTTCTAAACCAGCTGATACGATAAAGAGAAGTGTATGCAGTCGCTCCATTTACTTCCATTCTACCGACGCTTTAGAAATTTATAAATCAATTAAAACCAAATAAAACACCAGGGCTTGATAACATTACATCTGAAATTTTGAAGCTGACTGCTGAATTCATAAAGACACCTTTTGCATATATTGTAAATAAAATGTTGGAGTATGGCACATTTCCGTCTCAGTTTAAAATAGCTGTAATAATACCAGTTCATAAAAAAGAGGATAAAATGAATATGTCTAATTATCGCCCCATATATATCATTTCTAGTATAGCGAAAATTGTAGAAAAGATATTAAAAGCACGTATTGTGTCGTTTTTAAATAAATATGAATTAATGTCCCATAAACAATTGGGTTTTAAAGAAGGAATGTCTACAGAAAATGCTTTAGTTCACCTTACTTCCAACATTTACAAAAATTTGGATTCAAGTAAATGTGTTATAGGTGTCTTTATGGATTTAGCAAAAGCATTTGATACTGTTAGTCCAGCGGAATTACTTGAGACTTTGCAGGACATGGGCTTCCGTGGGTTGGCCTTAAACCTAATGAAAGGGTATTTGGAAAATAGGGTACAGAGGGTTCGAACTGATGGCGAACTGAGTGAGGGATTAATAGTAAAGCGAGGTGTTCCGCAGGGAACAGTACTTGGTCCCATCATTTTCAATCAATGGTTTATTTAATCTTAATTCCACAGGCACAATATCTGCCTTTGCAGATGACACAGTAGTAATATACAGTACAAATTCTTGGAAGGATGTAAAACTGGCAGCAGAAAATGACTTAAAAATAATTAAAAAGTGGTTTGATCAAAAAGAACTCTCAATAAATTTGAATAAAACTAAATCTATAGCGTTTAGGTGTTACAAAAACAAAAACAAATCATTTACAGAATTAATTATAGAAAATAATTGTGTACGTCACCATATTGGATCAGTTAGTAGTATCAAATATTTAGGAGTTCTTAAATGGCATGTGCACGTCAATTCGTTATTAAAGAGGTTAAGGGTTGTTTTATTTCATTTTAAAAAAATAAAAGAAATATTTAATGTTAAGCATTTACGAATTCTTTATCTTTGATTAGTAGAATCTTACTTACAATATGGTATTGCTGCTTGGGGTGGAATTTTAAAAAGTCACTTGCTACCTTTGGAGGTGTTACAGAAATACTTTCTAAAAATTATTATGGATAAAGATCGACTATATTCATCCGACCTACTGTATAAAAATTCCAAATTGTTTGATATTCAACAATTATCTTGTTACAGAATGTTGTGCTTTCAATACAAAACAAGTGACAATTTAAAACGTATACCGCATCATCACCCTACAAGATATAAACGCCACGTCGAACTACAAGTTAAAGCTGCCTCGAAAATATTAGGACAGCGCTCCTATGGCTATATTGCACCCCGTGTATTTTCTACTTTACCCAATGATGTCAAGAACTGTAATAATGTAGATTTATTTAAACGCAAACTTAAACTCTGGCTTTATAGTAAAACCTAGATATATAATTCACAATTTAATTAATAATAACAATACCAACAGTAGTTATTAATGTTACCGTTTACGTTAATTTAACTAGTACTGTTATTTTCTCTATGCGAAAGATTATTCTTATAAAACTTTCCTTTTAAAAATTATGCGTATATATTTTTGTTAAATGCTAATTTGAGAGATCACGCACAAGTTTTCTTTTTAAACTTCTGTGAGCAAATATTGTTTATTATTTCTTGTCTGTATCTGTTGTAGTACTTCAAATTATTACTTTTTGTTATTTCATTTTTTTATTTTGTATAGCAATGTATTACATGGATACTAGAAAAAATATATATTGTTATTATTATTATAATTACATACAACAGTGTTGCCGAATTCACTTAGGTATTACACCAAAATATTTAAAAAATAATTGATTATTTTTCAACTTTAGATAAAGATAAAATGGTGCATGATGCATATCGTTAGATTGGTAATTAAATTTTCTGTTTAATGGCAAGATGGCATTTACAAAAAGTGACTTTTTCTTAAAAAACGTTTTTAGCAAATTTTGTTCTTTTATTAAGTGTTTGTATTTGATTTCTTTGATAAAATAGCTATTATTATTAGTTGATAGAGTCAATTCGAACATATTTTTTCAAGTCACATCTTCTATCTAAGTAAAAAATAAAAGTTGCAAAAAATATTTTTTTGTTTGAAAAAATGAAAATTTGGCGAGACTAATATATGTAATTTGACTTGTAAATTCCGAAACACATAAAATATACAAGGTGATCCATTTAAAAAAATCATAGTTGGTATCATTTCCGGTCAAACCGGAAGTCGACCAGTTTGACTATATCTATCGATCAATCAGAAATTATCTCTAGTATTCTTGTATAAAATTTTATCCAAATCGAGTTATTAATAAAGAAGATATAAGCATGGTTCTGATCTCATTATCACCCGGTACATTCAAATGACTTCTAAAAACTCTAATCTAGCCCAGTTAATGAATTACTATTGCAAACATTCTGGAAGTGTTCTTTTACACTTGTCTAAATGAGGAGATTTTTCTTTATCCGGTTTACATGTTCTAAAAAAACACTTCATTTAGACAACCGTAAAAGAACATTTACAGCATTTTTGTAACAGTAATTCAATAACAAGGCTAGATTAGAGTTTTTAGAAACTAATTAAATTCTTAAACTTTTGACCCATTATTCTTTTGCAACAGGCATACGGCATGAAAATTTTAGAAATTAGATATGTTTTAAAAAGATCGTCAAAATCTTGTGGCCTTTCATATTGTAATTTAAAGAATATCATTCCCAACTTGTCAATATCATCAAAAATTAGCGCTGTTACTCATAGCTCTCTCTATTAATTGTTAAATTATAAAACTATCAACTGTGTAATCCTAAAACAAATCATGCAATCTAGACAGATTAAACTACCAACACACTGTACCTCATATATAAACAATACATATAGGAAAAAGTAGCTTCAAGTAATAAACTACCGACGCACTAAGGGGGAATCATAGAGGAAGGGCGGAAAGTTTCGAGAAAATGTATCTCTTGTAGAGATCTAACAACTTGTCAAAATTCACCGTTTTCCTAAATATGTCTTACGACAGCCCTTTATTTCCTGGACTACGTGGTGCAAATTAATGACCGGATAGGCGTAACACGCGTATAACCCAAAACACGCATCGAAAAATAAATCGTATTTTTTATAATAAAGCAATGCAGGCAATTCTTTCACTACTTTTTTATGCTAAAAGTATGCATTTATGTGCAATAGTTTTTACGACTATGTCGATGCTGAAATTTATACCACGCTTTTCTGGTGCGCTTTGTTTAGAAAATGTCTGTGGCATTTGTTAAAAATTACTTCTAGGTTGATCTGACATAATCTGAAACTTAAAAAAAAACACTGGTTTAAATTCAAATATAAATTGTAAATGCGATGTAAACATAAAGTTAATCACTTTTCAGTAATAAAAAACATCGGAAAATATTTTTTTCTATTTTTTGCAATCCCTCCACATTTGAAACCGCAAAGTCATTCCACATAGTGAACTTTTTTAAAAACTAAATCGTCGTGTGCACACCATATGATTTTAGAAGCGTCTCAGATTATCGACTAATATGAAATTGCACCGAGTGTAAGACTGAATATTTGTTTGTTGATTATCTTTTGATAGTGTTCGAAGATAGCCCAAATGCTGTTCACTAAGTCTTTAAAGACTCCTTTGATTAAGTATCCAACTCAATTCCTACAAATAGGGCAATTCAATTTCCTACCCCATTCCGCGCAGGTTTACAAGTTGCATGATACAAGCCATTGTTATGTGGAATCAAATTATTGCAGGTTATTAATCATCCCAGAACTAGATAACACGTTCATCAAGCAAAAACGCCCGGGCTCAATTTATCTTAATGCAACGTAACTACCACGTCCACATTTCCTCACAACGCCACGAAAGCGTTTCTCGTTCAAATTAAGTAAACGAAAATATCCTCCGCGCCCACGCGGCTCATTAAATTACGTACATTTCCTCTGTAATTTTTAAATTAATCATGTGCGCTCGGGTCCCGCTTCGACTTAACTAAGTACCGCCACCTAACGGCAGCTGCACAAACCAGTTGCGCTTGTTACAGAAGTCTTACCTCTCGAGCCTTTCGTAGCATCTCCGCCTCGGTGTAGCGAGGGGCAAAACTAAACAACCGAGCCAAGGAGCGATAGTTTTCGTCCCTTTCGTCGCATTTGCACAGGTTGATGTTGACGTCGTAGACGTTAGGTGCCGGGGTATCCGACGTCTTTACAGTATTCCTTTTGACTTTGCTCTTGGACCACTGGCAGCCTTTATGGTACCTTCTTGTTGTAAAACAAAAGTCGCCCTATGGAAAAAATCATTATTATTATTTTATTTAATAGTAATTCTTTGATACCAGCTCTTGGTTTATTATTACACAGTCTATTAATGACCTACTTTGTAAATTTAATGAACTGAATTTTACGTTTTTTCGTGTTTGTTGTTTCTTGTGTCAGCAATGACTGATTAAGTTTTCTAAACCTATTTGTTTTTGTGTTCGTAGAGTTCAACTGTTTCAATTAGTATTTTTACAGTTTTTCTTTGTTATTCCTTTAAATAAAGCTTCTTCAGAAGCGTAACTTTTGTGCAAAGTTAAATATCTGAAAGATACTAGGTATAGGCCGAGTAGGCCCACGCCTAGGGACGCAAGCGGCAAGGGGCGCCAAAATGGCAATGATATAAAAGAATTGCTTTCGTATTAATGAAAAAAGAAAAACAACTAAATACGCGAGCGCAATTTTACAAAACAAATGAATTTGTAATATTTACAATTTTATCCTAATCAATGCTAATTATAATAACGACTATTACACACAACTGTCACATGACTGACATCAGCCAATGAAAACCATGCATTTTTGGAAAATCCACCAATCCTGAACTGCTTACTTGATAAGTGCCCGTGGGCTGCTTACCAAGCGATAAGCTCCCTAGGGATGATTATCGACCCCGTGGATGGTCTCATAATTAGAAATAAAAATGCAAGAAACAAGCAATTTGGGTTTTTTTGCATTATTAGATTAATTTTAAATCATAATTCGTATACAGGTTTAATGTAATAATCTTCAAACTATAAACGCGGGCGACATACTTACATATAATTTTGCCCGGTGCCAAGAGTCATCGTGCTGGTTGCCCTTAGAAAACTGCCCTCGGGCAACCTCGGGACAGTTTTCATTGCAACCTGCACTCGGCCCTTGGCGTGTGCAAAATTATCGGTAAGTAACTATGTGTCGCCCTTGTTATATTACTATTGAGAATTGCGCTAAATCTGGACAACACTTTTCTAAATTAAAACTAATTAAGATTTTTTTAAGGTGGACTAAATGTTAAGACATCTTTCTCATGCAGCCTATAGAGGTCTCTCACAGACTATTTAGTTCAGAACCAGTAGATGTAGGAGAGTACCGCCATTCTTTGATCCGTGAAAATGCCGCCATCGCCGCCATTTTTGTTCCCATCAGCAATAACTGATTGAGTTATGTCTAAAAGTTTACTTGAAATTGGCAAGACTGTAAGTATATGTCAAATTCGAGGTTAGCAGGTTATTTTTTGAGCCAGTTTGTATCAAAACTGATGCGAAACCTAGCCTGCTAACCTCGAAATTGACATAAACTTACAGTCTTGCCAAGTTCAAGTAAAGTTTTAGATTGCCAACCAATGTCATGTTGACGGAATTTTGTTACAAACCACAAAGTGAAGCATATGTCAGAGGAATAAACATGGCGGACGTGGCGGTACTCTTCTATATATACTGGCTCTGATTTAGTTTAGAGATTGTGTATATAGTTTACTAAGAGATGGGCAAATAGCCAGATTTGACAAACATTTTTGATCCAAATTAGATATTTGACAAATGTCGAACAAAGAGGTTATGGGAAACAATCTTGCTAACTTGCTTTTGATGGGAGAGTTTTCAGGGTATTGATTATTCTTAGGATATCTAGACCCGACTATTAGGAATATGCTGTCAATTTGGTTAAAATTTAGATATTTGTATGTGCGAATCTATCGGTCCTAACATGTTACAAAATATGTAAAAAAGGGCACTTTTATCACACATGCCTTGCAAAAAGCCATCCAAACCAATCAAAATGTATCCCATTGTTTACACAACTTTTAGTAATCTATATACAGGGACTCTAATTTAGTTTATCTACTACAGTGTGTAAAATTGCCTTTTAGTTGGCAGTTTTAAGTTTGTAAAACGACTGTTTAATAACATGTTTTTATTAGTTTACGTCGTCAGTAGTAACGTGTTTAAAAGATTTCATTAGGCACGTTGTCAGTAGCAACGTGTGTTAAAATTTTTAAAACACGCAACATTTTTTTAATTACCGTGTTTTGTAGATTCTATCGTAGATAAAATATTGTACTATACACATGCGTAAAGCATCTTTAGTCACTCGCGAGGCTTAGAACACTCGCTCACTCGCGTTTTAACTCTACCCCACTTGTGACTAAATAGTAGCTTTACGCACTTATATCGTAAAGTACTATTAGAGACCCTAGAAATGAGAGACTGGTCAACTAGCGGAAGTAACTATTGTTATGTTTAGTGATAGCTCCACATTTGAACTAGTCATATAATTTATGTAGTGACTATTTTACTTTTAGCTTGCCCTTAATTAATGTATTGCACCATGTTAATAAATCTATAATTAAGTACTCTTATTCAGGGTGGTTCGCCAAATCTAGATCTCTATTAGTTGAAGTTTAAATTTTTATTTTAATTCTTGACTATTTAATGACATAAAATGTCAGCTTGACTTCTACATTTACTCAAACCAGGTATTGACAAATCTATTTTTGCATTGACGTAACTATCAATTAACTCACCAAAGTAAGTACTGTTTTGTATTTTACTCTTTCTTTTATTGTTCGTTATTCAAAATGCTTTGATATTAATTACTAACACAAACCTTATCACTTCTTCAGCTCACACTGCCAATATTTAAATACCACTGTTCCTATCCTCAAGAGATCCCGATGTTCACCTTATGCAACACCTACAGCTTATTCCTGTCAACCAACCGCAAACGTCCGCCGAATCTGGTATCGCTCCCTTCATCAAAAGTCACCTTCACGCCAATAGACTACTGGTAAGTTTCAGCTTTATAAATGAATCTGATCTTATCTTGTTTATTCCTTAGATAGTCCTCTGCACTCAGCAACCCCCACAGAAGCTGTCCAACTCCAGCTGGCACTCATACTAACCTCCTTCTAGATGAACGACCTCACTTCCATACAACCACCAATGTAACCAATAAATATTTAATTATGTGCCACCTTCACCAATAAATCCAATTTTCTCCAATTCAGTAGTTCTCTGGTTCTTTCTATTTAATTCATTGTATTAGACAATCTCTTCTCTGATTGTTTAGTTTTAATAAATTATTATTTCATTTTCATTTCTGCACTTTGTAGATTTGTTAATAGCCTTTAAATTTGTATACTACCAAATAACTATACAAATAAGCCATAATTTCTAACTTTTATTGATCAAAATTAAACATTTCAAGATTATTTGTACATTTTTTACGAGTTTGATTTTACAACTGACTAAACAAAATTTTCATTTCTATTAGATACCATTCTTCTTGCCCTCTTATAAATTTTAAATATCCTATTATTACATGCTCTTAATTCATATTATTATAACAAATACATTTGTCAATTGTAACCTTGGCTTGAAACTTATTAAAATTAACTGCAACCATCAAAATTTGAATACTCAATTGCTATTTATACCTCAAATTACCTTACTCATAGTCTTAATTCATTTTATCATTCTTATTGAACTTTACACCCAATCTTTATTAAACCCTCTAGAATTTAATTATAATTAACCTTCCAAATTTATCATTTTTATCACCCATATTTTAAAACTACCTTTTGCATACCGTAACACTATATAGATTCCCCTAGCGAAATGTTGGCAGCGGAGTCCCCAAAATGGCGAATGTTTTGCAGGATTTGAGGATTTCAATCAATGTATGTAAGTGTTATATAACTAAATACTAAATGCTGATAATTTGTATTTGTAGCAACTGTAAGTAATGTACTTCCCGAAGAATGTGAAATTTAAATGTTGAAAAGGATGTTGGAAGAGGCACAGAGAAACGTGACTTTAGCAAAGGAAGAGTGTGAAAAGCATTTGAAATTGGCAAAAAAATTGTACATAGAACTGAAAAATCAAATATAAAGTTAAGAAGGAACAACATAGTGTTAAATGACCTGAACCAAAACTTGTTAGTGAGTCAAAATCCTTTGACATTTGTGATGAAGAAAATGTGGCAGAAACTCTCTGTCACCGTGTTGATGATTTGGTGATCAACAAATTTTCAATCTGCAGCATTTATCTGTCTATATACAGTGTGTCCCCGGATAGGTGAAACGACTCTTGTGAAAGGTAAATAATTCTCGATTTAAATTTTCATTTTTTGGGGTTCAGCCCTGCTTAGTTAAAAACGAATTTCCAACATAATTTCAGTTTTGGGAAATCAAGTATGCCCTGGAAATTTTTAAAAAACCTATTTTTCTGTAAGGTAAAGTACCGTTTATGTAGAAAATACGACAAAAAGTTATTAAGAAAAGTTGTTTAGAATCAACATCTAGGCCCCTAAACCAAATTTCAAAATCCTCAGCCAAGTTTGATCTCTCACAATTTCTTTTTATGTTTAGGTCCCAAATCAAAGAATTTGAATTTTTACAAAAATTTTTATTGGAAAAACAAAGTTTTTCATTTCATAATAAAAAACAAGTACTTTTGTTGAATATAAAAATTTGTTGTGTCAATACGATTTTTTTCTGTATAACTTTGCAAGCGTGATGTCTCAATTTATGAAAAAGATCATGTAAATCTAGTAAAGGATGTCTGCCAAATTTCGGCCATTTGATAATATGTATATCAAAATTTACTTTTCCGTTTCATAATTACGATATAAAAGTTACAAATATAATAAAATATACCAATTACTAATAAACTGTGTTACGAGTCATTACATGAAATATTTAAGTTTGAAATTCCCACCATATTTGAGGGCACACCATTGACGCGGCCATTTTGGGGACAAAGTTGGCCTCAACCAATTAGGCCAGCAACGACCATTTTTCATTTCTAGGGTCTCTAATTTAGTTTAAAACATAAATTTCAGATCTTGCGGTAGAGAAAGTAAGAAATATGTGTATTTAATGTGCATATTAATAAATTAAACTTTTAAGTTGTGGTAATAGGAAAATGATCCAGTTCCTATAAGCAGCACTAATATTTATTACGCATAATAGTATGAACTTACTTGTAAGAATAGCGTTATACATTTTTTATTCAAGTTCCTGTTATTTTATTTGTCCCTAATTCATTATTTTAACCTATTAACTTCATAATAATTCTTTTACATAACTTCCTACAATGCCAAAACTCTATCGTCTAACCAAAAACTAGAAGAAATGGAAGAAGAACTTTGAAACATAAAATGGAATATCGTAGGTCTAACTTTGGTACAAAGAAAGGGAGAAAACCAATTAATTCTAAAATCTGGCCATCTATTCCACTGCAACAGACAAGAAGATACATCCATCTCAAGGGGGAGTAGGATTTGTCATCCAAGAGTTATTTATGTAACTTTGAAGTTAAACAAACTCCCGATAGAGTCTTAAAATTATACAGGCTTATGCCCCGACATCAAATTAGGAAAAAGAAGAACTGGAACTCTTCTTTCTAAGACAGCATTGACAGGACTGACCTCGACCTGTCCATTATAAATTACTAACAGAAGACTTTAATGTCAAACTGGGAAAAAAACAAGATGAATCTGAATGCTCGAGGCGATATTACGGTTTCATAAAAAGACATGAACGGGGATATAGACTATTGCACTATTTACAACAGAATAGCCTTAATGCAATGAACTCTTTCTTTAATTAAAAACCGCAACGTAAATGGAGCTGGATTAGTCCAGCTGGCAACACCAAAAATGAAAAAGACTTTGTATTCGCAGATAAAAAGGAAATAGCACACGATGTAACGATACTTGACAAGCTCTCAAGTAGAAGTGACCAAGAACAAAAGTGAATGTAAACATTAAGAGAGAAAGAAACTAATTTCTAAATCCAAAACCAACAGATGACCTCCCCCCCCCCCCCCAACCAACACCCGAAAATCCGGAACTATTTCAGTATGAAATCGAAGAAACTTGGATATAACACACTACATAGAAAACAAAAATACAAATATTGAAGAGCTAACAAAATCAACTTAGATGTAGTAAAGAAAGCTGAAAAAAACCATCACCCCAAAAACAATAAGAGAGAAGAGAAACTAAGTACAAACCCGAAAGAACTTATGAGAGAGAGAATAGAACTAAAGGAGAAGTACGGAGAAAATATTACAGTCTTGAGGCAACTAAATAAGAACATCCAAGTCTAGTAGAACTGATATGCAGAAATTTAATACAGAAATAGTTACAATGGTAATAGGAAACAACAGAAGTTTAAAAGTACTCAGGCAAAAATTCTCGGAAGAGAATTAAAATATCAGTAAATTAAGAGATAAGGAAGGATATGTGTCTACCAACAAGGAAGATATACTTAGAATAGTGGAACATTTTTACGCAGAGCTGTACAAAAGATATAACAACGAGGCCACTGCATACCCCAAATTTTAAACCAGAGCTTTGAAGACATCCCGGAGATTACTTTATAGAAAACTAGCAAGATGCCCGTTCTTCGTACGGACTACAAATGTTTGTTTTTTTTTCTAAATCTCAAATGCATTCTAGAGTGTCCCCCTCCTCCATCACTCAATACTCTAAACAGTTTACCACTTTTCGCCTCTTAGGGGTGCAATTTCTAAAAAAAATCAGCCCGTTTTATACTGAAATGAACCCACAGCGAAAAATAATTTTAACTTCCTACTTCTGTTCAGTTTTCTCTTTTTACCGGTTTAGAGGTGAAATTTAAAAAAACCCTTAAAAAAGTTTTCTAAAGATTTAAAAATACATTATATGCTAAAAAAGAATGATCTAACTTAACAAACACAGGGGATACAAAGGGTTCTATAATTCACCCCGAATTCAAATTCGCACCTTTTAGGGGTTGATTAGGGCAATTAAATGTGGTTTTAGACATTTGCATTGGATAGCTACTCATGCAAACACCAAGTCGATATCTTACCGGGCGTAAGAGATATTGTGGAATTCGTGAAAACATAGTTTACCTTTTTACCCCTTTAGGGGTACATTTTTCAAAATCACTTAAACCATTTTTTATATATTTTAAAAATATATCTATATACCAAAAAGGACTGACCTAACTCATTAAACATAGGAGTAACGAAGGGTTTTTAATTTACCCCCTACCCTTTTTCAGTTTTTCCTCCTTTTACCTCTTTAGGGTTAAAACTTTCAAAATCCCTTACGCCCCTTTCTAAATATTTTAAAAATCCATCTGTATGCCAAAAAAGAATGTTCTAACTCAATAAACATAGGAAATACTTATGGTTCTTTAATTCATCCCCAATCCAGATTTGCACCTTTAGGGGTTGATTAGGGCAAAATACTAAAATAAGTGTCTAGGTATTTGCATTGATAATATTTGCAAGTAAACACCAAATCGCTATCTCATCGGGTGTAAGAGATATTGAGGAACTCGTGAAAACACATTTTACCCTTTTCACCCCCGTAGGGTAGGAATTTCAAAATATTGCTGGTTGAGGTAAAGCCGAAACCAGCAATCATGCAAAAGCGGCAAGCGCACTTTTAGCTCGAAATATACATACTATTTTTTCGACGACTGAGCATATTATTAATGGAAAATATCATATTTTATTTTATTACAAATATTAATTGACAATCAAGTTAACATTACTCGCGCAGTCTATTAGACATGTGACGCGATTTTTTCGACAAATGACGTGCATTGTCAAGGAAACACTCGGACGTGGCTACCTATTTTGTTCACGCGAAAACCCAAAACGCTCGGCGAGCGGCAAAGTGATGAAAACGCACGCTCAGCGGCAAATGTCAACTTTCTGTTGTCAAATGACAATGAGAAATAGAATATTGTATGTTAAGAGCTGAAAGTGCATTCTTGCCGCTTGCGCATGAATATTGCTGGTTGAGACGAAGTCGAAACCAGCAATCATGCAAAAGCGGCAAGCGCACTTTTAGCTCGAAACATACATACTGTTTTTTCGACGACTGAGTATATTATTAAAGGAAAATATAAAATTTCATTTTATCGCAAAAATTAATTGACAATCAAGTTAACATTACTCGCGCAGTCTGTATGACATGTGACGCGATTATTTCCACAAATGATGGGCGTTGTCAAGGAAACATTCGGACGTGGCTATTTTGTTCACGCGGAAACCCAAAACGCTCGGCGAGCGGCAAAAAGATGAAAACGCACGCTCAGCGGCAAATGTCAACTTTCTGTTGTCAAATGACACTGAGAAAAATCTACTTTCGATGTCAGTCGTCGAAAAAATCTACTTTCGATGTCAGACGTCGAAAAAAAATGGTGGAATAGGTACAACAAACCACTGGGTTTGGTGTTGTAGATTATGAGAAAGCATTTGACACTGTAAACCAACAAAAAAGGTTAGCAATGTCAGCCGACTGTCGAATTGATTGTCGTTAAAGCTCACTAATTAAACATATATATGACACCGTCACAATCTGTGTTAAGGTCCATAAAAACACTAAACAAGTTCGGATAAAAATACGTGTTCAAGGCTACACCATTTCTCCAAAATTATTTACTAATTTGCTCCATTACATGTGCAAACAAATAGTCTGGGATGCGCAGGGATTGAACATGTCCAGCTCAGGTAAACCTAGTTACACGACAAATAAAAGCATGAAAGGAACTGGGCATAGATTTAGATGTTGACTGTTTAAATCGCTGCATGTAAATACCAATACTGCATATGAGTTGTATGACTCAATTCGTGAAATTGAATCTAGTATTTCTAAATGTATAAAAAAATTCTCTGTGAAATCCAAGACAGTTCATGGTACTCTATTTGAATCGATGAAAGTACAGACATTTCTGTGACTCAAAATATTATAGTTTATATTAAATATGTTCGTTTTGGTTCGTTTGTTGCATTTTTGAAGCTACAGTGGTGTTCTAGAAGAATTTCACATCAACTTATAAAAAATTTCGGCACTTGGCACTGGTGGTACAGCTGTTATGTCAGGAGAACGCAATGGTATTGCTGTGAAATTGAAAGAACTCAACAATTCTATAATATCCACAAGTGTGTAGCGCATCGTTTGGCATTAGCCAGTGGACAGGCTGCTGACAGTATTCAATATCTACTCAAGTTTCAAGAAATTTTAAATAAAATATTTAAATATTTTCAACATAGTTCAAAAAGAACGGGAAAATTGCAGAATCCGGGCCACATTGCCTTGCTATTGCTAATATTAATTATTATTAACCATGTTTCTCTAGTAACCATAACCAAAATTATAAGGCAAGCAAGTAAAAGAAGGGTAATTTTCTCCGGATTCTGCAGTTTAGCCAAAAGAACAAACACACTAAGATAAATACAAACAATTATTGTTAGTGAAAAAAAAATGTTCAAGTAAGTCATTGGATGGCTTACTTTCAATGGGGCTGTAGAAGCTCTTAATTCAAAACCGGTCATTTCTTGTGACATTACTGTTAATTGATTAAGGATTGCTAAAATCAATCACAAATTAGGAGGAATCTGTACATTTTTTGAGTGAAGTTCTTTAGGTTTTAAATCAGATGTGTCTAACATTTCAATAGTATAATTTATATTTTGACAATGTTATTTCAACAGTTGAGTCTTCTGTGGAAGAAATTGTGTTTACTGGTACTCCGTATATAGTGATTCCAGAAAATATACAAATAACTGAAAAGACTAATTGCAATTTTAAGGAGCATGCAATTAAATATAGTTTACAATGAAAAACCGGTTTTGAAAAATTACTTTAAAAGCTTCTAGACACTTTACTTTCTAAGCTAGATGAGAAATTTTCAGAAATAGAAAAATAAAAAAAAATTATTACCAAAGCATGTGCCACATTCAAATGAAATACATTTTCCTGACTATGGAAATACTAATATAATCAACACTTTATAAATAATACTTCAATTTTGGGTAATTCTCACCTTTAAGATCTACCCAATGAATGGAAGTTGTTTAAAAGAATTATATGCTGCATGTATAAAAATATGAAACTTAAAGATTTTGCTGTCTTCTTACATAACAGTGATTTCAAAGATATTTATCCAAAAATGGTAGAATTATATTATTATTACCTGTCTTTGTCCACGTCAACTGTTAATTGTAAACGTGGCATCAGTGCTGTTAAATTGACAAAGAATCATTTTTGCAATGGATAGAAAGTATTGACAATTTAAATGATATTTTATTTATAAATATTAATGGACCCGATAGGAAAGATTTTTGTTTTGTCGTGAAATGTGTATTTTATTATTGTAGAACATGATTAATAGTTATTTAACAAACAGGTATGTTAATGAGAGCGATTAATAATCGAGACATTTTAACGCGCGAGCGCTAGCAAGCGCCTTAATTGTAGAGATTATTAATCGCCGTTTAACACACGAGTTAGTTACAATATTTTTTCGTTGATTGTATCTTATTAATTAAAAAAAATAATTTTATTCCATGAAAATAATTTGACAGTGAAAGTTTTGACATTAATGGTATCTTTGATTACCTATACCAAAATCGTCTGTTAATAAAAAATCATTCATTAATAGGGGTTAAGAGGTTATTAAGAAACGATTTTTAAAAATCGTTCAGTAATAAAAAAACATTCATTAATAATGGGTCATTAATACACGATGAAACCCATAAATAAACGATCAACGGAAAAATAAATAAAAAGATTTCATGGACTTGGATATGACTTGAGCCTAAAATCAAAGAAACTGCATATATTTTACCAAGCACAGACGAATGCGTTCAGTTGATTTAAATACTAGTTGGCTATCCATTCTTAAAGATTTAATCAAGTAGTCGTCTGTCAGTGTCACGCTATTGGGGAGCTCAGCTCATGTTGATTTTTAATTTAATTAGTTAATGTTGATAACGGAAGTAGACTTGTCCTCCGAAACGTTGATATTGTAATATTTTTCATTTTGTACTGTGGCGAAATACCCATAAAAATAAGATGAATAGTCTATATTTGTATTATTATTAATATTGGCTCTTACTATTTTGATTTGGCTAAATAAACATTCACTAAATTAGCCAAATTGCTCAGCCAAAAAAAAAACAGCTTAAACACTGCTTAGTATATGATTTAGAACAGTTTTGATCATACAAGAGCAAGAGCAACAGTTGGTCTATTAGGCATTACCATTACATTTCCTACTAGCTAATAGAAGAACATTTTAGAGTATTAGAAAATGTTATGTTTCATTTATGTAAGGATCGTTGTATTACAAATGCAATTCGTGTATTTAGTGTGCGATGTTTCATTTTGACCTAGAAAAGACGTTCTCCTAAAGACTACACAATCGCGAAGCAATATACGCAAGTAACTCGATAAACAATTCACGCCGGTTCTAGAAATAGACAACAGCCCCTGAACTAACAATATATAATATAAAATTTACTGTCAACTGTTCTAACCAATTTAATCCGTAGTGGGTAAAATATTCCGTATTGCTACCAGCAATGCTGTCATATTCGCTTTCCCCTGCGTACAATTTAGAGCACACACCGTTTATGTTAGACCATTGGAAGGAATAATTTTGCAATCAACCAAAGGCAGGCGACAGGTATCTAAATGCAGGGAAGTTAATCTTATATTCGTCGTCGAGCAGGGAGGCTGCTTCTGGAGCGCGGGTTTTTATGTCCAGGCAGTGCCGCTGGTGTGAGTCATGGCCTAGTTATTTTCGGGTTTAAAAAATTTGGTGTGATACACGCACACAACTTCCTTTTACAGTGATCTTATAATTAGCCAAAAATTGGATTTTTAATTTTTAAGCATTTGTCAAAATTTTTCAAAAATCACAAATTCTACAGAAACCGTACAAAATAGAACGTTAGTTAAAGGGACAAATTTTCTCTAAAATTTTAAGCTGAATTCAAAGATGTAATAATATACCAGGTGTTCCATTTAAAATAAGAGTTAATAAAAAAATAGAAAAAAAACAAAAGACCAATGAACAAAAACACGTGTTTTGGGTTCAGAGGACTCTAAAACGTGAAGTTCTGTTGAAAACTCAATTTCGAATTTTTGGGGTGAATCCAATACTTCCTTTATCGTAAAAGGAAGTAAAAAAGGAGAAATGAACAACCCTTCGAACTACCGCATGATCGCTAACTACCACACTCAAGCTGTTCACGAAAATCTTAGCAAAAATAAAATAGCAGCAATGCACAACCTACGCAAAGAACAGCAAGGCTTCAGAGGCAACAGGTCCACTATGGACGCTATATTTGTAATAACACAAATTATTGAGAAGGCCATAGAGTTCAATACACCAGCATATACAGTGTTGAAATAAAGTAACGGATAAATTCATTAACTTTGTTAATATTAATTTTTATGAAAAAATCTGGAAGACGTATAGCGATTAAAATTGTAGGACATACTACAACCGCCGTTATGAAATCATCGACTTTTGTTTTAAACGACAACCTGTATTTTTTATTATTAATTTTGGTAGTAATTTTTATGTTCTTTTTAATGATATAAAATTTTCAATAGGTTACATCTGAAAAAAATCAAGAAAAATGGTCATTTCATTGGTTTTTAATATTAAACTCTTAGATCATTTTTCTCGATTTTTTTCAGATGTAACATATTGAAAATTTTATATCACTGAAAACAACATAAAAAGTACTACCAAAATCAATAATAAAAAATACAAGTTGTCATTAAAAAAAGTTGATGACGTCATAACTTAAAAAAATGACGTAGCAACATAAATGTGTTTGTAGTGTATGTCCTACAATTAAAATAGCTATACCCCTTCAAGATTTTTTCATAAAAATTAATATTAACAAAGTTAATGAATTTATCCGTTACTTTATTTCCACACTGTATGTGCGTTATAGATCTGACCAAGACATTCGATCGCGTTAGACTAAAGGATGTAATATCAAGGCCTGAAGATATAATATACATTATAAGAGACATAAACAGCCCCAACAGAACACGAATAAAAGTCGACAATGAATTATCTGCGGAAGTCGCCATCAAATCGGGAGTCCGACAAGGGGATAGCATTAGGCCACTGTTATTCAACCTAATAATGCATATAATAATACAAAAAACCAAAACAAAAGGAAATGGATACCAGATAGGAAACAACGGGATAAAAATAATTTGCTACGCAGACGATGCAGTAATCATTGGACAAAGCAAAGACGATTTACAACAAATGGTGAATGAGTTAAAAAAACCGCGGAAACTTACAACATGAAAGTATCTTAAACGAAAACTAAAAATATGGTAATAGCAAGAGAACCGCGAAGATGTAAAATAGTAATCGAAGAAAAATGCCTAGAACAAGTCATGAGATTTGAATACCTAGGCGTAGAAATTTCTAGTTACAGTTATCTTAACCAAGGAGTACTCAAACAAGCCAACAAAGCGGCAAGGGTCTCAGGATGCTTGGTGGACGTGGTGTGGAAAAATAAGGAAGCCAGCTTAGAAAGCAAAGTCCGTATCTACAAAACGTGCATCAGGCCGCTTTTAACATATGCAGTCGAAGTCAGAACAGACATCGCAGAAACCAAAAGAATACTCAGAACAACGGAAATGAGAACATTACGATCTATCACAGGCAATACACTAAGAGAATACGAAGCAACGAAATTAGAAAAACATGCGCAATACAAGATGTTGTTCTGGTGGTCTCGGCAAAGAAGAGAATGAAACCATCATATAAACAGAATGGACAGAGAAAGAATAGCCAAAATGATAAGGCATGGAAAACTATCAGGAAGAAGGCCAGTAGGAAGACTCTCAAAGATGTGGAAAGATAGCTGGCAATCGACGTCACAAGAAAATTCACCGCAATAACAGGTCATGGTCTAATATAAGTATAAGAAAAAGAAGAAGAAGAGTCCAATACTTTCTTTATCGTAAAAGGAAGTAAAAAGATTGAGTGGCATCAAGCGAACCGCACGTGTATAATTCCTATCGTACAACTTTCGTCATTTGAGTTACCGTCGAGTCCTGAGGATATATTATTATCTGATCATAACTGCGCATCGGCCCTCATCTGTCGTTGCTTGGATTTCTGTTCAAAGTTGGCTCAAGTCCAACGTGTGACCAAACTTTTCGAGCCCCGGAGAGTGTAGCAAATATATTGTCGAGCTCCGAGAGTTTTCACGTCATCCTTCTATTTTACCTTCCCGAATTAATTGTCGAAAAACGAAAAGCTACGGGAAAACGGTAGAGATCGAGAAATCCAGATGACAGGGGTATTTTCCTCTAGCACATTAACTGGAAGACTTTAGAGAACTTCGGAGGTATTTCGAAATTTAGTATTCCAAGAATACGTTACCATAATTTCTCCGAATGATCACCCTACCTGAAGAACAACTAAAAGATTTAAGAGATCCGAACGAATCATACCACCAATAAAGAATACGAATGGGGGAATGGGCCAGAACAAATGAAGAAAAACGGACACTTTTGCCGCATACCTATTAACTGTTTTTAAACCGTGTGATCTGATCCCAAATAATGATGATATCTTAATTACCAACTATGTGGCTGCAGTATGTCGAATGTTCCTGCCTATTAAATTACTTTTCAATGGTTTGGAAACTCGCCCAAATCCTGATGATACTAAAATCGTAAAAAGCACCACAAGAAAGACCATCCTATAGATCTATTAGTTTGTTTGCCCACCTAAGCAATGTTTAGCAAAAACTTCTACTGCGTAGACTTCGTAAGGACGTATATTTGGTAACGTTACGGCTCAGTTATCAGTGCACACACACAAAGTTGGGAACGAAATCTTGAAAAGGTTCGAGATACGGAATACGTCATAGCAATGTTTTTAGATGTCACACAGGCGTTTACTTTGTACACTACCTCGTTCTGACGTCCTATTTATTTAAAACACAAGGATTCCTTATGCAACCTCTATCCCATACAATCCTGTGCCCCACAGGGTTTATACCACAAACAACATGAAACCATTTTAATTATCATAGAAAATGTTTGGCCTAATAGATTCGCAGCCGTTGATACTTTTTGTGATGGAAAAAATGCTTGCAGCGTCCCTTTATCTTTGATTGCATTTCCGGTTCGAACAACAAAGCCGCCAGGCGTGTGTTAAGAGATTGGGGTCTTTTTGGAGCTTCCACGAGGTAAAATGGTTTGCATCGCTGTGCAATATTGCTGGCCGTGTTACCCATGAAAGAATTTAGAAAGTCCTTTAATGTCCCCTAATCTAACACCATTTGCTGCGTGGGCGAGAGAGTTACAGTTTTTAACTTATTCAGGGGGCAGAGCTTTGATAATCATTCTTTACTTTGTGAATTTAATCTCTAATAAGCTTTTCATCACTTGAGTGGCAAATTTGGAGTCCAGATTTGATTGTACGATCAGAAGTTGCTTGTGTGGGGATTTTGTAGGAATTGCACTACGTCGAGAACAGATTCGTTAGAGAAATTTTGTCCAGCAGCCTACAAGGCGTTTAGTCAGGCGAGAATAGGGCCTGCGTTAATTCCTGCAAGAGACTTTCAAGTATGCGAGCCATCGCACCAGATGTGCTCTGAGTAGTTTTTTGTATGTAGCACACAGCGTAGCCTGTTAGTTAAACAGTTGTAGTCAATATTTCAGTGCGAAATTATTGGGCTCTTTACCATATATGCTTTAGAGATTTAAATTTATATCGTTCAATTTGTATTCGCTTACATGTAATTGTGTCAGGTGTAGGTAACTACATGGGCCTTGTCCTTTTACATTTTATAAGATCATGGAGAAATTCCAGTGTGGAGAGATTTTTTACAAGTTAAGAATAACAGTTGTGTCAGTTAATATTACTAAATGGTTAAAAAATAAACCTTTCTTCAAAGCTGTTAGAGCGATAGCTTCTGCGTAGTTTTGAGTAAGCAACGTACCGGAAGCGGGGCTTACTTATCAATTTATATGTTATATATAAGCCATTCGTTGCATAATCTGTCATGTTTACAACTTTGTGATATTTGTTATTCAATTAAGTGTTCTCTAGAATTTATTGATGCTAGCAATTACGAATATTTATTTATACCTCCAAGGTACGAATTCTTATAATTATACGATCTTTAACACTTGGGTTTCACTCGTGTTGTATTTACTTTTGCTGCGATTGGGTTACAGCAGAGAACGTGCCAGTTGGATCCACAAGGCGCCTTTTAATTTAGTTTTCACCGTGATGGAGGTAAATTAACCCCGTTCCATTCTCCGTAACTGGTCGGTGGCATGTGTATTTTTATTTTATTTTATTTTATTCCGTACCCCGCCAACAGTCGTTAGGCCAATTATAGGCGTCACTGTACATTTTTTATGGGGACTTCCAACCCCACTAACGACTATCATGATGTTATTATGATATCCGGGACCAACTTTTTTCCGTGACAGCCGTACCACGAGGCGCCGGGAAAAGCAGCCTTGGAACTCCCATCCAAGTTCTGATCAGAGAGAGCGTTGTTTAACTCTGCTGATCGAGCGTGGACGCTTGCTCAAGCTACACCACCCGGGACCTATCCGTTCATTATCGACAAAAAAGCAAACACCCGATTGCTACTACTGATGACGATACTGCCATCTTATTCACACATGTAAACTCGATTACAGCCAGCGACCACCTATGACATCATCTCTACATAATTGAGAATGGTTGAATACATGGCGAATACAAGCTAATCAATACACAGCACCATCTGCTGTCAACATGTCAACATCGGTTAAATTAAAAATGTCGAGTTGTTTGGAAGAAAATCCAAATTAACTATTAGACATCAAGTACTTTTTCATAAGTCAGTTCTAAAACCTATTTGTTGTGGAGTTCAGCTGTGGAGTTGTGCCAAACAGTCCAACATAAGGGTCATACAGAGGTTAGAGTCCAAGCTATTTCGTGGAATTGTGGACTCACATGGGTATCTCAAACCCAACTATTCATGAGAATCTCAATATATTTTAAGTCAATAATTGCACCTGCAGTACATTAAAATAGTCGAGTTTTTTACGTTTATTGAACGGTTGGAAGATATGATAGCACTGTAAACTTTTTGTTTATTTGCGCAGAGATAACAAATATTAAAAAAGATATCTCCGTTATCATAAGAGTCTACTTGGTGAAGCACTGAGCCATTTAGTTTATCGGAAAATTATATATAATTGTATCAGCTATTCCAATTTTATTAAATGCCGCAGCATATGAGTTATACTTATGCCCCTAATTTAAACAACTGATTAACTGGCCTTTCTGGAAAAATTTCCTGTAAGATTGTGTTAATTTTGATGGTTATTATAAATTTTCGTCAGATTTCATGCATTTAAAAACTGATACTAACTGAAAAGTGTTAAATCGAATTCCATTGACTACAATACTTTTTAAGGCTGTGCAACTTCCGTGTTCTTTTTCTGTACAATATACACTTCTCACCTTTTCAGCTCCCTAATATATTTTTAAAAACCTCCTTTTTCATTTTTACAATGTCAACACATTAAGCACTTTTAGATATTCTAGAGCTAATTATTGTTCAAACTTTTTACAATCAAATTTCTGTCCAATATTCTATTGATATTACAATCAGCAGATTGGTTAATGAAGTTTTCCTAACATTACTTCTTGGAGAGACATGTTTGAAGCTCGATTATTTTTGTCTAAGTGCTTTGTTTTGGACTACGAACGTTGAGTATAATCTGAACAACATTTGCGAATAAACATAAATAAATCAATTCTACAGTGCTGCCCGCCATTTTTTTAGATTTCTGTTGTGAAGCATTTTTTGTTGCTCAAATCTAACCCAAAAATTGCTAATAAGATAACCTACTGTAACAGTTCCAAATTTAGATTTCCAATTCATAACTATCACAGTATTTTTTTCTACTATACAGTAGTTAGTTCAACGATTTAACAGCACTTGTAGTTTAATAAGTTGTAAGTAATCATTCAGATGTGATTAGGAAACTAATTACTGTACCTGATGAGGTGTATTGCTGCTATACATTCTGAACAGTATTACGCCATGCTGGATAACTTTGTAACTAATCGTTTTAGTCTAAACTTAAAGGCGTCTTAAGCGGAGGTGCAAGGGGTGCATTGTACCCGAGCGGCAGGGCTTAAGGGGCGGCAGCTAAGCCTTGGTTATAAAACTGATTTTTCAAATTCAAAGTTTAGAGTTCTCCTTTAACGCTGTTGGTAAAGATAAAGCGTTGTAACCAATGAGAATACGTAACTTCGTGACGTCACGCTTAACAGGTTGGTAGATTTTTAAACCAATCATTCGGACATAAATGTAGTCGATCCACTGAATGAAATAGATATTTGATATTTGAGATGTTTTGAAATATTAGCTTAAAAATTACTTGACTGGCACGTGAATACCTTAAATTAAATAACATGTCTTGTAGGCCTTAATATTTGAACAATTAGTTGACCTTTGTGTTTACCATGCTAACTCAGTGAAAAAGTTAGTGGCTAGGAAAGATTACTATTTGCTAAAACAGGAAGTTGGTCCACCAATGTAGAGTTCTCGAGCTGAAACTGACAATGAACAAGAAAAACCAATTTACTTAGACACATAACACATATAAAATCAAAAAGAAGATAATAGAAATAGAAACGGCGAAGATAGTTAGTCGTTCCTAAATACAAGTGTAAACCAATAAAAAGATCAATATTGAAAATAACATTGAAATAATTATTGCCTTTATAAAACACCTATTACTCGTTTATGAAGCACATCTTTCACGCTTGTAAAAGCTTCTAACAGCTCAACGCAAACTATCTAAATCGAATTACCTTCCGACCGCACTAAATTGCTTCGTCCAAACTTTGAATGGGGTTATGCGTGGAAAGCTACCACACTCAATATTTTAGGAAAAGCCAGTATACTCTTATCTCTGGACTTGGCGTAGCTCGAACGACTGAAGACACAGCTTTAATGGATACCTCGAAATGGAGCTTGACTCTGACTTGGCGAGCCGTAGGCATTTCCGCTCTTACTTAAGGCGAACCTGAGACTCACTGACTTGTTCTATGTGAAATTCGCTTACTCCCCAAACCCTCTCATCCCTCGGGCAGGTTTGTATTTATCGAGGCACATACGCAAATTAAAATTCACAGTACACTCACAACACAGGACTGGCTCTATGAACTCTTGATTATAACATGTGATTTAAAATACCTTTATCAGAGTAGCCCGGGCAAGACAATGACAGCGATATTGGGCTTGTCTGGAATTGATTTAAAAAGGTAGGTCAGTTGCAGCTGACAGAAGTGACAGATTTCAGTTAACACGTCAGTTTAGCAAGTTTCAAGTTGTAAGTATTATCGACACAAGAATTTGAATCAGCCACGGTATTTTCTGATGAACAAGAACGGCCTACGTTGGAAATTTATTGTAGAAATAGTCGCAGAATTAATGGGCAATGTGTTTATTCTATTAGAGACGCCTTTGAAGATTTTCGAGAAACATTTCCAAATACCATTACACCTTTTGATCCAAAAAATAGAATACTTTGTGGTTCATGAATAGTATCCATCCACTTAATTCATTATCATGCACAAGTCAAAAACAATCCTGAATACTTTTCTCTCACATGTATTTAGCAATTTTTTATTTCGTTTTATCAACATCCAGCATTCACACCCATAGCATACCACCGGTATTATTATTGTGTTATATAGTTGCACTGTTTTAGAAACGATATTTGATTTTACAATCTTTCTACGTCCATACAGGCATCGACAGGCAGCAATTCTTGCCCTAATTTATTTACTAATGTTATTATCCTGCATTATGGCTGCAAGGTATATAAATTCAAGTACCACTTTAAAGTGTTGATCTTCTGTACTTGCTCCAGTTTGTTGTTACCTTATACGTGGTTCATTCCGGTATGCATACATCGTCTGCAAATGTTAAAACTTAGCATCCTTTTCGAATTCCTGTTTGTTAATCGCCAATTAGTTGATTTGCTAGATGTATTAAACGTCTATTTATGACATATGGCATAAGTGAAAGATTATATATTGTAATGATATACACAGGGGTATACAAATCAATTTTAGAAAGGATTAAGGGAGTACAACAGTTGAATATAATCAAGATCTATTTAAATATGAATTGGGAATGTGAATAATTATTATGCAATTGTAAAGGAAAATAGAATTTATAATTAAGTGGAATATGGCTAATTGAGAAACAGATGGATTCAAAAATAATATAATATTTAAAAAAAATTAAGGTTTGACGGAAATGACAAATACTTAATCGAAATAAATTATTATAAATAGTAGGTAAAAATCAAATAGTAGGAGATAGAGTATAAAAAGTAGATAGATGATATCGTTAAGCACTTTGTTTTTAATTATTAGAAAATAACAAATTTAAAAAAATGTAGCTGAACTAATTTCGGTGTAATTAAAAATATTAAAATAAACCCTATTTTTGATTAAATAATGTTTGGATAATAAAAAGGGTTAAAAACTAAATTGGCGTGTTGAGATCAAAATGAAATTTAATCGAAGAACAAGTAAATATATAACACTAGTGAAGCTTACAAGTATGTGGTAAAAAGCTAATAGAAAAGCAGAATTAATCTACAAATGTGAATAAATGGAGTAAAATACTAAGTCAAGTTTATTGGAGAATTGCATTTGACATCGTATATTAATCGAATTGGATTAAGTCAAGCTGTTTAGTGTTAAGGGAGAGTTCAAAAGAAGGGTCATCGGTTGAGAAGGCACGTTTCAGGAAGTTGGCAGATGCGGTGTTGGAATTAGGTGGCTGCAGATTTGGTCTGTTTGGTTACATGCTGTGGGGAAAGTTTGCATCACTAAGTCTGGACCTGGACAGTTTGGACATCTTGTCTGTCAGTGGAACCTTTTGTTGCGAAAAGGTACTTAAGAAGTTGGATTCGTAGGCAGAGGGGAACAGGTTGGTCGACATCCAGAACATTGTTGAGTTCGAGTGAAAGGTGGGTGATATTGAGTAGTAAGGTAATTACTAAAAAAAGAAATAACGACTATAAAGGTGAATTGGTTATTAAAGAATTATTTACCGTGTCTGATATTGTTGTGTAGTAGTGAAATGATCTGGTATTTGTCATTTAATTTTCAAATCTGTTTGTCATATCATTTGACAGAAGTTATTTTGACTTATAAAATAAAATTCAAAATCAGAACATCAGATTTCAGAAATAAGCAATCTAGATAAAAGGAATCCACCCCTGATTTTTCATGAGCTAGCACAAATAATAATTATTGATTTTCAAATAATAAATAGGGCAATTATATATATATATATATTTGCGAGTTTACATTATATACACAATATATTATTGCATATATAATTATACATCACACAGGACGTCTCTCGCATCCCCTTTTCCATATGTTTCTATGTCTCCAATCTTCTTCTTGAATATTTCTTGCTGTCATGGCCTCTTGTACGCCCTCAATCCAAGTTCGACGCGGTCTTCCTCGTTTCCTTCTTTGAGATGGTCTCCATTTCAGTATCTTTTGTGGCCATCTTTCCTCTTCCATCCTTTGGACATGCCCGTACCACTTAAGTCTTTTTTCCTCTATATTGTCAATAATTGATCCTTCTACATCCATCCTTCTTTTTATTTCTGTATTTGGGATTCGGTCCAGTTTTGTTAATCCACAACTACGTCTCCAGTACATCATTTCTGTGGCTTTTATTTTCTCCATGTCTCTTTTTTAAATTGATAAAATAAAAATATAATTCATAGACAGATATCACTATACGTGAAGGTATAGCAATATAATGTTCAATAAACCGATACCTCTGTAGCTGTTGCACTCTAACTTACTGTCGTTATATACGCAAGGAAAATGAGTCAATATTCATTCATTCGGGAGGTCGTGGGTTCGATTCGCGTGGTTGTCTGCTCTGCTTCAGGTTTTTAGGTGGTTTTCCTGAGTCAACGAGTACCTTCTATGAGGCGAACGACATGGCAGTACTTCTCCACCTTTCCTGGTCCCTCTTCCATTGTCTACCCCCCCCCCCCCTTAAATTCTCTCGCCCATCCTGAAATTCCCGTTATTGAATGAAGACTCCGTAGGTTCCAAGGTCCCTATAACATTCCGCCCCATTTGAAGGAATTGAAATGACCCTGAACCGTGGCCATTTTTTATTCATTTTTTGTATTGCCTGTTGGACTTCTTCATAGGTTGGTAAATCTTTCCCTTGGTTTTGTTGCTCTTCTGTACGTATTTTCTTGCATCATTTGGACTTCTTAATTACCCATTTAGTAATTCACTAGAATATTAATCACATCTTTTTATGATTGTCTGTTTGTTGCATGCAGATTGTCCGAAATCCGTTTGGAACATAGGAAATTAATGAGTGCGACAAGGAATACATAAACAAAATGTGTAGCAAGACAATAGATAGAATGTAATCATGGCTAGGTAAATTTTTAAACTAAAATTAAGTCAATGAAACAAACAAACGCTTCTATCAAATATTTTATCTGACAAAATCTAGTTCAAAGCTCTCTGAATAACATTTTTTTAAGCACGTTATGTGATAGCAGCTCGTTCACTGGCAAAAATATTCATATTAAAAAAATCTCTTTACTTGATATACATGTTCCTTTCACTACGGCACATAGTTATATCTAATACCAGTGTAGGAGATAAATTGTACGTTTAGAAAGATTTTGGATGTTCTTAACATACCAGGCCCTTATAACTAGGTAATGCAAAATAATGAAAAGAATTATACAGGCAAGGCAGATCATCTTGTACCTGAATCAGCAACATATAACTCTATTGCGTAGAAGATAATCATTGCGTTTATTAGAAAACCAAAACCTTTAAAATTTCTCAAGATTTAGAGCATAATTTGAAGATAACACTCTGTACGAATGATGCAAGAAATCAAATATAGCACTGCAATCCAAAACCTATACGACGTCGAATAACTTCCGTTTAGAAACCATAGAACAAATTAATCAAAATATCGTGTTTTTCAAATAAAACTAATTCGCGGCATGCCATGATTAAATTGAATTTTGACATAACTTGATACATACCCATTAGAGCAAATGAACTACCACAAGTCAGAGAGAACTAAATTACATCTTAATATTGAACTATTTCCCTAAAAATATACAAAACACTTAACAGAAACAATTTTAGTTGACTATGATTAATATTTTATTCCTATTAAATTATTATTAATTTTTCAATTTTGTTCATCACTTTTCTATAATTATTGGCAAGATCTTTCAAGGTTAAAAAGCTTTTTAAATGTTTCAGACAATATTCAATATGATTTATTAAACCCACAATAAATAGAGAACAGAACAAAAGAAAAACATTTCGTAAAATAAAACTTGAATAAATAACATATTAAGTTCAAACACATTGTTTAATATTACTGCAGTATTATTGATTTCTTCAATTTTTCGACCAATTTCTTGTTGAAGTTGCTGAATATTGTGTCGTTGAAGTAGAAAAATAAAATTTTTTAAGTATGGCCACAGAAAGAAATCTCAGGCAGTTAAGTCACAAGATCACGGGGGCCCCACTGTAGGCATGTTTTGACTAATAACACTGTTTTCGTAAAACTCTCCAAGTAAATTTAAATTTTCCTGTGTTGTGTAAAGTCTTACCCCATCTTGTTGAAAGTAACCCCTTTGCAAAACGGCGAAAACATTTCAATACGATATCGTTGTGCATTTAGCGAACTTAAAATTTGAATTATTAAACCAAAATGTAATCGTTTTGCTGCAGTTAATTACTTTAAAAAGTATAGGACCTATAACTCTTCTTTTACTAATTGCTGCCCAAACATCAATTTTTGTGGATTAAGCGGTCCTTCGACATAAAAATGGGGTTTCAGCGCTCCACATCCTCATATTTTGTGAATTAATGCAGCCAAATAAATATTTTCTAAGTTATTGATAAACTAGTTACAGAATTCCAATCTAACCAGAAGATTTTTTGGCAGCAGCTCCTGATACTTGCAACCGGCAAGGAAAATAATCACTTATAATACCATGAGTAGTCAAATTTATGTCGAATATTTTTGCTGTGGTATCACGAAAGTTAATTGCGCTTTGGTACGATTAGGACGAGTGCGCTAGCACGAGTCCTAATCCCAAGCGCAATGGACATGAGTAGTGATACCACCGCAAAAATAATCTACTTAACTTTGACTAAGAATAGTATTCGAGGGACTATTTAATGAACCAAACTACCTTTTCAAATTAGTTTTCAGTAAATCTAGCAACAAACTACGCAATTCCTATAGGAACAGAACACTAATATTGACTTTTTCTAATAAAAATCGCATTTGTTAAAAATAGTCACTTGAATACCTTCTAGGAAGATATATCCACTGATATGTTTTTGATTGGTCAAGAAACGTCAGAATTCTGGATTTTCATTGGTCACTTTTTGACGGATGACAGGTGAATTGAATAGTCCAAATTATTTCTTAATATTTTATGAGATGTTATATATGACACATTTAATTGCTGTCCTAAGTACTGAATAGATACGTGTGGTTGTTCTTGCACAATTTGTCTCGTATTATTAACTACTTCTTCAATGCGTATTTTTGGCCTATTACTGCCTTTCTTCGGGTTTACACTTCCAGTTTCGAGGAAGTTATGGACCATTATTGATAAATCATCACTAAATACATTACATTGCATAGCTGCCGCGGGAAACTCCTCGTTGAATACGCTAAAGGTGTCTTCAATAGAATAAATCCAATTTTCATCGACTTTTCTTCAATTCCGAAAGTAACTTTACAACAAAAACACTCATTGTTGTGTAAACGACATCTTATTTTCTTCTTTTGTTGACACAGGTAAACTTAATGCAGTGTAAAGTTTTGCTTGTCACAATGACAAATGTTTTCATAAAGAAAATGCAATCTGACATTCACCTACAAACTTAAGTTAAGACATGACTAGATTTTTTACCTTTTTTTCAAAGACCTGCCCTAAATAAGTTTTTTATTTTGGAACACACGATATAATACCCATACTTTCGTTATGCAATGTGAGAAATTGTTGAAATAAAAGTTGGATGTGCTGAAATAATCGTTCCTCAAAAGATAGGTATAGAACAGCACGTGAAATTGTTTTGTCAACCTTATTTCTTTTGGACATTAAGAGAAGATTTTTTAGTGAACTTGATTGGAAAACGAAAAGAAAAGTATGTCGGCCAAAAAAAGAGAAGAAGTCGATCAGATGTGACTATCTAGGGTAATAAACGGCCTATTTTGATAAAAAACGCGTTTTTCCAGCTAAGCTTTGTCTAGGTAATATTGAAGCTGTTGCAAGACTAATTTGAAATACAGTAAACCAGAATGTTATTTATACAATAGATTTTTGCAACATAATTGATATATGAATTTCCAACAAAGATTAATTGATATTCCATCGCATATGAAATTCCAATGCACGAATGTAATCACACTTTGTCTATAGTTTCCTTCTCAGCCAAAAGTGAAATGTTCCACATTAATTTGGGTGCATTTCAAGATTTTATTTCTTAGACAATAATTCAGATAGGGAAGAGAGTTGTGTTCAATATATACAGAAATGTATACCTACTTAGTGACTGCGGCGTTAATGCGGCGTATTTAAACAAGTAGACAATATACTTTGACATTAAATACGAATATATTGCTATGATTATAGACTTATGTTCGTTTAATAATAATGGTTTTAACCTTAATAAAAAGGAATAGCATGTATCTCAACTCAGGGGTAGGTTCTGAAATATCAAGTAATCTAATTGTAATTTGAATTATGGTAAAACTTCAATAAATTTGACATTTATGTCATTTGCAATTGCTTGTGCAGATAACTAATCAAGATCCGTTACAAATTATATAAAATTCATAAATCAATTCGTAAGTATGACTTTCTTTGTCTTAATGAACCAATTCTAAATGTTCTTTGTTACAGATAACATTAGCATGTATTTATTATTAACTAACCTGCAACGCTCAAACTTCCAAGTAGCTTGAATCAGCCTGTTTCCTTCAGTTCTATCTGTAAATAAACACTAATCACCTCACTTGTAAACTCGCTGCATCCATCACGTTGTCGACTCAAACTGTCCAGCTGTGAGTAGCCTCAAAATAATCTCGTTGTTTAACAATCCAAATCCTCATGTATGTTCCCTCAGTCGTCAGGAAGTTGATCTCCGTTCAATGGGACCCAGTCTGTTGTGACAAAACTCCAAACAGCAACCTCGTCCTAAGCTGGAAGATGACAGTTCTCCACCAAGTCCAAACACCCTCCGGCGCAGCACACAGAAACTCCAAGCAGCGTCAACACTCCCAAAAGAACGTCCAATCGCTAATCCTTTGTATTAAAATTCCAATCAATTATATCCAAATCGTTACTCTTACTGATGTTTTATTATATAGTTCCAATTAATAATCTTGATCCTCCATTCTTGCTATATTTTATCTTTGTATTTACTTGCACTCCTGTAGTTATACCATGTAAAATTCATTTACATTGTCGAGTTATATTTTTACTTCAGTACCACGTAAATTTCATGTATAGTCCATTTATCATGCCAAAATAGTTCTTAGATAAATAGGACTAGAGTATATTAAAGTTTATTAGTCGAAAAATACTTTACATTTCAGTTTTCAAGTTTGTTTATTTAATAATCCCCCAAAACATATTTTTCTATCTCTTGACTACGATTATTTAAATTGAATGCCACACTCTAGACATTTTATATTAGGACTTTGATTCGTTATCCTGCAACATTAAGTTGTTTGCATTATAATATTTCCTAGCCTTTTTCAATGATTACTATACGAATACTATTCCATTCTTTGCGCTTAATTTTCGATATATTTAAATTATTTTCTCTCTCTATGTACCATAGCATAATTCCTCAAATTGAAAAGAAACTTTAGAATAATTCAAACTTATTATAAATTCTCTTTTCAATTTTCCACATTCTCTGTGAACAAACATTAATAAATAAAACTTTTAATAAACTCGTAGCAACAAATCAACAACAATTCTACTACCATTATTTTTCCATAGTAACATTTTAATAAAACTTAGAATAAACAACAACTCTTTCAACATCTACAGTTTTTATCTAGCCACGATATGGGTAAATCATGGTTACATGGAACCTTCCTCTTATATGTCCATCTGTTTCGCTTATCAATTCGTACGTATTGTTATTGTTGAATATTTTATTTATTTTGTATGGACCCTCATATGCACATAACAGCTTTGCACATACTTTTTTTTTCGATCACCTATTCTCAGTTTTTTAACAACCACTGAATCTCCTACATTAAATCGTACCCGTTTTGAAATTTTTCTATTCTGCTTCTCTTCATACCTATCGTTAATTATCTTCAGTCTTCTCCTAGTTCTTTCCAAAAATTGTATTATTTCAATATTTCTCTGCTCTTTCCTCCATGGTCTCGCTGGTACTATCTGTTTACACAGTGTAACTGGGCTGATTTCTGTTGTTGTATTAGGGACATTGTTTATAAAATTTTCCACTTCTTCCAAATATTGTACCCATCTATTATGGTTTTCATAAGTTAAAATTCTTAAATATTTAATTACCTCTTTAATGTATCTTTCTGCAATGTTACTTTGAGGATGTCTTATACTACAAAAACATATTTTGATGTCATTCCTTTCCAACTTACTTATCAACCTTGAATTTTTAAAATAGGTCGCATTATCCGCTAATATCCTCTTTGGTTTCCCCACTTCTTCTTGAAAATATTCATTTGATCTAATAATATGTTTCGTATTGCAACTTTTTGTCGGATATAATTTTACAAATTTTGAAAACGCATCTACCATAATTAAAATGTGTTTGTACCCATATTGTCCTGTCACTAAATTACTTAAGTAATCAATAGCTACCAATTCCATTGGTTCAGTTACTCTGATACTTTTAACAATGTTTTGGTTTTTAAAGTTTCTCTCTTTGGCAATTTGACAAATGTGACAGGTTTGTATTAATTGTTTAATTAATCTAAGATCATTTTTTCTATAAAAGCATTCTCGAAACATCAACCACGTTTTCCTTGCGCCACAATGTCCAAATATTACATGTATTTCCTCAACAACTTCTAACATGTCTTCCCTACTTAAAACCATCAACCCCTTATTTTCAACGTCTTTTACTAACAAATCCTCTTTAATTTTGTACCATTTATAATTATTCCCTTGACTTTGCAAAACTAAATTTCTTAACTCTTGTATTTCCTCTAACATCTGTTTGTTTAAAATTTCTTGTCTTGATAACCTTCCTTCCTGATAAATTTTTTCAATACCAATTAAAATTTGTTTTGGTTTTTCATAACTCGGTGTGTCTTTTCTACTTAAAAAATCAGCAACTACGTTTAATTTTCCTGGTCTATGCTTAATTTCAAATTCATATTGTTGCAAGTATAAAGCCCATCTATACAACCTGTCATTGTGAAAAGTTTTATTCTTAAGAAACAATATTGCAGAATTATCTGTTTCAATGTCAAATTTATTACCAGTTAAATAAAATTTTAGTTTATTAACTGCGAAAATTATTGCTAACATCTCCTTCTCCGCTATTGTGTATCTGATTTCATAACCTTTCAAAATCCTTGAAATAAAACATATAGGTACTTCTATCCCATTTTGTATTTGTATTAGCTCAGCTGCGATTGCTTGGTCAGAAGCGTCAGTACGAAGTACAAATTTTTCTTTAAAATTAGGATATTTTAACAATAGCCCTTCATGAAACCTCTGTTTGATTGTATTCAATGCTGCTTCACGTTCTTCGTTCCATGCCCATTTTGTATCTTTTCTTAATACTTGTACCAAAGGTAACGTTAATTCTGAATAATTATTAATGAATCTTTTATAATAGTTAAAAACACCTAACAGACCTCTTAACTTCTTCAAATTCTTTGGACGAGGCAAATTCTTAATTTCTTCGATACGTTTCTCATTTATTGTAACTCCATTTTTACTGATCTCATAACCTAAGTACTTTACATTTTCTTGCATAAATTCACATTTTGATAAATTTAATTTTAATCCATTTTTATTCAGTGTTTCTATTACAGTCTCTAAATGTTTTAAATGTTGTTGTTCATTCTTAAAAAACAATAAAATATCATCGATATAGTGCACACAAAAATTCTCAAACTAATTTAGAATTTTCTGCATTGCTCTAACAAGTGCAGCACATGATGTTGAAAGTCCAAATGGTACTACTTTAAATTGAAAAATCTCCCCATCAATACTGAATCCTGTATATTTCCTCGACTTTTCATGTAATGGAATAAGCCAAAAAGAATTCTTTAAATCTAACTTTGTAAGTATTTTCTTATCCCAAATTCTGCTTAATAAACCATCAATCGTTTGTGGAGATTCGTATTGTGGTTTCGTTATTTGATTTATTTTTCGTGCATCTAAACATAAACGAAGCGAACCATCGTTTTTCTTTACAACTACTAGTGGATTAATAAAATTGCTTTTGGAAGACTCTATTACGCCATCTTTTACCATTTTATGTATTTCTTTCTTTACTTGTTCTCTCAAATTAAAAGGAATTGGATACGTTTTACTGTTAAAACCTTTTGACTCATCTACCTGCAACTTATGTAAATATTTCTGAGCTTGTCCTACTCTATCATTGATAATCTCTTTGTTTCTAGTAAGTATTTCTAATATTAGGCCCTTGAATTGCAAATTCTTTTCACCTATCTTTAAATCATCCAACAAAATCCCTTTATAATTAATATTATTCATATTTCTTAGTACATTATTAATAATTATTTTATCATTATCATACATCAATGCGTCTCCAATACTCTTTGATTGGCTACACTTATTTTCTTGGCAGACACTTCTGGTACTGTTCCAAGATTTAATTACCCCTTTTAAATGAATGCATTTTTGCTCTCCATTTATCTGAATTCCCAATTGTTGAATGATATCGACCCCTATTATTAAATCAATACTCAAGCCTTTTACTACAAATAAACTAACTATGCCTTCCCATTTATCAATTATTATTTTAATACTCAATATTCGATTAGTAGTTGAAATTTTCCTTTTCGTTGCAGATAGTAAATCTGTTTTATTAACCTTGATTAATTTATTATGTAAAACGTCTATATTTTCTAAAATTATTTCTTCCTTTATTAAAGAGGCCATTGCTCCACTATCAATTAATGCTAAATATTCATTATTATTTAAAATAACTTTTAAAAATGGTAATGTTGAAATTTGGCTATCTTCTTCTTCCTCTTCTAATAAAAAGTGTCCATTATTCTCCAAACTAGTGTTGATAAACGTATGGTTCTTAACTAAATTAATTAAAATTGAAGTTTTTTTTTTATCTTCTGAGGAATCTTCATAAACCTCATCCTCTTGCTTTCGGTCTTCTTCCCTCAGTCTTCCTCTATCATATTCTGTTCTATACACTGTATTAATGTACTGTCTGTTAGGGTATTTGTTCTTGTTATCATCGTGATTTGATTTCTGATTATTCTTTTCGTCGATCATTTGTTGATATCTTCTCCGTTCATTGCCATTATAATATCTGTCATTAACATTCCTTTGGTAATTGTTTCTATTTTGGTAGCTTCTCCATCTATCATAATTCCTGTTGTATCCATTATTATTAAAATTCCTCTCACCGTGTCTGTAATTATTAAAATTATTTTGGCCTAAATTATGTTGATTTTGTTGTATTTCCTCGAATTTTCTTTTACTAGAATTTGGAAAACTCGAAACTTCTCTTCTGTAATTACTTCTATGATTTATAATTGCCATATCATAATTTCGAACTATCTCTAAAAAGTCCCTCATGGTTTTTATATTTTGTACTGCAACAGCTCTCGTAATCTCCTCCTCTAAATGTCTTGATAGATGTTGAACTATTTCTTCTTCGGATAATTTTGGAGTAAGATGTTGTGCTTTGTTAAATTTATTAATGACATATATTTCCCGTGTACGACCACGGACAACGAATTTACACAAACAACGAAACAAAACCAAACACAAAATCTACTTCCCAGAATTTTGGTCACAAGGGAAGTAAAAGACCAAAACCCTCCAGGATCTAACACAGGCACTAATAAACATACTCAAAAAAACAATCTAAGAATATGCACTATGAACGTTCGCACTCTACGAACTGAAGAGAGAGTGCAAGAATTAGAAGCAGCACTACTAAAAATAAACTGGGATATACTCGGAGTAGCTGAAGCAAGAAAAAGCGGAGAAGAAATTACAGAAAGGAAAAACGGGTCAATATTGCTCTGGAAAGGACAAGAGACAGGTTTTGCAGGTGTTGGTTTCTTTGTCAATAAAGCTCTGGCAAAGAATATCCAAGAATTTCGTGGCATTACAGAAAGAATTGCAGTACTGAAACTAGCAATTGAAAATAATAAACATTTAACCATAATTCAAATTTACGCTCCAACGGAGAACTGCCCAGAAGAACAAATAGATCACTTTTACGAAACACTTGAACAGACGATCAATGAATGTACATCCGAAAAAGAACAGGACCAACTAATCGTAATGGGTGATTTTAATAGCAAAATAGGCTGGAAGAAAGCTGGAGAAGAACCTGCACTGGGCCCTTACGGCTATGGAGACAGAAACGGCAGAGGCGACAAACTAATTGAATTTGCGCTAAGTAACAATCTAACAATATGCAACACCCTTTTCAAGAAAAGAGCAGGAAGAAGATGGACATGGTTGTCACCAAATGCGAAGTTTAAAAATGAAATAGACTTTGTACTAACCAATAAAAAGCATAGGGCTACAAACAACGAAGTAATAAGTAGATTTGATTTTGACAGCGACCATCGGTTAGTAAGAACAACCTTCAGAATAAATAAATCCTTCGAAAGATACAAGACCTTTGAAAGTAACAAAACATATTCGAAAAGTAACCACTGGGACGAAAAAGCCTACAGAACCAACCTCCAACGTTTACAAACACAAAATAGCAGGAGCCACAACAGAGCAGCAATACAAGAAATGTACAACGATTTGGAAAAGCAGCTGCAAGAAGCCAGTACACTAACAAACAATGAAAGCAAGCAAAAAGGCAAGGACAAAGCAGAATCGCTCTCCGAAAATACCAAAAATTTAATTAAGCATCGAAACGCTTTAAAAACAAGAAGACTAGAAAACACCACAGCACACATAGAATACACAGAAATAAACAAAATTACAAAAAGAGCTATAAGACGCGAAAAACGACAACAAGAACAAGGAAAAATCGAAGCAATATTAAACCATAATGGCTCAACTAAAAAGATCTACAAGCAACTTTCATCCGGGAAAAAATGGATCAGCAAACTGCAAGACCCAAACAATAATAATGAGACTACTTGCAACCGCGACGAAATAATGAAAATAGCCACCAACTATTATAAAGAACTGTACACTACAAGGATAAACAAAAGCCAAGAACGAAAATCAAAGAAACAAGAACCTACACCTAATAGTGTACCGAAAATACAAAAGTGCGAAATCCGAACAGCCATTCGTAAACTTAAAAAAGATAAAACCGCAGGAGAAGATAATATTACAAATGAAATGCTAAAATCAGGATTAGAAGACATAATTCATCAACTTTACCTTTTATTCAACAAAATATTAGATGAAGGAAAAGTTCCACAGCAATGGACGAGATCATCCATAATTTTACTCCACAAAAAGGGAGAAAAAGCCAAAATATCAAATTATCGACCAATAAGTTTGATCTCGAATATATATAAAGCTTTCGCTATTATCATTCAAAAACGCATATATACACAATTAGAAAAAACTCACCAGCCAGAACAAGCAGGATTCAAGAAGGGCTATTCCACCATCGACCACTTGCAAGCAATCACTCAGCTAATAGAAAAACACAACGAATTCAACGTCCCGCTGTACATAGGATTAATAGATTTTGAAAAAGCGTTCGACTCCATTGAACATCGATTTATTATAGAAGCTCTACAACAACACAAAATAAATGGCAAATACATTAACATCATCCAACAATTGCTAGAAAATAATTCAGCATGTATAAAACTAGAACGAAAGGGCCACCAATTCAAACTGGAAAGAGGAGTCCGACAAGGGGACCCTTTATCACCAGATCTGTTCAATGCTACATTGGATTACTTATTCAACCAACTCAATTGGAAACATGTGGGTGTAAACATATCAGGGTCATTTCTTACAAATTTACGCTTTGCCGACGACGTAGCATTGTTTGCGAAAAGCTCATCCGAACTGGAAAAAATGTTGCAAGCGCTAAACAAGGAATGCACAAAAATTGGTTTAAAAATCAACATGACTAAGACCAATACACTCACCAACAGTAGCAGGAACCGCATTTTGCTGGATGGTCAAGAAATTTTTTATAAGGAAGAAGCTATTTATCTTGGAAAAATCATATCCTTTAAAAATAAAGACAGCAAGGAAATCCAAAGACGCATAACTCAAGGGTGGCAAAAATTCTGGTCTCTGAAAACAATCTTGAAGAGTAACATGTCTACAAAACTTAAAAGTAAAGTGTTTAACCAGTGTGTAATCCCGACCTTAACTTACGGTGCACAGACGTGGGCAACAAACAATAGTGAACTCAATAAACTTCAGGTCACTCAAAACAAAATGTTAAGAAACATACTAAAAATAAAACTTAGTGATCACGTAAAAATTGTGGACATAAGGAAGCGATTCCAAACCGAAGATATACAACACTACTGCAAGAGGCTCAAGCTGCGCTGGGCAGGTCATGTTGCAAGAGCAAAAACGAGATGGACAGAAAAGATAACTCGATGGAAGCCAAACTTATATAAAAGAAGAAAAGGTCGACCTAAAACACGTTGGGAAAACGACATTGTATCCATAGCTGGGGAAAGCTGGATGAAAGTAACCCAGGACAGAAACACATGGAAAACCCTGGAGGAGGCCCTTGCCCAATAATTGGGATTCATATGGGCTAATGTATGTATGTATGTATGTATTTCCCGTGTACTACCTCTTTCCATGTACCTTCCAGTTGTTAACTGTGTTCTTACTCGCGCCTGATGTGCATTACTCCAATATTGTTCTATGAATAATTTTCTAAACTCTTTGTAACTGTCATACCTTGATTTTATAATACTATGCCATACATCTGCATAACTTTTCAGGCTCATATTTATAATTTGCAGCTTCTTATTTTCATATGGTATTGTCCTCATAATATCATCTAATTTAATCAAGTATGTCATAGGCTGTTCACCTATTCTCCCTTCGAAAATTGGTATCATTTCTGTCTGAAATCCCAGGTAACTCCCTCTTGAACTCCCATTTAAATTTTCTGTACTATCTTGTATCCTTTGTAACTTATCTTCTACTTCCTTGAATTTTACTGTGCTGTTCAAAATCTCTCCTTGTATTTGTACTCTATTTTCATCTACCTTCCTTCCTAAGACATCTACTTTTTGATCCGTATACTCTAATTGTACTTTCATTGTATCTTCCAATGTTACTTTCATCCCCTCTAGTTTTCCTTCTAGTTCTTCTTTATTACGTTCTAACTCTTGTCCAATGGTTTGTTTCAAGGTTTCCTCTAGCTGTTCGTTGGCTTCTTGTCTTTCCTGTCGCACCTCATTCTTTACTTCAACTTTATAATTTTCTAATGTTAAACAAATGTTATTGATTTGTGCTTGTAGTTCTTCCTTATTTCCAATTTGAACTTTATAAAATTCGTCTTTCAATTCCTTCATTGCTTCTTTCATCTTTTCTGTCTGGACTTTTTGATCTTGCAATTTCTCTGTTAATCTTTCTGCAGTGTCTTTTATTGATTGTTGTAGATCCCTCTTTGTTTCCTCAGCTAACTGTTGTGACCTTCTTTCTCTTTCCTCTGCATCCTTCTTTGACCTGTTTTCCCTCTCTTCTGCATCCTTCTTTGACCTGTTTTCCCTCTCTTCTGCATCCTGTAGTAATTGCCTCTTTGTTTCTTCAGCTTTTTCCTCAATTGATTGCTTTAAATTTTCCATTGACTGTTGTGATTGCATTTGCATTTGCATCATCGTTTCCATTATCTGTTTGAACCTGTCTTCTTCTGCTGTTTGTTTTTGCTGAATCCTTACCTGGTCTCCTTGTATTTCCATTTCCGCTTCCTCCACTTCTACTTCGGTAGGGATTGTAATATCTTCCATCTCCTGCTGTTCTTCTTCTGTCCTTTTACTTTTCCGTGTGACTCTTTTATCTGCCATATTTATTATTTAACCTTTTACAAATTATTAAAATTCTAATGTAACACCTTTTATTAAATTGTAAATTTTGCAATTTATTTGATAATTACTTTTTATCCAAAAACTTTAACAAGTTTTATTGTTGTTTGTTCTATCCTTTTATTTATTTATAAGGAACAATATTTATAAAATGAAATGTTACTCAGCGTATTTTTTTATTTTAAACTTGTAGCTTGTACCCTTATTATAGCAATAAACAATTAGCAAACAGCCCCACGTATGCGGCGTCCATAATTTATGCTATGATTATAGACTTATGTTCGTTTAATAATAATGGTTTTAACCTTAATAAAAAGGAATAGCATGTATCTCAACTCAGGGGTAGGTTCTGAAATATCAAGTAATCTAATTGTAATTTGAATTATGTTAAAACTTCAATAAATTTGACATTTATGTCATTTGCAATTGCTTGTGCAGATAACTAATCAAGATCCTTTACAAATTATATAAAATTCATAAATCAATTCGTAAGTATGACTTTCTTTGTCTTAATGAACCAATTCTAAATGTTCTTTGTTACAGATAACATTAGCATGTATTTATTATTAACTAACCTGCAACGCTCAAACTTCCAAGTAGCTTGAATCAGCCTGTTTCCTTCAGTTCTATCTGTAAATAAACACTAATCACCTCACTTGTAAACTCGCTGCATCCATCACGTTGTCGACTCAAACTGTCCAGCTGTGAGTAGCCTCAAAATAATCTCGTTGTTTAACAATCCAAATCCTCATGTATGTTCCCTCAGTCGTCAGGAAGTTGATCTCCGTTCAATGGGACCCAGTCTGTTGTGACAAAACTCCAAACAGCAACCTCGTCCTAAGCTGGAAGATGACAGTTCTCCACCAAGTCCAAACACCCTCCGGCGCAGCACACAGAAACTCCAAGCAGCGTCAACACTCCCAAAAGAACGTCCAATCGCTAATCCTTTGTATTAAAATTCCAATCAATTATATCCAAATCGTTACTCTTACTGATGTTTTATTATATAGTTCCAATTAATAATCTTGATCCTCCATTCTTGCTATATTTTATCTTTGTATTTACTTGCACTCCTGTAGTTATACCATGTAAAATTCATTTACATTGTCGAGTTATATTTTCACTTCAGTACCACGTAAATTTCATGTATAGTCCATTTATCATGCCAAAATAGTTCTTAGATAAATAGGACTAGAGTATATTAAAGTTTATTAGTCGAAAAATACTTTACATTTCAGTTTTCAAGTTTGTTTATTTAATAATCCCCCAAAACATATTTTTCTATCTCTTGACTACGATTATTTAAATTGAATGCCACACTCTAGACATTTTATATTAGGACTTTGATTCGTTATCCTGCAACATTAAGTTGTTTGCATTATAATATTTCCTAGCCTTTTTCAATGATTACTATACGAATACTATTCCATTCTTTGCGCTTAATTTTCGATATATTTAAATTATTTTCTCTCTCTATGTACCATAGCAATATATATATTACAAAATAACTCGTAAATAGATGTATCTGACACTACAATAGTCAAACAAACGTCGATATCAACATCAAAGATATCATTGAGGCGCAGCAACCCTAACTTTGGCAACCTCCGGCAGAAAGACAACCATATATTATAAAATATAAAATACATATTTTTAACAATGTCATTACGTCTTCTAAGACGTTTTATCATGTTATTATAGTGTTACGATTACGACGTCATAAATCAGGCTAATCTGAAATTTCCTTACAAGAACTATATTGCATGTTTCTAGCAGAAATTGTTTTCCTACCAAACACGCCAAAGTAACGCAACCGCTCCTAGCAATCAGAACAAAAAGCAAGAAATATAAGTAAGCTTAAGGCAAGGAAATCACATATTTGAGAAATTGTAGGTTAATTTAATGATTGTGCAATTTTTAACAACATGGAGATATAATAAGATATCAATATGTAGCTGAGAACAAGAGGCTATTGCATTGTAATGAATTGTTGTACATATTTAATAACAATATCTTAAATCATGATATGGCATATACCGAAGAACAATAAATTCATGTAACCCATAATGGTGGATAAGTTTTGACAACTGCCTTATAACATTTTAGAATTTCAATAAGGCGAATCCATACATTTTTGTCATTTACTTTACCTATGAACTCGTTGTAAGGAAGTATACTCTGGTAATTACCCATTTATGTAGCCATTGGACTATATCAGTATTACGTACAGTCTCAGGCATTTGATGTTATTAATCTTACTCTTAAATGACTTATCTTCAGATAATCTTATTACAATAGGGATACTTGGAAGCTATTTTAGAATGATTAGCGCACTACTCGGAATTCAACTATCACTGATGGCGTTTTGTACAAAATGAAACAACAACACCATATAAGCAATTAAACAGAAGTAAGACAGAATTTAATTCAGGTGCTCTTTTAAAGTATTTCTATGTAAATGATCTGTACACATTATAAAGGACACGGAAAGTAATTTGAAGACACCGATTTAAAAATAATATTAATTAATGGTTAGTACTACCGTACAACATATATCGGTTAATAACGAGTACGTCAGAAGCTTTCTATAACACTCATAAACGCATATCGAACAGACCAGGAACTGTACTGTGTGCTTAATGCCTTCTTCAAAGCATTAAGTAATGAACTGTCAGAAACCGCAAATTTTAATAAACCACCAAAGGGCAAGGATGAACAAAAAAGGAAAAAAATGGAGAACATTTGTTTGGCGATCGAAATATCATGGAAACGTTCAAGATATCTCAGAAATTTAGAATAAAAAAGACGCAATGTAATCATAGTACAGAGAATTCTTAAATGGAAACAGTCCAAAAGCAAAAGTGCTGAATTGAACAATAAAATCACAATAAAAAAATTAAACTGGATGCCTGACAGTTGAAAAACTATAAAAATGCTACCTGAAAAATGTCGAAAAGACGAAATAAAAACTACGTTACAGAAATGTTTACCAAACATATAATGTTAGTACAAAATACACAAATGGCAATACCAACGTACACAGGGGCAAACTGACTAACCAGAACGAAATAGCATTGAGCAGAGATGCAACAATACAAACGCACTATCTTTGACTATACGTTTATCAGAGGTTTGTCTAAAACTGTTATAGATAATGTTTTTACCAATGCTGACTTCTTTGATAACATTGTAATTCCCTGTAACTTTTCCAATCACTTTGCGCAGAGTGTGTCTTTTATAGTAGATGGAAATGTTATTACCGATGATGTCCCTAACAAATTTGTTTACAAAAGAAATTTTAAAGGTGATATAAACCTTGCAACCTTCTCTTATCTACTTTCTTTCGAAAGTTGGAATGAGATATACTCTGCAAACGATGCCGATGGCAAATTTACTCTATTTATTGATAAATTTATGGATTTAATGGATAGGGCGTTTCCTCTTGAACGTATATCTCTAAATTCTTGCACCTTTAAACGCAGGAAACCTTGGATAACTGCAGATATTATCAGACAAGGAGCGATGCTCCGCAATATGCATAGGCAATGCCTAATAAATAATGATTCTCAGCTTCTATTTCAATATAAAGTTCTGCTTAATAAGCACAAGAATGTGATCTCCAATGCAAAAAAAAATTTCTACAGCAGTACTTATTTTAATGCTGCAAACAAATCCAAAGCTGCCTGGCGTATAATTAGGGATGAGGTTCAACTAAAAAATGAAACTCCTTATCCCGACAATTTTCAGGATACCTCTGGCAACCCCCTAACCAATTACCATGCAGCGGCTAACGCTTTTAATAATTTTTTTGTAAATTTGAATGTATTACCTAGAAACCCTCAATTATTTTGTGACCGTAAAGCATTTGCTGCTTCAGCCCTAAATCTTGAGCCAGTATCATTACCTGAAATTCACAGAATTCTAAAAGATGTTTCTAAAAAGAATTCCGCAGGTATTGATGGTGTTCCATGCTCTTTGCTTAAAATTGCAGCCGATTTTATCGCTCCAGTTCTTACCGAATTAATTAATGACTCATTTGCTGAAGGCATATTTCCCAGCTACCTAAAGATGGCAGTAGTAAAACCAATTTTTAAAAAAGGTGACCCCACTAAAATTGATAATTATAGGGCAATATCATTGTTGTCAGTATTTTCCAAAGTATATGAAAAAGCATTCTACTGTAGACTTTTCAAGTATTTGAACGACAACGACCTATTAGCCGATAATCAATATGGTTTTCGGCCTCACCGATCTACTATGCATGCTATTACAGCATTAACTAATAATGTTATTCAAAACTTAGAGAAAAGCAAGAAAATTGTGGGCATCTGTTTCGACTTCTCCCGTGCTTTCGACACGGTGCCCCACGATGGTCTTGTTTTCAAGTTGCGCTTACTTGGTGTTGAGGGCCCGGCACTCAATTGGTTGATCTCCTACTTATCTGAGCGCTCACAGATAGTTGTGCTAAAAAATGGCAGTGGTACTGAGTTTCATTCTGATTTACTAAAAGTGGGTACTGGGGTTCCGCAAGGGAGCGTCCTTGGTCCCTTGCTTTTCCTAATTTTTCTTAATGACGTTGTCAGCAAATTAAACTCTGATTTTATTGTCTTATTCGCTGACGATACTTCAGCTGTTATTACGGGTGATAATTTTGATGAATTGAGTGCCAGGGCTTCAGATTGTGTGCTCAAAATGCAGAAGTACAGTTCCGACAATGGTCTTCTATTAAATAAAAATAAAACGGAAGTAATTCCTTTTTCTGTCCGTGATCCTCAATACAGCTTGTTGGTTAAGTTGAACGGCAAAACTCTCCAAAACAGTCAAGCTATTCGTCTATTAGGCGTTCAGTTGGATTCAGCTTTGTCATGGTTCGACCACATAAATAAAGTCACGAAAGGCTTATCAACGCACAGTTACGTACTTTGGAGAATAAGAGCCTGCGTGGACAAAGATGTACTTCTGTCTTATTATTATGCGTATGTTAACTCAACACTTTCTTATGGAATTACCTGCTGGGGTAATTCTAAACATATTAACGATGTTCTTGTAGCGCAAAGAGGGTTGTGAGAACTATTTGCTATGCAAGTCAACATGAGTCTTGTCGACCATTTTTCAAAAAACTGGGTATTTTAACTGTAATATCCATATATATACTACAATCTGTAGTATACATCAGAACTAATCTCCACAAATACTCGGTAGTAAGTGACAACCATCCTTATAATTCCCGTTATGGTAAAACACTTGTTATACCTAAGCATTCTCTGACTAAGAGTGCAAATAGTTCTTACATCCTGCCAATTAAATTGTATAACCACCTGCCAAACTCAATCAAATGTATTGTAAATTTTAATTTATTTAAAAAAACATGTTAAACTACTATTACTAGATGAATGTATTTATTCTATAAAGGAATTTTTTCAGTGCCAATTTAAAAAACTGTGATTATCTATTATATTTTGACGTTTCCGATATGCTGTAACTGTGTCTAAGGAAATAAATGAATTATTATTATTATTATTATTATTATTATAAGTAATAAGTATGACTTGACACTATCAAATGAAAAAACTTAAAATAACAACGAAAACAAGTGGAAATAGCAGGAATAGCCATTCATGTAAAGGCTATTGAACAACTCTTATTTATCTCCACCCTTTTCTGTCTTGCAACAGTTATCCCGCTATTTCTCAATTTAATATCTTTTATCGCATTTCATTTGGAAATGTACTACATTTCTTCATTCAAAATCAATAAGAATTGTGGTACTTTTACCATTAGCAACACTTTTATGACTAGCAACCGGCCGATTCATTTTACGTTTGGCAATACTGAAGTGTGTTGTTGGTGACACTGTAAGTCTATGTCAAATTCGAGGTTAGCAGGTAAGGTTTTGCATCAGTTTTGACATAGATTGACGCAAAACCTAACCTGCTAACCTCAAATTTGACATAGACTTACAGTGCCACCAACAACACACTTCAGTACTGCCAAACATCAACTGGAGCTGCTTATTGTGCTTTAGTACAGTGGTATTCAACCGGGGGTACGCGTACCCCTGAGGGTACGCGAATAGTTCCTCAGGGGTACGCGAGGATCTCCAATCTAGGTATTTATAATTAAACAAAACGGCAATCAAGCAATTGTATATATATATATATATATATATACAGTTTTGCAGGACAAGTTTGAGCAATATTTTCTGAAATAGAAAACAATACATGTCTCAGAAGTGTGGATACGTAACCCCTTTAATGTAAATATTTTGGAAACTAATATGGAAATGTAACTACAAGGAACAGTTATTAGAATTAAGTTTTGATATGACTTTAAAAATAACTTTTGAACAAGTTTCACTGTACGAATTTTGGTTTAAATGCCGGAAAGAGTACAAACAACTAAGTGACTTTGCTATTGGTGAACTTCTTATATTTTCAAGTACTTACATTTGCGAACAAGGCCTTTCTGCATTTCGACAATAACAAATAAAACACCGCAATCAGCTTAATCTAGACGCCCCTCTTATACTCGGACTGACTAATGTTCAACCGCGCATTAAAGATTTGTGCTCTAATAAGCAAGCTCAAGTTTCTCACTAATATACTATTATATAAGCCGTTTCACGATCTTTTTGGGTCAGGTGAGGCTATGACCATCTAGTAATTTTGTTGGCAGAAACCTCTGTTGCAACTAAACTCTCTCATGGAATTGACACTTTTTGTGTTAGGTTAGGTTGTTTTCAGTTTAAGGTTATATTTTCTGAATAGGTACATTGTTGCCGGATATTCTCTAGTCTCCACATCGACTCGCGTTCTTTTAAATTTGGTCTGTCCCTTTTTAAATTGGAAGTAGCATCGTTTAATGGACATTTTTTGTTGTAACAAAATTATTTTGGGCATTTTGACTTTGACTTTGACAGAAATTAGAATTATTTTTAGACATTTGATAAATCATTTATTTTCCTACAAATATTAAAATAATAAATCTGGCAATGTAGTGGCAAGAAAATGTCGAACCGACACTGACAGAAAAAAAAAAGTTGCATCCGCTACATCATCGAATCAGTTAGTCCAACATGAAAAGAAAAAAAACATAGCCAACTCTGTCCCAAAAAGGTCGTGAACGGCTTATATATATTTAAATTCACATGTAACCTTTTCTACCACAATAAATAACATTACAAACCATAACAACACTGTATTATTTGAATTTTAAGGTAGGGGTACTTGATTATAAGGAAAATGTTGAAGGGGTACGCGAAAAAAAAAAGGTTGATTACCACTGCTTTAGTACATAGGAATAAGTTATGCTCATCTTGGTTGTGTTTTGACAGTTAGTGTCACTTGTATGTAAAATTTAATATTTTACATTTCTTATGAAATGCGATAAAATAGTATACTCAGACGTTAGAAAAGTTGTTTTTCTGAACTCGTATGGCCGTTTAAGTACTCACTAACGCTCGTACTCAAACACGCCATACGTGTTCAGAAAAACATCAGTTTTCTCAACTTGTAGAGTAATATACTATTTTATTATACCTGCATCAGAATCGCCGTTTAAAGCACGCCTGAGCGTGCGAAAACAGGCCATTAAAGTTCGCCGAGCTTTAACGGTTATCAAGGAAACGACTGAATGCAACAACGGACGTGGACGCTACAAAAACGTAAACGATTCTCGTAACTATAGTAGCAATATTATTATGCCCTCTCGATTTATCACTTATAATTACACGAGAGCTTTTTTTTGTCGAAGTAAACTTGACATTTAAATGAGAATTTCTTGCTTGGCAATTTAACGAAAAAAAATGCCTCCGAAAAAATTACGAGTCCGCATATGCCCCGCTCGTGCCTTAAAAGTAGCTTTACGCACTTGTATCGTAAATTACTATTTTCTACGATCGTGTCAAAATGACAACTTTTTGCACAGTTTCTAGTGTCAAAAATGACTTTTGTAACACTCTTAATATTAGCGCCCGAATCACGCCTTTTTTGTACGTTGCACGTTACCATTGCGGTAAATTTGAATGTCAACATAACCTATAATATCTAACACAATGTGGCGGCAAAAAGTTCTGTTACGATTGTAGAAAAAATAGCGTATGATACACGTGTATAAGTGCCATTAAATCACTAGACACGCTAAAAGCACTCCCGCTTTGCGTCGTGCTCTTAAACTCGTCGCACGTGCCTTAAAGGCGTACTTATACACTGGTATCATAATATACTATTTTCCATTCCTTTTCACTTTTTTCGTCCATGTCTTTCTTGGTTTTTTTGCTGCATATATTTCCTTTACAGTTCTTTCTTCTCACATTCTTTTAATGTAGTTGCATTTTTCTCTTATGCCTCTGTTTCTAATTTTTGTACATGATTCTTTCTATTTCTCTCAGGTATCTCATTTTTGTTAGAATTTTTTCTCCACCAGTATTTATTTTTAATATCGTTGGTCTTCTTGTAGTTTCCGTGATTTTATTATTTCTGTTCATCTAAACTTTTATCTTGTGTAAATATTAAACTCACATATTAAAAATGTTCGATTTGTTTTAATATTTCTCGAATTTGATGGTATGCTTTTCATTTTTTTCTTGTTATGACAATTGTTTTCGCTTTCTTAGTGTATGTGTTCTTACTGTTTCTTAGTTTTCTATTCTCTGGGTGTCTTCTAGAAATTTTCTGATTTTTGTTCAATGTTTCGTGATCAAAATTCGCTATCAAAATCATATCTTCTGCTTAATATAAATCCAATATTTGTGCCTTACTCATTCTCCAATGTCCTGCTGTGTGCATTTTAGTTTCTTTCTTACGACTTAATATAGTATCAATATAAACAGTACTCATTCCTCTAGCAGTTTCGGATATTTCAGATTTTTTATTTCTGGTTCTTACATAATGTTTTGTTTTTCTGCATAGATTCTGTACACTTGTCTCAATGCTATCGTGTATTCCTCTTCTCGTCAACACTGCCTAAATGTATTCTCTCTTAACTCTACCGAACGCTTTCGGGTGTTTGCAAGTATTTGAAACGTGAAACGTGAAAAGTGTTTACTACCTGATTATCTTACGTATTTCTCACTTATCTCTCTCAATATACCTACTGCATCTTACACTCCTCTGTCCAGTCTGAAATCTATTGGTTATTTTCTATCGCTTCCTATAACTGTATTCCTAGTCTGTTTCTATCATTCTTGCAAATACTCGTAATTTTGCCCTTGGGCATATTTTACCGACTTACCAATTTGCTGATGTTTCCCTGTTCGTAGCATCTTCTTATATATTTGTCTTAATATTTTTGGAATAAGGTTCGGTGACGCTCTTAGAGTTTTTATCGTGATATTATCATGCCCTGGCGCTTTTCCTGTTTTGCTCTTTTGAGCGTCTTCTTTCATCTGTTCTACAGTAATATCATCTATTTCTGGTCGTTCTTCTCTTGCTCCTCTTTGCATTTCCTCTTTGTTTATTGTGTCTTTATCATCTAATAACTCTTTTAAGTATTGCCTTCAGCATTATTCCATTTTTCTCTGTAATTATTTCTTCTTTCATATCATTAATATTACTGATCATTTGTATTTTTCTTTGTTCGCATGGCACGTCTTACTTTTTCAACAAACTCTGTTCATGATTTGTGCTTCCCCGCTTTGATGAGTTTTTTTACATTTTATTTTTAGTTTTTCAATATGTTTTAATTTTATCTTTTTTACTGCTGCTTTTATTGTTTCATTCCACCAGCGAGTTTTTTTTAATTCTCTGTTTGTTATTTTCGATGTCCCACCAACTCTTTTCCGCTGCGATTGATATTGTTTATTTGAAGCTTCTCCATATATACCCGTTCTTCCTTTTATTCTAATTTACCTAGTTTTTTAGCTTGTAGCATCTTATTTGTTGCTTATTATTCACCGTAACTGAGTTGTGGTCACTTTCTATCTCCGCTCCTCTTTCTAACCATGTATCTTGCACTTTCTGCGACATTTGTTACTACTATCGTTATTATGTTGTCCTTATGCATAGAATGTATGTTACCCACCACTAGCACGTTTCCTATGCCAGAGCTTAATTACTCCTTCTGCGGTTTCAATTTTTCTTATCTTCTCCTTGTTTCCCAAGCTCTATTTCGGTGCTCTCGTTTTTGTTACCAATTCCATTCAGGTCTTTCTGATATTCTGATTACTCCCATCTATCTTTTTTGTGGTTTATCATTTGGGCCGTAAGTGACTATTAACATACATCTTTTCGTGTTTGTTTCTTCCATCATCTTAACATTAATAATCTTTTATTGATAAAGTTTGCTTTCTTTGCATATTTCATCTTATCTTCCTTTATACCTACCCCTGTTCTTGCGTTCTTTTCAAAATGTGCTCCTGATCAGTACATCCATTATCCTTTGATTAGTTTTTAGCTCCATTTTTCGCCTTATTGATTCGTATACCTCTTTAGTTCAACTTTGCCCTTACTAATTCCTTCAGTAACTTCATCGTCTTTGGCAATTAAATGATTCACATTTCACACAATCATCTTTCTCTGGACCCTTATTTTTCCTCTACTCTGCATGTCTTTATTAGTTCTTCTTTTTATTGCACTTTTCGTTACCATTGTGGCGCCCGATTTATCACTTGTAAAAGTGTTTTATATGTTTGTTATTTCTTCCGTTCTGTCTTGCAACACAGGTTAAATCAGTGTCCGTGAATACTGTTTGTGTTGATATTTGTCTGAGCTATGATTTATTTCTCAACACTTCCATTTTATCATTCCAATTTTGTACCCTTCCATTTACTCTGCCGCCACTTTGTAGGTAGTTCTAATTTTCGCTTCTACTTTTAAGTTACTTTTTGAATTTTTATAGTTTGCTTTATTGATTCTCATCCTAAGTGTCTATTTTGATTTCTGTAATTGGCAGTTAATTTTTCATTTCTCTCTTTCCTGAAACTTTCCAACTTATCTATGCCTGCTTTATCCCTTCGTGCATTCATCATTTTCAACTCTTCTTATAGCAGCTTTATTTCTTTGGCTGTTTTTCAAACTTTTGTCGTGTAACACTTCAACTAAATCACTGCACTAACCAAAGTTGCTTCCATACTTCTCCACTAAATGAAACGCCACAGAACAGTAAAATTAATGGAGTAATATCTAAATATTTAGGAAAATATACCAACGGATGCATTTGCTGTAACACGATATTACAGCAGGATTAAATACAACATCAAATTTTGGTCTGCACTTTAAAACGGACAGATAGAAGACATAGTGAAATTCTTTTGGCTGTTGGCGAGAGTGAAACTGCAAAATAACATAAGAAATTAAAACAGTAGCCAACAAAAACAGAAAGACTCGATAAACAATTAGCGAAGAGTCTTCATATACAAAACTCATTGCTAAAGGAACTAGAAAAGGGCGTAAAACGATATGTAATCTAAGTTTGAATCTCGAAAAAATCTTAAATCTATTGAATTGTACTATTTTGTAGAAAACTCCGAAATAACCGAAATGGTCGTACAAATTGGTTAAATTTTTGAATCAAAAACCAATAATTTAAAAAAATTTGATAACATCCACACTTTTCTTGCTTTTTGTTCTTCTGTTATTATCCTCATCTGGTTTATATGTTTATATCCGCTGTATGATTGTTCTATTCTTCTACCACAATATAATAAAAAAAAGCCTGTTAAGGGTGTGCCCCACTCGTCAGTACTGTTTAATTTATATCTTCTACAAGTAATGCTCGTAAGAGTAATAAAGAAGAAATAAGCACAGAATTAATGCGGACTAAACTGAATATATTGTGATGAAATGATTGACTATAAAGGCTCCACGCTGCGGTGCCTGTTTGTAATTAATGCCTTGATTTATAACGGGTTATTTTAATTAAGAAAATTCAAAATAGGGCAAAATCACCACACAATTTCCAGGTTAATTTATTATTGTGCTTACTTGCCTGTCAGCAATTTAAGGCTAGTTAAAATGAAATGTATTATTTAATAATTAAATAAATGGTTAAGTGCCCCCTTTTTATATTTTATTGAATTGCAATATTTTATACCAGCTCACGGCAGAACACAGAAAAACTCTCTTTATCAGGTTGGGATCAGAAATTGGCTATATTCATAAATTAGTAGTTCAAATGTGCGATTCTAGTTTATATGATTCACAATTTCGTAAATTGGCATTTTAACACATAAAGCGGTTTGTGCGTACAGAGTGAATTTGAACGTTTTAATAGTGAAAATAGGCCGAGAAAGCGTCAGATAAATAATTTCAATATTCCGCTTGGCAACAAAACCTCCACTTCATTGTCATTAGGATGACGTAGAACCCACGCCAACCATCACTTGTTTCTGATGCTTGAAAAACTGCTAAATCGCAGAATTTACTGACGCCGTCCAATTTGTGAATCCCACGAAGTATTTGGACTCTTAGAAATGCGGTGGGCTTCTTCAGCAAGGTTTATTCTTGTATTTAAATAGTTTTTCCAACTTCTGACACTTGAATTGCAGTTAGTTCCTACCTTGTAAAAATTGCCGCAACTTGGCTCGGAATTTGAATGGTCGTAGACGATGCTGCTGGAATCTCTCAGCCTGTAGACGCTTTCGTGGCCGCAAATGTTGATTGGGATGCTCTTGCAGACCCTGCTGATGTCCTGGATTGCTGACCTCTAAGTTCCGATGCTTAAATTGGTTGTAGGCGAACTTCGGAAAACTCAGGTGATCGGCTGCCGTTGTTCCCTCGGAAGCAATTTGTGAAAAGTAACTTTGGGGTGGTGACTGGATACTTGTACGATAAAATAGAATACTTTTTATATAGGTAAAACACTTTTATTATCGTTAAAACATTAATTTTAAGGGAGCATAAGTTTGCCCAAGTTTCAATTAATTTAATTCAACTGTTCTTCTGTTATTAACAACAAAAAAGCATGACGTTGCTATGTTACCGTGACTTCTGCTATTAATTAGAAATTAGTTTTGATAACAAATAACTATGAAGAGAGTAAAGTTTGAATACATAGATCTTAAATTAATATTTTCTTAAATCTAAAAAAAATTCTTTGCTTATAACCTACCATTGTTCCTTCTCGTTACACCCGCAAACGTTTTTCTTTTAATCACTGCTCTGCTTCTCTGCTTTTTGCACTTTGTTTTTTTTATTACATTGGTACCTATTTGAGTTCACCATTTTTACACGTCATTTGCCTTTCTTCTCTTCCGTTGCCTAATTCTAGATTGCTCTTTGCAATTTTCTATTCCCTTATCTTGCTTTCATCTACTTTTCAGATTGCTCGCCTTTTCACTAGTCTTTACTTTTATTAATAAGTGCGCTCATTTAGTATGCACATAACAAACCTTTTGTGTCAATTGCTTTCGTTGGCTCTGGCTTTAAATATTCCCAAACCTATCATTTTGATTGTATTGTTTTACTGCAACCTCAAATTCAAACCCTCTGAGATATGTTTTGCTTTTGCGTGCCTTTATCCGACTAATTACTGCTTCTCGCATCTCATTACCAATGCATTTAATACTTTTATTCTTGTTTAAAATTGCAATTATATAAAATATCTCAACTCTGTGCTTTATTGACTTGGTTAAATATTTCGCACTGCAAACAGAGCCAAATTGTGGGCTTAAAGCCATTTCAATATATAAAACAAAAAAAAAGTATAAAAAGTTATACCTCAAGAAATTGAAGGGCTGCATGATAACCAAAAACATTGATTTTGCAAAAATAGTCTACTATTAAAATCACTTGTTAATCATGAACACCATATCTCTAACTAGCAAGAAGGATTTCTCAAAATATTTATATATACTATGGATCCAGCCAAAGATGATCCCTGCGTCATCGTTACACGAAGTTAGCACAGAAATCGTTTTTGTATGCTTCACTCTCATTATTTGCGAGTGCGACAAGGATAGCATAACATTAGCACGTCTCTGGGTCTTTGGGAGTGGATTTGACTAGCGCGGTATGCGTTTGTAAAATATAGTGTTGCCGACGTTAATAATAAATCCGTAGACTAAATAAAGATATTATCAGTAAACAGTAAATAAACTAGATATATCGGCAAAATTATTTTGAAAAAATTGAGTGTGGTTAAATCAGAAATTACAGATAAATGAGATTAATTTTACGAACAATTTAAGATTTTTTACAGATTTTTGTAAAAAGATCCGTAAGTATAGGCAACGTTGTATGCGTCCACAAACATATGATGAACATCTGACTTGTCCTTCACATTTTTCGAGGTTAGTTTTCCCGTACAAACGTTTTTTGACAGTTTTGGCCAACAATAAGCAGCAGTTCTTGTCAGAACTAATAAAACGTACGTCAGTGCAAGGCAAGACTTTGCGTTCGCAGTCTCAACAATTGTTGCTGAATCTGTTAAGTTATTTTGAGAAGGAAAAAGAAAATGGTGGGCATTTACTTCCTTTATCTTGTGTGCAAGAGGTATGGCACGTTAATTAATTGCTTACGATTTTATTGTACAATTACTTGTTTATTGCAGCGAGCAGCTGAGGCTTTAGGGATAGGCATTGCTACTGTGAAAAGGATCAAGGCTCGTAGTAGCAACCAACCAGTTTTATTTAGTTCTCGTAAAAAAAGAAATAGAAAACTGCAGACCTGCCAGAGTCTTTTAACTGGTCATCAAGGAAACTGTATATAAGATGTACAGTGAAAGTAAAGCGTACTTATCAAGTTTATTTGATTTTATAAATGTGAATTTTTATATTTATTCCAGAAAAACACATTACTCTCAAATCTTTAAATGATGAACTTCAAGAGTATCACATTCTAATAGGCAGAAGCAGTTTAAACGTTGTTCTGCATGACCTTGGGTTTAAATTTCTCAAAGACAACAATCGTAGATCATTAGTTGAAAATGCAAATATCGCCAGTTTGCGTCTTCTGTGTTTAGAGATTCTCTTTTGATAAGAGTATTGCATCGCAAGGGTTTAAAAATGGGATACTAAAGCGCAACACCTAGTCCCTCTTACGCAAATGTCAACCTTACCTACTATCCTGTTTTTTACTTAACGAAGCTTTGATGACCAAATAAAGGCGAAATAGCCTTAACATAAGATGCGGAGCAAATGCCGCATTCATCCGGTGTAACCCGAGGCATGTCCGGAGGCTACCGATGACAGACCCAGCACCAGACTCAAGCACAATCTAAAGACACATTGTCTAAGATTAAAACATGGAAAAAGGTTAAAGGAAGAAAGGCTACAGAGCACAACTAGTAGCTAGCAAGATTAAGACAAGAATACAGAGAGGCCAGCACCACAGCTAAGAGAGCTACAAGAGGCGATAAAGGCAATGGATAGATTACCTCCCCATCTAGCACACGTAGCAGGGAAATTCAACAACGCACGAGAACCAATCGTGAGCAAAGAGCTGTACACCAACATCTAAGGAATTCTTCAAATGAACCCACTGTCGAAGAAATTAAGAAAGAAATTAACCAGCTAAAGCTTTGAAAACAGTCGGAACAGATAGTATACCACCTGAGCTATTCAGATTCAACGAAACAATACCTACAGAGTGGAAGGACGGTCTGATTATCAAACTCCTAAAGAAGGGTGATCTTGGTGAGTGCCTAAATTGGCAAGGAAAATTGTTAATATGATAAATAAAATGATTCCTACTATTATAACCAAACTGGCAGAGACCGTAGAACCCACCCTTCCCAATTAACAAGCAGATTTCAGATCTCATCGAATACTTCATTTTTTTTGCGTTCAATTCCGGTACGTTTCAGTATCCCATATGCATATACTGATTTGTAACTTGTTGTCCTATACATTTTCTATCCTTGTTCTGTTGTGATATCAATGTTAATTCTAATTAGGTGCTTGATAATATATCTGATTGGACCATGGTATTTTAAGTGTAAAAACTTCCAAACTGTATTTACCATTGTATTTTATTATATAATAGTAAATAGTATTTTATTAGTTAATTTATATAATATGTATATTATCAAAATATCAAAAACCTTCTCTACCGTTAGGTGCAACGTATAAATGGATAACCAAATAACTACAACTTAACTAAAATAACAGAATTTACAATTTTCTACCAATAATTAAAATAACTTCATTCCCTTATACATCGTATAAACGCCTTGCCCATTCTTTTTTGATTTTTGGCGGTCTTTTCCCTTCACTCCAAGTCATTCCTTTTTCAATTAGGTTTTCTTCTACTTTCTTGCCCATAATTTTCTTGCTCTTCACCCATTCTTATTGTGTCAAAACCATTTAATTTGTTAAATAATAAAAATGAAATATGTATTGTTAAAGAATCCTGTATCTTTAATTTTAATTAAAATCCAAATGAAAGCTAGAACCGCATACCTAACCTCAAAAAGTATATTATATGACAACTCTGTCAACCTCAATTAATTGTCAAATTATGGATGCTGATTTGACTAGGAATTTTTTAATCTTATACCACACAGACAGCATTGATGACCAGGGATCTTCTTTCGTCGGATGCATAGTATATAGTGTGTATTGCTATATAGAGTTTCGGACAACAGAGTATCAAGCAACCTAGAAAGTTTTTGAAAAATGGGGGACGAACAATCAATTTTGAAATAAATGCAGACATATACTCGGAGAAAGTATAATTACTTATGATGAGAGTGTAGAAGGGAGTGGAGGGGGTAACACTAAATGCATCACACATAACAATGTAGAAGTAGGTATAGTATTCCAACCAGAAATTGGAAAGATATTTAAAATCAGGCCAGCATTGAAAACAGCAAGTCACTTCGTAATTTAGTTCATAAAATTACTGTTTTATGGTCATTCAGTGACACTTCGATAATAACCTTCAAATTTGACAGATGCATTGGGAAGTTTGGAAGATATATACGTTTTTTTGAAATTTTCTATGCTACTATACGGTTTTAAAAACTCAACTAGCACCTACTTAAATCATGCACAATGTTACAATGCCTTAACAAAACAGTTACATGTACTATTTGCAGATCAACTGTCATTACTTGAAAGCTGATTGACATTAGAATATTATTTACTGATTGTATGAAACCAACTAAGACATGACTTACACTTTTCATGGTGTACTGGATTTTAAATAGCTTTCCAATTTTTGGTTGGAATACTATACTATTGCCAAGAACACTATACTAAGGACACGCAACTCCCGTTTCGAAGCGGACCACTAAAAGCTGACAAGTAAGGCGGCCGTGGTGTACAATTATTCATTCAGAAAACTCGTGAACTGTCAATGTCAAACATTTGCTGAGTGTAACTGGAAATTCGGACCATGTTTTAACAATTAATAACACACTTGAAATACACTCCATTGGATTAACAACCGTAAACTGACTTTTAACCGCGATTACAGGTTAATTTAGCTCGCTTCCAACTCTCGAACGGCAGTACACGCTGTCGACAGCGCCGCGACGGCTATCCCCGACATAAGGGCCGCTTTTATATACAGCCGTCATACGAAGTTGCATCTCCTTAGTATAGTCTTCTTGACTATTGCGGACAAAAAATGTTTCCACGGTTTGTTTGCCTTGTATGTATCAAGTGTACTAAAGTCACTCAGTTGTCAGTTGTACAATTGACATTTTTTCTTCAAAACTTAAAATGGCAAACGACGTTCTAAGCGAGGCCTAAAAACGCTTTGCTACTGCAAAATTAGAAGAAGGATGGTCACTGCAACGTGAGGCCGATGAAGTCGGTTGCGGAAGAAGCACAATTTTTAGTATGAAGCGCTACTACAATAACCTCAAAATGTAAAAACTGACAAGTAGTCAGATACAGACTACAAAGCCACGGTGGATAAAACCAAGTAACTATATTAAGTATCGTGCGGATATTTTTGGGCGCGATAGTACATGCAGAGAGAAAGAGAAGGGTCATGGCCAAGTAACCAATGGTTGAAGTGCCTACATACTTATGATTTTTTACAGACATTTTTAGGACCATTCATCTAGATATTATGTTGTATTTAAGTTTTTATATCTAAGCTGAGTTAAGTTAAAATAAGGATTCAAGAACGTTTACCCTTGGAATACGGTAAAATGCAGGGCCTATGGTTGTGTCATACTCGTACGGCAGAGCTTTTACTAGATTTCCTTCTCTGTCAACGTCGTACCCATTTGCATCAATTTTTGTGGGCACAGAAGGTGCGCTAGTCATGATTGAATAGGGCACCCTGCACACGTACAGCCTCCCTGTTCCATGGAGCGGGGGCGGTTTATACTTGCACCCTTCCTTCGGTTTCTCAGGATCATAGTCACCTGGACCCGGGAGAGCATCCCTGTCGTATGCAAGTCGTTTGGCTCGATTGCGTAGACTGGCCCCACCCTAAAAATATCAATTTTATAAAGAAATTCAACATTGGAGTGCCACACGTGCCTGTATTCGAGGGGGACACTCCACTTCCGGGTTGTATAAGGCGTGACTATATATGGTTTTGCCTAAGACAAACTTGCGTTCTGTCTGGCTCAAAAAGGGGGCTGCATTTACTGCAACAATGAGGGCTTTAGGTGAGTAATAGAAAAACACTGAAAGAAATACCTTTGCTGTCTTTTTCATAGCAAAGTATGTAACTGTTCGGTGCTAGATTTTCCGGAGTGCTTCCTTTGCTGATCTTGGCGAAACGGGGTGACAAATTGTACATTCTGATTTAAATGACTTGCAAAATCTTCTTCTTTGAATGACAGCCTGGAGTAGCAGAACCTAAAATTGTTATTGAAGGTTTTGACAGTTTCAATGTGACACTACTATTTTGTTGCTATGGTAGAACTCTACTGATTTTTTCACAATTTGCCATTAATTAAAAGCCACTAACCCGGGGTCGGTAGCTCAGTGGTAAGCATACTGACTACTGATCTAAAGGTCGCGAGTTCGATTCCCGGTCCCGGTGAGGTTTTCAAAAATAAAAAAATGCAGATGAAAGCTTCTACAGAATGCCATCATTCGGAAGTGATGTAAAGCAGTGGGGCCCATGTTACTACGATGTGTAGCATGTAAAAGATCCCTTGCTAGGGTTGGAACTCCTTAGTCTCGGCAAAATTCTAAGTAGGACTTTGACCATATGATCAAAGCAGTCGGTGTCTAAGGTACCTGGTACTCTGCATACCTAGACCTTGTCCATTAACAAACAAACAAACAAACAAAAGCCACTAAACGTTATGTATATAACGGGTGTTCAAAAAGTCTTTACGTCCTGGGCGGCTATGGAAATTCAAACGTATGAATAATATGTTGGTGGCACTGTAAGTCTATGTCAAATTCGAGGTTAGCAGGTTAGGTTTTGCGTCAGTCTGTGTCAAAACTGACGGAAAACCTAACCTGGTAACCTCGAATTACAGTACCACCAACATATTTTTCATAGGTTTGCATTTCCATAGCCGCCCAGGACGTAAAGACTTTTTGAACACCCGTTATAAAATACAAAGCAGTGAAACAAGTAGTTTGCCAGGTTCGGTGACTCAATAGCTAAGCATCCTGACTACTGATTCCTGGTCCCGGTGAGGTTTTCAAAAATAAAAATATGGTGCCTCTACAGAATGTCATCTTTTGGCAGAGAGATAAAACCGTGGGCTCCATGTTACTACAATGTGTAGCATGTAAAAATCCATTGTTAGGGTTCGAACTCTTTAGTTTCCCCAAAATTCTTTTAGACTTTCACCATGTGACAATAACAGTCGGTGCCTAAGGTACTTGGAACTCCGCATGCCCAAACAACAACAACAAACAATATGCATTTAAAAAAATCAAGATTGCGGTCACAACGAATATACTACAGCTGCAGTGTAGATTATTGTAAGTTCCGATGTTGTTGACTATTCAACTCACTTGTCATGTATCAAAAACTGTCCAATAAAAATACAAGATTTGACGTTTCTGAGCCAATAAAAATGAACTATATCGACAATTTTCACTAGTGAAAATAATCGACAATTTTCACTTGTGGTATAGTGAATATTTTAAACAAATTTGATTTTTATTAGAAAAAGTCAGTATTAGTGTTCTGTTATTATAGAAATTGCGTAGTGTCGTGCTAGATTTACTGAAAACTAATTTGAAAAACTAGTTTGGTTCATTGAATAGTCCCTCGAATGCCATTCTTAGTCAAAGTTAAGTAGATTATTTTTGCGATGGTATCACTACTCATGTCCATTGCGCTTAGGATTAGGACTCGTGCTAGCGCACTCGTCCTAATCGAACCTAAGCGCAATGGACATTCGTGATACCACAGCAAAAATATTCGACATAACTTTGACTACTCATGGTATTATAAGTGATAATTCTATGATTACACATCCACATCTTGCTATCATTGCTTAATGCAGTTTATATATTAAGGCATACGTTTTAAATAATTGCTATTTAATATCGTTTAATTTCACTTATAGTCGCTTTGTTATTATAAATAAATATAAACAAGTTATATTTGGTAGGGTAGAGAATATTATCAACAAGCGAACAAAAAAAATGCATTGCAAAATATAATAAAAATTAAAATTATCTATCGTATTGTTTTTCAAATCTGTGCCCCGTATTGTGCAAGCCATAATCTTTTATATCTAATAATAATTAACTTCCCCATTTGGTTCTACGCAAAATGAAAGGTACTCTGCTTTTCATCCTTTTTATTTTTCATATGCCAAAATATTCCCAGGAAGATAGCCACCACTTATGGTATAATGGTTGATGTATTAAAATATTGATGATTTTTGAGGCTTTCACGGCCATTGTCATTAAGTAACAAACGACTTCCGGGATTGGACCGTGTCATGATTGAGATCGAAGAACTCAACGTTTCGCCCACTTTCGTAAGGGGCTTCATCAGGAGGAAAAAAGGCAAACGAGCACGGTAACTCAACGTGTTAACCACGCCAGAGGCGAAACTCTTTGCAAAGGGAAGGGACAGAAGAGCACGGTAACTCTGACTGAGTCGAGTTTCGCCTCTGACGTGGTTAACACGTTGAGTTACCGTGCTCTTCTGTCCCTTCCCTTTGCAAAGAGTTTCGCCTCTGGCGTGGTTAACACGTTGAGTTACCGTGCTCGTTTGCCTTTTTTCCTCCTGATGAAGCCCCTTACGAAAGTGGGCGAAACGTTGAGTTCTTCGATCTCAATCATGACACGGTCCAATCCCGGAAGTCGTTTGTTACTTATTAAAATATTACTCAAACCACTTTTTTATCTCTTATCTTTGAACTTAACTTTAAACGTATTTAGATAATGGCGTTTTGAACATCCCTTTTGAATAAAACTCTTATTTCACAAGCACTATTCAGTTCCTACTTTGACATAAAATTATAAAATTTTAACTTTGATAGACAATAATAATCAGAATATATCGAATCAGAAGAATAACACATGCACTTCAAGCACTTCAAACCTGACATTCATTGATTAATAATACGAGAAGCTTTTAACGTTTTATTTGTTTTTTTTCTTTCATTTTTCAGTTATACTGATAGAGATTCTTACTACCAAAAAAAAAAGATCAAAATATGTTCTCTCTGGACTCAAGAGAACAACATCTGAAAGAGTTTAGGGAGTTTCATAGAGTAAGCAGAAAAACAAACAATTAATCCTCGGATGTAATGCTAACGCATTTCACACCATATAGGGCAGCACCAATAGCAACGATAGGGGTGAGTACCTATTTGATTTTATAGCTAGCAGTCATCTAGAAAACTTTATCGAAAATAGGACAATAGACATGTTTCTCAGAAGCCATTAATGTCAGATCATAGATATTGCAATAGCTCACCAGGTAAACTATGCCTTAATTCATGTAATGTCTTAAGTATCAAATGATAACTGCTTTTAAATCGAGAGCTCTTATATTCAGGGTGGGTTCATCAAAATCTAGTTTGCTATCAATGATACTTAACGTCAAACTTGACTTTCAAAATTAATCAAACCAGGTAAACTGACAACTGTATCTCACATTGACATTTACTACTATTCAAATCACCTATGTAAGTACTAACTAAACTTTATGTTATCACTTTGACAGTTATTCAAAATGCTTTTTCAACTTATCTTAACAAACCTTAATAGCTGCTCATGCTTTCACTGCAAACACCAATCACTACTGGATCCTGTCATCGATAGACTGCAGCACTCAATGTCCAATTCACCAATAGCAACCCCTTTGATGGTCCATGACTCCTTTCAACTACTCTTGACCTGTCAAACCAACTGCTCAGATCCCTAATTCCAGTCCTAGCTCCTCCTGGATGTCACCGCCACACGATCCATCTCCTGGTAACCTTCTTCTGGCTCCGTCCGGTCAAATCAACTCCCTTGGTTCCAAAACCCTGTCCTGGTTACTCCTGGATGTCACTGTTCCTGCCGGATGCCACGGCTCCTTCTGGATGTCACCGTCACACGATCCAAGTCCTGGTAAGTTTATATCCTTTTATAAATTCCAATTGTAACTTTGTTCCCCTTTTTGCAGATAATCTGATGTCTCAAGCAAGGTCCACAGAACACCCAAATCAAATAATAAATTGTAAAATACCTCTTCTAATATCTTGTACGTATGAATAAATCCAAATCCCCTCAACTAGTATAATGTCCTGTATTCTATATCCAATTAACTGTATCTGTAGCTTCTCCTCTAACACTTGATACTACAATATTTTTTCCATTTTAAATATTTCACTTTATTTTACCTCGTAGATTTGTTTTCAGCCTTTATTTAATTTGTTATCACCAAAATTAAACAAATTAAGGCAGAGATTCTATTTTTTATTATACCAAAATTATTATAGCCAAAATACATACATGCTTTCTTGAGTTGTTTTTTGTAACTGTTTTTAAACAAACTTTTTATATCTATTAGAGACAATTCTTAATGCACACTTCCTATTTTTTTTCTAAATAATGCTATATACAGAATTTCCTTAACAAATACATTTGTCAATGTTACCTTGGTTTATTTTTATAAATATTAAATACAACCATTAAGTTTAATCCATTCCAATAAATATAACAATATTAAATGATTCACAATGAAAAGAACCCTTGTATCTTTTACTTTCATTATTTATGTTCAAAACTTTATACCCATCAAGATTCAATTATTGTAACTGTACAACTTTATTAGTTCATTTTAAATATTTCTTTCATATGCTTTAATTTCCTGCATCATGTATCATAACAATATATATGATTCGATTTAGAAATAGCTCCAACATTGTATAATGATCCAAGCAGAAATGTAAGGACAAATTGAGCAGCTTACAGATATAAAGAGCACCTTCCGTACGGCTTGGAGATCAATTAAATAATATAATCACTAGTGTGAAGATTGCTGTCCTTTAAAAGATAAAAGAGAGAGTAGGAATGTTTTCTGGTGGAACGAGGCATTTTCCCAACTACCAACTAAGACGAGGAAACTTTCTAAATGAGATAAGGCTACTTACTACAATATTGAAGAAAGTATAAAGAAGGCTAAGAGATCTACCTGGAGAAATTTCTGCCTTAAATACAGTCTGTAGCCTTAAACTGGCTAAAGTGCCAGCTACCGCATAAAGCCTTGTGAAAAGGCCACTGTAACGAAATTGACTATTTGGTTAAAATAAATGGCCAATACACAGATGACAAAAAGGAAACCATCACTCCACTCTTAATGGAAACATATTTTCCTGAGCGAAGTGATGTGAAAGACTCAAAAGCCAAAGATTGTTCAACCAGAACCAATAGAGGCACCCGAAATACTTGTATTAACATTTTCACACTCCAGAAAATATAAAAGACTATTAAATATTTTTGACCATTTAAAACCCCTGGAGCAAACGGTACCTTCCCCGCGCTGCTCCAAGTAGAGATTAAATACTAACACTTCTGTTAACAAAAATATTTAGGACAAGTTTTTTCTTATGATACATATCAAAAAGCTTGAGAAATTTCAAAATCATCTTCATCCCAAAGGCTCGAAGGCGTCGCGTCGTAACGAATAGCCTAATTCCTTTAGACCCATTATTCTTTTCTCATCAAAACGATTACAAATGTTGGACAGCCTTATAGTATATGGTGCTCTAAAATCTCATCCACTTCACAATAAACAATCTACAGTTGATGGATTGCATTTTTTGACAAGCAATGTTGAAAAGGCCATCTTTTATTTGTATATTTGTTGACGTCGAAGAATCATTCCATAACAGTTCATAAGAATCCATACAAACGCAGCAATAAAACACGGGATCGAGGCAGGCACAGCAGGTTACATCAAAGCCATGTTATAAAGCAGGGTGATAACTACAACAGTAAGAAACGACAAGGTGATAGTGACCGCCGTTAGGGCCACCCCCAAGAACGGACATTGTCTCCTCTTCTATAGATGGTCGCTGCTAATTGATGACATCCTACATGGACTAAGCAGAAGGAGAAAGCACAGATAACCTGGTAGTAGAAATGAGGGACAAATTTAAGGGCAGAATTTGCGATCGTACCGTAGTTGCCTTTAATATAATAAACATGATGTAAAGAGAAACAGGTTAGTGTTTTGATCTACACAAAACGGTGATTGTACCTTGTACGAAAAAAAGAATTTGGTTAAGGGGTCTCACTTTAAATTGGAAAAAAATTGAATCTCTAAAGATTACAAATATCCAAAAAGCATTCTATACCAAAAACTAAGTTGTAACGCTCACTTTAACAGAACCTTAGAAAATGTGAGATTGGAACTATGGTCTTTCCAACACTTTTTGGTATACATTACATTTGGCTTGTACACATTTATTGTAAGACTCATAATTACATATGGAGCCGTCGTATGGTGGTTGAAAACCAAAATTAAAACAGCGTCAGAAAAGCTGAACAAACTTCAAAGATCTGCTCATTTGTGTATTACTGCAGCTTTAGAAGCGCTTCTCAATTTAGTTCCGCTTACTTTAGTAATAAGAAGGGAGACAAGACACGATGTCTATAAAATGCAAATAGAAAAAGAGTGTCGAACTATCTGGGTGGGCAATAAGAAATAGAAGAAAAGTTTAACATGGTCAAAGACAAAACGAACCTGAAGTTTACCTTCGAGAGGAAATTTATTGTAACCCTTCCAAAAACAACTGAGTGGCAATCAAACTGCCCTATAACTGATCAAGGTCCAAAGGTCTCATGTGAACTAATGTCAGGAATAAGACCTACATGGTCCTGGTCGAAGGATTTCAAAGGCCTTGGGTGAGATCGCTACATTTTCCAAGCTGAAGTGGCGGCTGTATACACATTTATAGAGATAAACATAAAAAGAAACTACCATAATGGCAAAATCTGCATTTTTTCAAGTCCTGAACGCCGACAAAATACAATCAAAATTAACATTAGTATGACTACCTTCTAGAAAGGAACAAAGTTACACTAAATGGGTTCCAGGACACATAAAAGTAATAGGCAAAGAACGACTACATGAACTGATCAGGAAGGGTGCCAATACTTCGTACTCAACCCTTTTGTGAAATTTTAAAGGACTCATTCAAACATTTAAATGAGTGCTGGCTGAACAAACAAAAACTTAAATACTGGAAAGTAACCCTGTCGACTAAGATAACACCTAAAAATGATTTAGTCCAGGACAGTGCCTATAGCTTTATCCAAGAGAGATACTACGCTTCATTGAGGATATAGGGGTTTTATTATAATAGGTCTTGTAGATCCCAGTACGAGAGAGGTATCCAACCTTATAGACATTGTGGTCCAGAGTTAATATTTTCGTTACAGTTAACAGATTTTTAAACTTCTTTTACAACAATTTATATCGACTTTCCTGGTTGTATGGCAGATTGGAAACCAAAAGCTTATTAGACCAAAGTTTCAATTAAACGGCCACTTTAAATATATATTGTAGTAGTTGTTATACTTTGTTGTTACTATTTAAAGGACTTTAAATTCTCACAATCTTTTTAATAAATTAATTGTAAACGCTTTGAACAATGCTCATTTAACCACTGGAACCGCTACAATACTGGATATTTTAACTAATGGGAATCAAATTCAAATATGGCTATCCAACCTCACAATTTAGCAAAACAAATTCGCTATTATTAGACAATTATCTGTGATTATGTAATTAAAGCGTTGCCTAGCTGATAACAATAGCAGTAAGTAAATACACGTAACGAAAAACAACACTCAGATGACGCTTCTGCCGGAAGTGCACATAAAACCGACGCCACTTGAAAATCGCTATAAATTCAATCTTTTAGAATAAACTTTCCTGACTTTTCTGTTGCTTTTGCTATGAAAACTAGGGCTTAACTCGAGTCCCTAGCAAGTCACACGATGTCTAGGCCACTATTTCTCCATTGGCCTGGAGATACGAATTAATTCAATCTTTTACAGGCTTCCCAAAAGATATACAATTAATTTCAAACACACTGAATTGGGAAAAGGGTATTTATTCACGTATTAATATTTTGGGAAAGTCAAAAATAACACCACTTCACAGTTTGGCTTTCTTTTCTCCAATTGTTTGTTTTCGAACTTACATTGTTTTACATTTCGAAGCCTGCTCTGATTACATTTTGTTTAAATCAAAGCTAACACTATTTTTAATATTGTTTTACAAATTATTTTCAAGGCCAATGCTATTTTATACAATTTGCAAAAATTAAACCAGCACATTTCTGGAACATTTTATAAAATATTGTTTGATATGCTTGGAATATTATTAGTTGCTATTATAAGCATAAAGGCTTGAAATGTGTTTATACCAATATTTATATTTCGTTATCATCCAGTATTTCTATTGTTTCATATTTTAAGGAAAAGAGTTTTATTGATAATACACTAATAGTAATCGATTTAATTAAAGTTAAAAATAATCATAATTAGTATCAAAACAGCTATCTGTATAATTGAGGAAAACTTGTAACAACACTTGATTTTTGTTGTGTTGCACAAAATTCGAGAGACATACAATTATTATAAGGTTGATAACAATCGATACACTTGTTTACCTTTTTCTAAGTTTTTCCTATTCAGTGAAATCTGAGCGATTTTAGAGAACCTACAAGTGCACCATAGTGCGACACATTGATCCATGCATCATAAGGTATGAAAAGTACGGTTAATGAAACATTGTATCCTGGCTCTATCATTTAACGTGTCGCAATATCAAAGGAATTAAAAAGCAGATTGGAATTTCTGATAAAGCAAATGTATTGTTTGGCATGATGTAGAGGTCGGTGATAATAAAACGTTATACAAAGGTGAAAACCACAGGATTAATTTTAATTCGATAATTACCTATCATGATTATGAGTCGAATATTTCCCATTGCTTGTACTGAAAAATAAATTACCCAGGGGCACATTTTAGTTAGTGCGTGATTTTTTTAAACAAAAGAGTACATGTATATTCTGTTAAAACTCTAGTAACTTTGTTTTGAATTTTGTGTCAGTCTACTTTTTTGTTGTGCTCAATTAACATACAGTTGATTATACACAAGAATTGCGCAATCAATGCAAATAAATCTCAAAATTGCTAGGCGACAGAAGTGGTTGAATACGAAGGAAAAATTGAACAGACGTATTTATTTTGAGAAAAAAATTAGTAAGTCACTATTTACGATTTATTGACTGTTGAAAATATCCACTTTTAACTTGAAGGTGTGCATATAAGATGCGATTTTTTAAAAACTGAATTGCAGCAGACCCTGGATAGCCCGAATCAGTTGGCAGTACTGAAGTGCATTTCCAGTCTATGTCAAATTCGAGGTTATTAGGTTAGGTTTTCCGTCAATTTTGACACAGGCTGACGCAAAACTTAACCTGCAAATCTCGAATTTGAAATACACTGACAATTCACTTCAGCACTGCCAACTGCTTCAGGCTATCCAGGGCCTGCTACAATTCAGTTTTTAAAAAACCAATCTGTATATCTAACGTGTGTCCCTAAATTCTTTTTACCGAATAGGCAGTTAAAGTTGTTGCTAATTTATTAATGCAATTCTATTTACACTTCCGAATGATGGCATACAGTAGAGGTCTCACCGGGACCGGGGATCGAACTCGCGACCTTAGACAAGTAGTCAGAATGCTAAACCACTGAGCTACCGACCTCGGCTACACCAAGTTAGGTAGGTAGTAAAAACTGTACCGATTGTTTATAGTAAATTAAAAAAAAATATGTTAAGTACATTGACTCATCAATATCCTACCTGCGTCACTATACAAAAAAGCGGGCTGTGGATTTTAAAGGGAACGAACGGAGCCCAGAGTCTGAGATGAGTACCGCGACAGAAGATCTATTTCTGTGTTCGCTTCAAAAAATATCAATACTGTCCAAGCCCTTTTTTAGGATCACCAACAAACTGGATGCAGGCATATACGAGTCCCTTTAAATTAAACATTTCGATTAAACCCTTCTTTCTATTGTGTATCATGACTTTTGCATGACAAAATTGAGGTTTATAACCTATCAACCAAAACATAGATCGCAATTATTTCATATCGGACTGTTCCTATTTTATTTTACCATGCTCTTTTCAATTTTCATTTTCAAGTTTCATGCCGAGATATTTAGCAGATTTTTATTTGGAACGATGCAGGCATTAATTTATACAAGAAGTGGTACAGTTTTTCTGCGGATTTAATTTCGTTCAGATTAATCTACTACCTTTTTATGGTGTCCGGACGTTTAATCCACCGATAATTCATCCAGGACGATTAATCCCCGGACGATTCATCTCAGAACGATTCAACCAACGCACTACTCATCTAGAGGTACAGTACTGTCAAAGTCAGTTTTCAAAGGTAATTATAATAGCACACATCTGACTTTATTCATTATATAACGCTTTAATTATTTAAAAAACACTTTATCTCTAACGCAACAAGTAAGTAAAATAACTTTACAACCTGACTTCCAGTTCGAAATTGTAGTTTTATAACCTCACTTTACTTTATAACACATGTGCTAAAAGTAAACAGCTGATCTCATTTTAAACACGCTAAATTATAAAACGTCACTTTTATTGAAAAAAGCTAGCGCTAAAAGGCCTACTTTTAGTGGTGGTCGTAGAAAAAATAAATTTTGATTCAAGCGTCTTGTTTGTTTCTTTATATGTTAGGCTGCGAATATATTGATCATCTCTCGTAACTCAATAACCAAAAATCATATAAACTCTATTCACTATACTCCCGGATTGTCAATCCTTTATATCATGGTTAATACTTTATGTCAATATATGGGTAAATAGAAACAATTAAGTTAGTATTGTCAAAACTATAAATTATATGTTATGACTTAAGCAAAAATAAATAAAAGTTTCCAGGTAACAAAAACGGAAATTTTAAATAGTATATTATGATACGAGTTTTATAAGAAGAATTTTGTAGCACGCACGGATTTAGGGTACGACTAGCGAAGCGAGGAGTGCCCTAAAGGAGTAAGTGCTACAAAATGCCTTATAAACGAGGTATCATACAGTATTTTATCCACTTTTTTAAGCAAAAAATTAAAATTTTTAGTATTTTTATTATAGCATCGCTTTGTATCTATTACGATACGCAAACGCGTATCGTAATAGCCTCAGTACGAACGCAAAGTAGATAAAATTACTTTTTTTACTAGTAGTAGCAGTAGTAGTAGTAGTATTTGTGGGGAGACTGATGTCAAACTAGTAGGCTTCATAGGTCATTTTTTCCAAGCCCTTGGACAAGGTCTAGGCATGCAGAGTACCAGGTACCTTAGTCCTACTTAGAATTTTACCGAGACTAAGGGGTTCTAACTTTAGCAGTTAGTTAGTAGTATTTGTGGGGAGACTCATGTCAAGCAAGTAGGCCTTCATAGGCCATTTTTGCCAACCCCGTGGACAAGGTCTAGGCATGCAGAGTACCCGGTACCTTAGTCTTACTTAGAATTTTGCCGAGACTAAGGAGTTCCAACCCTAGCAAGGGATCTTTTACATGCTACACATCGTAGTAACATGAATGATGGCATTCTGTATTGTTTTCATCCGCATTTTTTAATTTTTTAAAAACCTTACCGGGATCGGAGATCGAAGTCCAGACTCTTGGATCAGTAACCAGAATGCTTAACCACTGATCTATGGAGCCCGGCATTACTAGTAACTAAAATCTTTCTTCTTCTTTCTTTCTCAGCCGTTAGCCATCCACTCCTGGATGTACGCTTCTCCCATTTCTCTCCATTTGCTTCTGTCTTGCGCTATCTGCAACCATCTGCTGCCCGGTATTTGCTTCACGTCGTCAATTCATCTCCGTTGTGGTCTTCTCACACTTCTCTTCGTTTCGCGGGGCCTCCACTTCACGATTTTTAGTGCCCGCTGTTTTGTCGTGCTACGTGACCGACCCAACGCCACTTCAGTTCTGCTACTCGTTTGATTATGTCCGTCACCTTTGTTCTTCTCCTGATCTCTTCATTTCTTATCTTGTCTCGCAAGCAGACACCACCAATCGCTCTCTCCATCGCCTTCTGCGTCACTCTGAGACGGTTTGCGGTGTATTTCGTTATAACCATCGTCTCTAAACCATAGGTGGCTACTCGTAGAACACACGTATCGTACACTTTACGTTTTAAGTTTATGATGATTTCACTGTTTTTTAAAATGTATCCCACCTTTCTAAAAGCCGCCCATGTGAGTCCTATTCTTCGTGTTATTTGTTATTGGTTTGGTTTTCTTTGTTTATCTTGATAAGGTGACCCAGATAAACGTATTCGAAGATATTCTCAATTTGGTGATTTTCTATAGAACTAACATACACACTGATAAATACGTCTAAAGAAAAAAAACGACCAATCTCGTTTAAATGCTTTTAGTTCATTGCATCAATATTCCACGCAAATTGGCGTACAAATCATCCTGATGGGTTGCTTCGTTCTCAAGATACAGTGTTTATATCTATCGGGCGAGATATGCTTCACATTTATTAATTTTTCGACTTTCACTTCATAAGCGTTATGCAATTTTATGAGGTCTTTCATATAATCTTGAGTTGGTCGCCATTGATTAAACGATTGCGACAAAAAGGGCAAATTTGTCGAGGACGAAAGTAATACATCGGCAGATGGTGTCGATCTAACAACCAGAAAAGTTTTTTACTAATGAAGAAAAAATAATGAGGGAAACAAAACTGATTGTTGAATAAAACAAAAAAAGGTAACACAACAACGTATCCATCAAAACATAAAAAAGGAAATTCAATCGAGATTGTTACTAATAAAACCAATCAAGTGATAGTGCAATACATTTAAATCTGCGAGAAAAATTCAGAGGCCATATTTGCTGCAAATGTAGAGATTTATCAGTTATTTGCTAAAAGAGTGGGAAAAATATTGTTGATGGTTTTCATGCCGCGAAATAGCACGGAAACTAATGCAACTTATAGTCAATAACGTAGACAGATAAACTGGTTCAATGAGGAATGTATACAATGGCATGGTTTTTAACTTCGCTTAAAACATACTTTTTATTATTTAAGGAATGCAGACTCTCCCATAAGTAGTTAAGCTTTGTAATATCAACTATGGTTATTCAGCGGTGTAGCTTCAACAACGTACGTTATAAAACAGCACTTTTATTATACGTCATGTTACTAGGTCGTGCTGAATTGCAGAATCGCACTATTATGTTTTGCAGCCGTAGACCTAGTTTAGTGTATAAATACAGAACGTATTTCTGAATAAGGCAATACCGTCTTAACCATAGCTGTGTTCACTTCTTTGTGTTTTGGCGTAAACTATAAATGTCTCAAAAGGAAAGTTTGGCTTGGTTTTGCTGTTCACAAAGATCATCCTACCCAAAATTATCAGCAGGGATGCAATTACCAAATTTGCATTCCTTCAGTACCTACTTGCTAAACTTACTAATTTGTTTCTACCACTCAACAGAACTTATCTATCACTAAGTTTTTTTTATTATGCGTTTAGAATATATCCATTCTAGCACCCAAATGAAGTCATTTGAGTGTTAGAATAAGTCGCTATGAAATGACGTCATTTGGGTGCTAGAATGGAGTTATTCTAAACGCAATATAGAATTTTTTTAAATTTTTTAACTTCTAAAATGGTATAAAACACTCGTTGCAGAAGGTCCTTCAAGCACTCATTTGTTCCTATACTCGCCGCTATGCTGCTCGTTTCGGAATTTCAAATTCGTGCTTGAGTAGATACCTTCTGCGACTTGTATTTTAATATACTAACTTAGCTAGTTTTAGGCTAAACAGTACCTGGTCTCACCGATCTTGTATCTGGAGCTCGAAGGACACGCTTATGTAGCTCTTGGGGCTGCTATTGGCCGGATCCTGCTGCAACTCCTGGCATACGTACTCGCAAGGCCTCTCGATGCTCTGGAGTCTTCCTTTCTGGATTGTATCGGCTTGCTGGCCTCCACGCAGATATCGGAGTTTGTCTGCTTCGGCTTTGAGGTTACGTACACTGGGCTCGGAGAAATTTTCAATTTTTTGTGTTGGAATTGGCTACAAACACTCCCACACGACCACGAACATACACTCAATAGAATGGTATACTTTTTTGTAGATATAATTTTATTTATTTAGTGAAAATTTGATTTAAATAGGAGTACATTTTTAACATGTCAATTCATAATTAATTTCTTTTGTTCTTTCTCAAATATCCGCTATAAACAATTGCAAGATAAATATAAAATAAAAAACGAATATGAACCAAGTTTAAAATAATTACTTATAACACTAAATTTGCCTATAACTAAAATTATTTACAAAATCCCTATTCTTAATATTATTGTCTACATTTATAATTAGTTAATCGTGTCTTTTCTCCACTACACGTTTATTTAAAATGCTTTTAATTGATCACACACGTCACTGCACTCATTAATTTTTATTAGAGTATTTCCTGCACCAAAGCGTCCTTTGAATTCACCTGTTTCCTTTTCATCACAATTTTTGGTCCATCTGCTGTGTTCTTTTCTTGGCTTTTTGTACTCTGGCTTGGTGATTATTACAATTTCCATTAAATGCCTTAACGCCTGCTTTCTTAGCTGCTCGTTGCAACGTTCACTAGCTTATCTAGCTTCTCATACCTTTCTTTTAAAACCCTGACAAATATTTCACGGTTTAACTTAACTTGAATTATACGCTTCATTTCCTTGCATTTGCAATCCTTTTTGGAACTAATAGTTCGGCTATTACTTTTGCACAAACTTCTTATTTTAGTTGATCTTACAGTCAACTTGGATCCCTGTGAGAATTGAGCTTTGCTTATTGCGTTCTTGATTTAATTATACTGCTATTAATGGCATCTCTTTACAAATGCCCTCATTCTATTAAATTCAAGTTTTAGCCTTGCAGTTATATAAAATACCTCACCCTGAGCTTTAGTAAAATGTCCATTAATTTGGCAATGTTATCAGAGTTGAGTTGTAAGGCTTAAGACCATAGCAATACTTAATATACTACTATACTCGCATACTCTCAATATAATAATAACTTGGATAAATACAAAGAATATCCACAGCGGTAGAACTGTCAGGTTTATGGGCACAGAGAAACTTGCTGTGTAAGATGCATCAGAAAGTATATTTAAACGAAAGAGCAACCACCAATTTGTGTAAGATGTGGTGAAAAATATCCGCAAATTGCAAAGGATGCGATATACAGGGTGTAGAAATGCTTTACGCACCATAGGGATTTTAATGGTAATTTTTTCATATGAAAATATTTGCTTCCCTAATTATTTTAGAGCAAACTTGTATGGAAGTCTTTTGTAGAGAAAAAAATTCTGTATCCATTTTTGCCAGCATTTGTCATTTTACATTTCGGAAAACCGAAAATTTAAAGAAATAAAATTACCATTTTTAGACAAATCAGTGGTGAATTGAAATTATTGAAGCATCTCAAAGCATCAACAAATTAGTTTGCTATTTATTTGTTTGCATCTGTCAAATGTAGCGGCAACCATGGCACTTATTGCACCTGATCTGCTTCCAGCATACCACCACTTCGCAATTTGCACTGATTTTTGAAAAAATGATAATTCTAGTTTCTTTCATTATTAGGTTTTCTGACGTAAAATGACAAAAATGATGGCATAAGTGGATGCAGAATTGTTTGCTCTACAAAAAACCTATTTACAAGTTTGCTCTAAAATAATTAGGGAAGCAAATATTGTCATATGAGAAAATTACTATTGAAAACCCTATGGTGCGTAAAGCATTTCTACACCCTGTATATAAACAACTAGTTAAAAGGACCTAAACGGGAACTAAGAACTTCGCTACAAATAAGCACAGACTGCAAAAGTTTCTACTCTGACGTGATTGACACTATAAAAATGGGTGAAATGCTGAGTTTCCTCTCTCAAGAACGACACTGTCCAATCCCGGAAGTCGTTTGTTTCATAATGGCCATAGCCGTGAAAGGCATTGTTGAACAACTCAACAAGATGATTCCAAAGCACTACGTTGAACTGTTTGAGTCCTACTTTAGCAATCGTTATTTTCGCATCAAAAACGAAGGCAGCTATTCTAAATTCTTCCAATGGGAGAGGGAATACCACAGGGTATTGTCTTGGGACCGTTACTATAAGTGCTGTATATGCGCGACATATAACATAGGTCACCAAAAATGTATCAAGGGGCATCATAACTAAACTGCAAGAAGCACTAAACGTCCTTATTGAATGGATAAAAAGAAATCCAAGACTGTTCATCCAAGGATAATTCATCCAGGACGATTAATCCCCGGACGATTCATCTCAGAACGATTCAACCAACGCACTACTCATTTAGAGGACTGTTCATCCATGGGCGGTTCATCAAAAGACACTTAATCCAAACTAACATTAAATTACAGGTTAGGTTGGGTTAGGTTAGTTTTGGAATTGTTATTTTGGATTAAGTGTCTTTTGATGAACCGCCCATGGATGAACAGTCCTCTAGATGAGCAGTGCGTTGGCTGAATCGTTCTGAGATGAATCGTCCGGGGATTAATCGTCCTGGATGAATTATCCTTGGATGAACAGTCTTGGATTTCTTTTTATCCATTCAATAAGGACGTTTAGTGCTTCTTGCAGTTTAGTTATGATGCCCCTTGATACATTTTTGGTGACCTATGTTATATGTCGCGCATATACAGCACTTATAGTAACGGTCCCAAGACAATACCCTGTGGTATTCCCTCTCCCATTGGAAGAATTTAGAATAGCTGCCTTCGTTTTTGATGCGAAAATAACGATTGCTAAAGTAGGACTCAAACAGTTCAACGTAGTGCTTTGGAATCATCTTGTTGAGTTGTTCAACAATGCCTTTCACGGCTATGGCCATTATGAAACAAACGACTTCCGGGATTGGACAGTGTCGTTCTTGAGAGAGGAAACTCAGCATTTCACCCATTTTTATAGTGTCAATCACGTCAGAGTAGAAACTTTTGCAGTCTGTGCTTATTTGTAGCGAAGTTCTTAGTTCCCGTTTAGGTCCTTTTAACTAGTTGTTTATATACAGGGTGTAGAAATGCTTTACGCACCATAGGGTTTTCAATAGTAATTTTCTCATATGACAATATTTGCTTCCCTAATTATTTTAGAGCAAACTTGTAAATAGGTTTTTTGTAGAGCAAACAATTCTGCATCCACTTATGCCATCATTTTTGTCATTTTACGTCAGAAAACCTAATAATGAAAGAAACTAGAATTATCATTTTTTCAAAAATCAGTGCAAATTGCGAAGTGGTGGTATGCTGGAAGCAGATCAGGTGCAATAAGTGCCATGGTTGCCGCTACATTTGACAGATGCAAACAAATAAATAGCAAACTAATTTGTTGATGCTTTGAGATGCTTCAATAATTTCAATTCACCACTGATTTGTCTAAAAATGGTAATTTTATTTCTTTAAATTTTCGGTTTTCCGAAATGTAAAATGACAAATGCTGGCAAAAATGGATACAGAATTTTTTTCTCTACAAAAGACTTCCATACAAGTTTGCTCTAAAATAATTAGGGAAGCAAATATTTTCATATGAAAAAATTACCATTAAAATCCCTATGGTGCGTAAAGCATTTCTACACCCTGTATATCGCATCCTTTGCAATTTGCGGATATTTTTCACCACATCTTACACAAATTGGTGGTTGCTCTTTCGTTTAAATATACTTTCTGATGCATCTTACACAGCAAGTTTCTCTGTGCCCATAAACCTGACAGTTCTACCGCTGTGGATATTCTTTGTATTTATCCAAGTTATTATTATATTGAGAGTATGCGAGTATAGTAGTATATTAAGTATTGCTATGGTCTTAAGCCTTACAACTCAACTCTGATAACATTGCCAAATTAATGGACATTTTACTAAAGCTCAGGGTGAGGTATTTTATATAACTGCAAGGCTAAAACTTGAATTTAATAGAATGAGGGCATTTGTAAAGAGATGCCATTAATAGCAGTATAATTAAATCAAGAACGCAATAAGCAAAGCTCAATTCTCACAGGGATCCAAGTTGACTGTAAGATCAACTAAAATAAGAAGTTTGTGCAAAAGTAATAGCCGAACTATTAGTTCCAAAAAGGATTGCAAATGCAAGGAAATGAAGCGTATAATTCAAGTTAAGTTAAACCGTGAAATATTTGTCAGGGTTTTAAAAGAAAGGTATGAGAAGCTAGATAAGCTAGTGAACGTTGCAACGAGCAGCTAAGAAAGCAGGCGTTAAGGCATTTAATGGAAATTGTAATAATCACCAAGCCAGAGTACAAAAAGCCAAGAAAAGAACACAGCAGATGGACCAAAAATTGTGATGAAAAGGAAACAGGTGAATTCAAAGGACGCTTTGGTGCAGGAAATACTCTAATAAAAATTAATGAGTGCAGTGACGTGTGTGATCAATTAAAAGCATTTTAAATAAACGTGTAGTGGAGAAAAGACACGATTAACTAATTATAAATGTAGACAATAATATTAAGAATAGGGATTTTGTAAATAATTTTAGTTATAGGCAAATTTAGTGTTATAAGTAATTATTTTAAACTTGGTTCATATTCGTTTTTTATTTTATATTTATCTTGCAATTGTTTATAGCGGATATTTGAGAAAGAACAAAAGAAATTAATTATGAATTGACATGTTAAAAATGTACTCCTATTTAAATCAAATTTTCACTAAATAAATAAAATTATATCTACAAAAAAGTATACCATTCTATTGAGTGTATGTTCGTGGTCGTGTGGGAGTGTTTGTAGCCAATTCCAACACAAAAAATTGAAAATTTCTCCGAGCCCAGTGTACGTAACCTCAAAGCCGAAGCAGACAAACTCCGATATCTGCGTGGAGGCCAGCAAGCCGATACAATCCAGAAAGGAAGACTCCAGAGCATCGAGAGGCCTTGCGAGTACGTATGCCAGGAGTTGCAGCAGGATCCGGCCAATAGCAGCCCCAAGAGCTACATAAGCGTGTCCTTCGAGCTCCAGATACAAGATCGGTGAGACCAGGTACTGTTTAGCCTAAAACTAGCTAAGTTAGTATATTAAAATACAAGTCGCAGAAGGTATCTACTCAAGCACGAATTTGAAATTCCGAAACGAGCAGCATAGCGGCGAGTATAGGAACAAATGAGTGCTTGAAGGACCTTCTGCAACGAGTGTTTTATACCATTTTAGAAGTTAAAAAATTTAAAAAAATTCTATATTGCGTTTAGAATAACTCCATTCTAGCACCCAAATGACGTCATTTCATAGCGACTTATTCTAACACTCAAATGACTTCATTTGGGTGCTAGAATGGATATATTCTAAACGCATAATAAAAAAAACTTAGTGATAGATAAGTTCTGTTGAGTGGTAGAAACAAATTAGTAAGTTTAGCAAGTAGGTACTGAAGGAATGCAAATTTGGTAATTGCATCCCTGCTGATAATTTTGGGTAGGATGATCTTTGTGAACAGCAAAACCAAGCCAAACTTTCCTTTTGAGACATTTATAGTTTACGCCAAAACACAAAGAAGTGAACACAGCTATGGTTAAGACGGTATTGCCTTATTCAGAAATACGTTCTGTATTTATACACTAAACTAGGTCTACGGCTGCAAAACATAATAGTGCGATTCTGCAATTCAGCACGACCTAGTAACATGACGTATAATAAAAGTGCTGTTTTATAACGTACGTTGTTGAAGCTACACCGCTGAATAAGCATAGTTGATATTACAAAGCTTAACTACTTATGGGAGAGTCTGCATTCCTTAAATAATAAAAAGTATGTTTTAAGCGAAGTTAAAAACCATGCCATTGTATACATTCCTCATTGAACCAGTTTATCTGTCTACGTTATTGACTATAAGTTGCATTAGTTTCCGTGCTATTTCGCGGCATGAAAACCATCAACAATATTTTTCCCACTCTTTTAGCAAATAACTGATAAATCTCTACATTTGCAGCAAATATGGCCTCTGAATTTTTCTCGCAGATTTAAATGTATTGCACTATCACTTGATTGGTTTTATTAGTAACAATCTCGATTGAATTTCCTTTTTTATGTTTTGATGGATACGTTGTTGTGTTACCTTTTTTTGTTTTATTCAACAATCAGTTTTGTTTCCCTCATTATTTTTTCTTCATTAGTAAAAAACTTTTCTGGTTGTTAGATCGACACCATCTGCCGATGTATTACTTTCGTCCTCGACAAATTTGCCCTTTTTGTCGCAATCGTTTAATCAATGGCGACCAACTCAAGATTATATGAAAGACCTCATAAAATTGCATAACGCTTATGAAGTGAAAGTCGAAAAATTAATAAATGTGAAGCATATCTCGCCCGATAGATATAAACACTGTATCTTGAGAACGAAGCAACCCATCAGGATGATTTGTACGCCAATTTGCGTGGAATATTGATGCAATGAACTAAAAGCATTTAAACGAGATTGGTCGTTTTTTTTCTTTAGACGTATTTATCAGTGTGTATGTTAGTTCTATAGAAAATCACCAAATTGAGAATATCTTCGAATACGTTTATCTGGGTCACCTTATCAAGATAAACAAAGAAAACCAAACCAATAACAAATAACACGAAGAATAGGACTCACATGGGCGGCTTTTAGAAAGGTGGGATACATTTTAAAAAACAGTGAAATCATCATAAACTTAAAACGTAAAGTGTACGATACGTGTGTTCTACGAGTAGCCACCTATGGTTTAGAGACGATGGTTATAACGAAATACACCGCAAACCGTCTCAGAGTGACGCAGAAGGCGATGGAGAGAGCGATTGGTGGTGTCTGCTTGCGAGACAAGATAAGAAATGAAGAGATCAGGAGAAGAACAAAGGTGACGGACATAATCAAACGAGTAGCAGAACTGAAGTGGCGTTGGGTCGGTCACGTAGCACGACAAAACAGCGGGCACTAAAAATCGTGAAGTGGAGGCCCCGCGAAACGAAGAGAAGTGTGAGAAGACCACAACGGAGATGAATTGACGACGTGAAGCAAATACCGGGCAGCAGATGGTTGCAGATAGCGCAAGACAGAAGCAAATGGAGAGAAATGGGAGAAGCGTACATCCAGGAGTGGATGGCTAACGGCTGAGAAAGAAAGAAGAAGAAAGATTTTAGTTACTAGTAATGCCGGGCTCCATAGATCAGTGGTTAAGCATTCTGGTTACTGATCCAAGAGTCTGGACTTCGATCTCCGATCCCGGTAAGGTTTTTAAAAAATTAAAAAATGCGGATGAAAACAATACAGAATGCCATCATTCATGTTACTACGATGTGTAGCATGTAAAAGATCCCTTGCTAGGGTTGGAACTCCTTAGTCTCGGCAAAATTCTAAGTAAGACTAAGGTACCGGGTACTCTGCATGCCTAGACCTTGTCCACGGGGTTGGCAAAAATGGCCTATGAAGGCCTACTTGCTTGACATGAGTCTCCCCACAAATACTACTAACTAACTGCTAAAGTTAGAACCCCTTAGTCTCGGTAAAATTCTAAGTAGGACTAAGGTACCTGGTACTCTGCATGCCTAGACCTTGTCCAAGGGCTTGGAAAAAATGACCTATGAAGCCTACTAGTTTGACATCAGTCTCCCCACAAATACTACTACTACTACTGCTACTACTAGTAAAAAAAGTAATTTTATCTACTTTGCGTTCGTACTGAGGCTATTACGATACGCGTTTGCGTATCGTAATAGATACAAAGCGATGCTATAATAAAAATACTAAAAATTTTAATTTTTTGCTTAAAAAAGTGGATAAAATACTGTATGATACCTCGTTTATAAGGCATTTTGTAGCACTTACTCCTTTAGGGCACTCCTCGCTTCGCTAGTCGTACCCTAAATCCGTGCGTGCTACAAAATTCTTCTTATAAAACTCGTATCATAATATACTATTTAAAATTTCCGTTTTTGTTACCTGGAAACTTTTATTTATTTTTGCTTAAGTCATAACATATAATTTATAGTTTTGACAATACTAACTTAATTGTTTCTATTTACCCATATATTGACATAAAGTATTAACCATGATATAAAGGATTGACAATCCGGGAGTATAGTGAATAGAGTTTATATGATTTTTGGTTATTGAGTTACGAGAGATGATCAATATATTCGCAGCCTAACATATAAAGAAACAAACAAGACGCTTGAATCAAAATTTATTTTTTCTACGACCACCACTAAAAGTAGGCCTTTTAGCGCTAGCTTTTTTCAATAAAAGTGACGTTTTATAATTTAGCGTGTTTAAAATGAGATCAGCTGTTTACTTTTAGCACATGTGTTATAAAGTAAAGTGAGGTTATAAAACTACAATTTCGAACTGGAAGTCAGGTTGTAAAGTTATTTTACTTACTTGTTGCGTTAGAGATAAAGTGTTTTTTAAATAATTAAAGCGTTATATAATGAATAAAGTCAGATGTGTGCTATTATAATTACCTTTGAAAACTGACTTTGACAGTACTGGCTCCACAAACATTCACCTGCGCGTCAAGGCCATCTCTTTATTATGACATAAATTATAACTGTCATAAATGCAAACCTTTGTTAAATCGACATTTGTGGATTAATAACAGAACATTTAAGGTCGTAGAAAAAATACTGTATAGAAACTCGTGCTAAAAGTGTTGTTGAACTCGACATGCTATGAAACTCAGCCTTCGGCTTAGTTTCATAATTTTCATGTCTCGTGCATAAACATCAACTTTTAGCACTTGTTGTATAAATAGCTATTTCAACGTAATCACTCTGGAAGAGCAATTTACTATTTTTAAACGATGCCTAAGTGCAGCAATTTCCTCCAAGCAGGAATTTTATTCAGTCAACACCAAGATTGGATCACCACATTGAAGTTTAGAAGATCCTTTTCCATGCTTAAATTCTGTTGACCACTTTTTGACCGTGCTGTAAGCAGGGGCTTACGCACCCTATGTAAACACCGATAGATTTCAAGAGGCGTAATTGTTTTTACACAAATATTTAATTACTGCACTAATTTCACCTTTTTCCACTTTATAGAACCTAACACGTATTCCAATACTGAACAATTAATAGCACAGCAACCAATAGATGGTAACCATTAAATTTTGACGGGTGATACTAAAAAAGCCTGTTGTGTCAAATGACAGCCATTGTGTTTTAAAAGTCTAAGCTTTCTATGTTAGGCCACGAACACTTTCATCACTCCTCGTATATTAAAAAAAAACCGAACTTTTAAATTTTCAATTAATTTTTTTTTAAGTTAATATTAAAGTTAGAGCGAAACTGACAAAACTTGTTTATAGCAACTGTACATAGACTTAAAGATTGCGCCAGTAGATTTTTTATCAGACGTTTCGTCTTCGAGCAGCCATCATCAACTTTATTTTTCAAAAGACGGTCTTTATTTTCTGATGTCAAATTTTAGACGCGTTTCTTAATTTGTTGGCTGTTCTTGGCTATCTGAGATATCTTAGTGATATTGATACATAGTGCATCCGCTACCAGCTGTAATATTACATATAAGATAATGCTAGCACATATAATGCATATTTTAGGAGCGGCTGTCAAAGGTAACAACGGGTTTCCGTTTTACTTTTCTCTTTCAAAATAGTTAAGTAGTGACAACACCACAGCTTGTCTTTGCGAATTCAGCGCTTTACCCCATTATCTCTAAACGGAGTAGGTTTCCTTAAAACTTTCAACTAATAGGAGCAGTGACGCGAATACATCACGGGTATACTGATTTGAATGCTGTAAGCAGGCTTGTATATGTGTAGAATGGATCAATTTGGTTATATGTCAATAAATGTCTTCGAATATTATTTTTATCGACGAATAGGCTTAGTACAGGCATATTAATTGAGTTTTGCTAAATTATTAAAACAGTAATCAATTACCCACTTTTATTAATAAGTTGGAGTAGATTTATTACACATAGAAAAGACATTTGCACGTTTATTAAAAATAACACAAATTCAAGAGCGAATAAAACTTAAAAACAATAATAATTTATAAACGGCTAAATATAAAATGAAAAGATAGTAATATTGATGTTATAATTATAGAAAACTAATTTTTTAATTTTTTTTGTTCACTTAGCACATTACCAGCAATTCTCTTCTTGCAACTAAAGTTTGATTTTAAGAAATTTAAAAATTTTATTCGCATAAACGTTATTTGTCTACAAAATGGCTGTACTAAAGGTTTTGAAATATGCCTTAGTTTTTTAGAAATGTAAGTTGTAGTTCGTTCTACAATTCCAGGCCCATTATGAAACGTTTTTGAATTGAATTTCTTAAAATACTGTTCCATATCATCAATATTTTTGCTATGCTAAAGAAGGTTGCATTATATCTCCAAATGGCAAGCTTTGCATCCATGATGGCATGCTATAAAAATGAACATTCATGGCTTCCTCAGATTTCTAGGTATATGTTTCCAACTCCCAATATTCATTTTTGTGCTTTTTAGCTAAATATCCGGCTATATACATTAAACCATTCTGTTCTGAAGACGGTTGGGAGAATACCGTTGCTGATGTTGTATTACTAATGGAATCGTTTGAAAAATTCTCGACATTTTCAAAATTTCCGTCGCGCTTTTGTTTGTTTAAAAGCACTTGCTAACAGATATTCTTCCTGTTCAGTTTCTTTATTTTCTAGTACATTTGTGTGTTTCTGTACTAATCCAAAAATGATAGCATAATTACATATTTATTTTATCATAAAAATACAGAATATGCCTTACTTAACTGAAGTTTTTCCTACAAGAAGAAATCTTATCCTGTACAAGGCATTTAACGAGATGGGTGATGGTAAAAACCACCTTCTGTTCTCAACTAAAAATAAGAATCTATTATAATTTGCTGCACATATGTAAGTAGAGGTATTTTTCACCTGAGAAAAAAATCAGGCAATCCTAATTTAGACGGTGTGCCAAGACATAGAAAATTTCATATTCTGCTTTCAAATGGACATATAGCTGTTGTAAAGATGAACTGCTTTTTGAAAAATTTGTATAGATGCTTTGGAAGTACTTCGCATGTTTCGCAACATAAGCTTCAATCTATCCAAAACGTCATTTTGCATCTACATCTTTTCCATATGGTAGTTTTGTAAGTATTATTAATTGGGGCGTATAGCAGTTCCTAATATCAAACCATTAATTAATTAATTCCATAAATTCACCTATATTTTCTACCAATTCTTTATCGTCCCCAGGAAGGTAGCGTTTTAAGACTGTATCTGTGGTGTGTGACAATAACTGAGAGGCTAAAGCTACATTCTGGCGTTGTGTTCGTTCACAATGTATATGTAATGACGTAAGTTTGTGACGTATTAACAGTTCAACCGGGTTTTTATTTATTATTTTACATCATCCAAAACAAATACTGTCTAAAAACCAATTTCTAATTAATTTTAATAGATGAGGCATATCCGCAAAAATACATTTTAGTGTTTGTAACAGGATGGAAAGAATATGTTTTATCAATAATAATATTCAGTTCTTTCCAAAGTCCCATGTTACTACCTCCACAGTCTGATACACACGCTATACAATTGTAATTAATTTCGTATACATTAGTTATGAGCCTTTACATTAAAGTCTTTGTCATTTTGGTACCAAAAAACGATGAAAATTGGTTCATATTCCATTTATCAAAAAGGCCGTTTGCCATAACTAATTGCATATATGTATGCGGACCTACTATTTCATCCGTTTTCTGATGGTTTTTACTTCATAATATGGAAGAACTGTAAGTCACTGTAAATGATTTTTTGCTTTTCCTCCATTATATTTAATACAACTGTCAAAATTCAGATTCTTAAATTAATAGTTGCAGCCCAACGTTGCAGAGTTGAAATGCCTGGAAGAGGATATTTCAAAGTTTTTCGCAGAACGTGAACGCTTTGGCATCAGCAGTCCAGCAGGATTTTATTTTTCATTTTAATATGATATCTATTTGATTTGGTGTAAAAGTTCTTTAATAAATACTATTATTGAAATTCCCTTCATATTTTTACATATTTTCCGAATTCCAATTCCAATTCTGAGTGTTCTGTTCATTTTCTTGGGCTTGCTTTTTTAAAATTGTGTTTCCTGCTACCAGGAATTCGTAGTTTCTTAGCAATCTGCCACACTCACTTTCTTTACTTGAATCAGGCAAGTGTTCTAGAACAGCGCCAATATTTTTACCGTTTTCTTTTTACTCTCTTCTTTGTTTCGATGGCATTGCTTTTACAAGCACTTACGCTACATATTGATCCAGTCATCTAAATGTACAGTTACTACTTATTATTTTAATCATTCGCAGTTAGACTGGAAAGTACTTATCTTATTAGTAGATGTATTTACCGATTAAGTGCTTAATAAACTAAATTAAAAAAATATAAAATCGATTCACCAAAACCGCAGACGAGTTCATACACAAATGTAGACGGTAGCATACCAGCGTACCTGTCGACGCGTTATCCCTTCTTAACTTAACACTTCACTTCAACGCAGCTACAAGGCAACATACTCCGTTTAGAGAACTTGGGTTTACCCTTCATCTTAACCAGCAAGACCAACATAAGAATATGATATGATACGGCGACTGTAAAAAGTGATTCAGTGACAAACCTAAAGATACTGTGATTTCACTTACGTTTTAAAGATTACTACAAAGGCAATTGTTCTGAAGAGAACAGTTATTCCCAAAAATACACAAAGTGTACCACCCTTAAATGAAGGGGTTGACAAGGCCTCGGCTAGCTCTTTTAACTCTCGGCAGAATATGGCGTGGTGTAAGGATCAGGCTAAAAAATGCTTCGGGATTCAAAACTGAACAGAAGGATTAATACAAATTGGGCGCCTTGTCGTTACTCACAATATATAAAAGCAAAACTAGCTGTTTAAAAATACGCCACCTACCTTTGGTGATTACTCGTTCAGCTAGAGGAGTTGCAGAAGAAAACGCAAACAAATAATAGCAATAGGGGCACTTATTCAAACCCACATGTCATTGTAACACACGAATCACTTGCAATAGCTCTCAGACCGTGTGACAACGATTAAAAAAATGTAGGACTATTGCCCATCAATTCAATTATAAATCATAAATAGGAGTTAACTTTCAAATATTCAATCCACAAAATGCTAATTTTAGCTTAAATTACAACTTTGAGGACAACACCTGTGCTATCGCAATGCATAAAAGCACAACGTCTAAGGCGCGGCTCATAGGTCACAATGCACATGCTTATTTTAGCAGTTTTGAATTGTTTAAATGTGCGCTCATTAACGTCATAAAAGATTGAGCCGAAAGGTTGATTAAACACGCTCAGTTTGATTTGCTAAGATCTTAGTAAGAACTGCCCTAATTAAGGCGAATGCTTTGTCGATTTACACAGAGATAATGGCATGTTCTTACAATTTAGCTTGATGCTGAAGTCCAGCGATCGCAAGTGGAATCCTGTGGTGTTGCAATCCACGAAGACGCTAAGCCGGGTTTGGCTGCAAAATTCTGAGAATTCTGGCAATACATTTAGATGAGCTTTTTTACCTAAGCTGAATGCGGTTTAATAAAAATTTGAAAAGTAATTTAGGAGAATATTAATCAAATACTATTTAAAATTTATGATTTTTGATGATAAATAAAAATCATATAGTCGTGAAATATACTTTAATTTAAATTTTAAGTAAATTTAAAAAAATATTAAACGTTTTGCCACTTTTGATGGCTTTATCAAAAATTTAAAAGTTTATTACAATATAAAAGGTCAATACATTCTGAAAATAGAAAAAATAGGATTATCGAACAATTTAATTTTTCTTTTAACATGTGTACTTACATGATTAGTAAAAGATTTTTGAAAATTCTTTCACGACATTTTTCAAGGTTTACACAATAAAATTATTAATTAATAAAAACAGTAATTCTTTAAGTATAATTCATACTTGGATATAATTAGGAAACAGAAGGCATTAGCTGTTCTGAAACAATGCCCTGCGGCTTCGCTTGTTAAGCAACAAAAAACGGCTTCAGTTAGGCCAGCAATTAACATCCGCCAGAACGTGCTTTCGAAAAATCAATACTTTGTCAGCTATTCGGCTGTTTTAGCGGCCTACTTGAATCGAAATGGCAGACAAGTTCCAAAGCGCAAAACACAGAGTTTATCACTTCGCACACACGCCTGCTGGGCTATGCTTTAATTATTTTGCAATAATTAGATATATGGTGGTCCGAGATAAGGTGCCAAATGCATTAACCCGCTTTTGAAAAGAAATTGAAACGGGGCATTACAAAAGTAATTACTAAAGAAAATCGAAACGAAAATACCGCAAAGCTAAACACGACAGATGTCAGTTATAGCTATTTAAGTGGCAAAGCTTAGTAAATTAGCCTTTATGGACGAGCCGGATAATTTTCAGGGTAAGCGACATATGAGCGAGTCCTGTAATCCAGTGAGCCCCAATAAAGGCAAGTAAGCCACGTACAAAGTTTTATTTCTTCTTGCTGAAAATATTAGTGATTAATAAAGGATGTGTTTATTAGAAAACAAGGTGCTTGTGAAGTCTCCATGCCAACATTTTACAGGCATCGTGCTTGTAAAGACTCATTTACCGAGTCAGTTCAGACGACAGTAAGCGACCTTTAACAAGTCAAGAAGAAATAAATTAATTGACATATCAGCACAGGAAATAAGGTGCCAACAACTGGAAGTGACTTTTGATCTTCCATCTTTGTCAAAAGCACTAGATTTTACCCTAGACATACAAAGAGTATATATCCTTGTTTAACACACGCCATTCCCCGTCTTTCATAATTTGAAAATGATTTGATGACGGCAGACCATCCTTATAAGAATTCGATAGTACCCTTGTTTCCAGCAGTATCGAAATGTATTTTGACGTAGGCAGGTATAGATTATATGAGTTAGAAGCTGTATTACAAATGAACAGAAAAATTTTACCATTTCTAGACTAATGCCATCTGGTCCGTTAGATTTTGACTGTTTTCTATTAAGAAGAGATATATTACAGTGTCTGCATTTACAGTATGAAATTCAAATTCAGAGATAATATTATGTTTATTGTTGGCCTTGTAATGGTCAATTAGTTCAGTACTAATTACAGAAGTAGTATTTACTGCATAAAAAACTTGTATATCCAAGAATATTTTAGTTAAAATGTATATTCATAATTTTAATTTTAAAACAGTGCTCTTCAGGTTAGACTTATTGATATCAGATCTTTTGTAGTTTCTAATGCAGCAGCACGAAAAGTAGCACTTCTAAATATAGCAAGTGTATAGATCGAATTGATAATCTTCCTCTATAAGGAAATATTTTAACATTATCTGTAATATAGCGATTAAATGGCTAATAGCTCCACATTTGTTTACTTTAACAAAATTGGACGCAAAGGCAGCCGTCACCTCATCTTCGCCTCGCTAAATACTGTCACTCACTTGCAATTTTACTAACGAGCATATCGAATTAACGAGCTATTCAAAATGAATTTTCCATTAAATTGCATAATTGCAGGATAGAAACAATTTGAATAATCTCATAAATAGCTGCAGTGGCTGTGGGTTCCAACAGTTAAAATTCAAAAGTAATGACCACGCCATTAGCATTAGAAATGGGCGTTTTAGTGACAGTTTTAATATTAACTCTGGCAGCTACAGCTGAGAAGGCCTCCAGTGATGACGACGTCTGCGAAATTGATGCTTGCGTGGCACTTGACTCCTTCAGAGCAGAATTAGACGAACGTTTTGTCGCTTTTAATGAAAGCGAAAGCGTTTATCATTATGAGCTCGTTAGAATAGAAAGGCGCATTCGAGCTTTGGAGCAACCAGGTGAGCGTATTTATTACAATGCGATGAAGATATTCTAATTTTTATTGATATCCAGTATGGGATATCTCTGATTCACCTGATCGCTGGTTGAACTGCGTTAAAGGCCCTTGCAAGTGTCGACCGGAAACCAAAAGCTTGTCGTGTTGGAATAATCATTTCACCACCTTGCCAACCAACCAAATAGTACCTAAAGACATTAAAACCTTGTAATTAAACTTAGTTCAGAATTTAGCCAAGTTTGATTCTTCTCTTGCAGGGATTTAGGGATCAACCTATTAACGACTTTAAACAAAAATGCATTCCAAGTGTTGCCAAAAATTACAGAAATTGATTTTTTTGATAACAGAATCGACCATCTACCGGAAAGCATTTTCGACAAACTTACAGAACTGCAGTACCTGTAAGTGTACTTTCTCCAACCGTCACTGTTTTAGCATTACATTTCAGAACTATGCACAAGAATCACTTGGAGGAACTATCTGAAGGCGTCTTCTTAACCTTGAGAAATCTAAGAACTGTGGATATGTCCCACAATAAACTAAAAGCTTTACCTGGAGGGCTTTTCAAAGCCTGCCGCAACCTTGTAGTGCTGCATTTGTCAGGAAATTCACTCAAAGAAATTCCCACAGAGTTGCTGCTCAACTTGGAGCAACTGGAAGATTTGGATTTAAGTGGAAATCGCATCACTTCTTTAAGCAAATTCGCGTTTCGTGACTTGGTGAACCTGAAGCGGCTGAAGCTTGCTGAGAATAGCATTCAGCAACTACATTTAGGTTTGATTTTCAAACTGCAACTTCATCTTTATAAAAGGCTTCCTTGTTAGGGACATTTGATAATCTACACAAGCTGGAATACCTGAACTTAAGACGAAACGAACTCAGTAACTTACCTTGTAATTTATTCTCCAACCTACACAGACTCACAGTTCTGGAATTATCAGCAAATAAGCTTGTGAAGGTATGGCTGTTTAAAAGTGCAATTTCTTCTGCTAGCTACTATTGTATTTTAGCTAGATGTGGGCGTCTTAAACTTAAGTCAGTTGAAAGAGCTGCATTTGCAGCAAAACATCATCTACGAGTTACCAGAAAATCTGTTCTTGCAAACCAACAACCTGGAAAAGCTTATGCTGTTTTCAAATAACCTAGAAGAGTTGAAAGAGAGGAGCTTCAGTGGTTTAGATAACCTAACATCTCTTTTGTTGAATAACAACCTATTGGTGACCATGCATCCCGACGTCTTAACCTTCGTCCCTAATTTACAAAAACTGTAAGTAACGCAGTTCACATTTCTCAAAGCTAAATTTGGTTCAATTTTAGGCGAATAGACAGCAACAAGTTTCTTTTTTTACCAGCCAAAGTCCTAGACCCTTTGCAGCAACTAACTTCCATAAAGCTAACAAAAAATACCTGGCACTGTGATTGCAACATGCTCTACTTATCCGGGTAGGTGAAATGTTTGTCTCTTACGACGTCATTCTAATCTGTTCGGCGAAATTAATCCCGCCAGTAAATCATTATCAAGAGCTTAACAAACGTTTACTTTGGATTCTAGATGGATTCGAAAAAATGTCAACAAGTTGTGGGACTCTCAGCCGACGTGTAAAGGTCCTGGAAATCTGGGTGGAGCTGATTTGAAAGACATGGATTTCGATAGCCTCTGCCAAGGGCAATGGGCCAGCATGGTAAATCTGGCTGCTCGAATCCCCGTTCGTCCGCCTACATTTACAGCACGGCCATAAATTGAATGGTGTTTCGAAGCAAAATAATTTATTCGTTTAAGTTCATTTTGTAATAAGTAAGTCGCTTTTGCTTCTGAAACATACCTCGTCCTTCCTTTTTATCATAGGCAGCTCTAATTGATAAGACGAAACCTGATTGCGATATTCGAAGTAGGCATTGTTAAGTAGAAAATAATTTTTGTATATAGATTAGTCATCAGGATTTTGTTTACACTTCAATGTGCAATAAATAAAACGACTGCTAAACAGCATCACTGATTGTTCGTAAATTTCCAAGATTTTACACAATGCAAACAGCTCATATCTACGGAAAGACCCGACAGTATAATTTTCACGAAATCTGTTGTCAGAAAACTAGTGCAGTTACTATTTGTGTATATTTGAGTTGTTTTCCATTAGAAATAAAACGCATATGATATATTAGTTCCCTTAATAACACTCTTAAGTTTGCTACTTTCTGCTTCTCACGTCTAAATGACGAAGTATTGCAATCGAGATTTCTTTAGATCTTCACGTTTCAGAGTCCCTAGATGACAGAAAACATGTTTTCTCAATTCCTTCGGTCTGTATGTACAGGGTGAGCACCTTAAAAATAAAATGTATATGTTTCCTTTAACTCGGGAATAGATAAAGGTAATATTTTGCACAGGTTTTTACCCTTGACGAAAGTGGAACCGAACAAATACAGGGTGAACATCGCAAAAAGAGCAAAAATGTGTAGCCGCTGACCACAGTCAGCACAATAAGAACGATGCGGACCGTACTTGCTAGGGAAGTTCCGTGTAAAGTCCTTTACACACTTTTACTTCCCTCGTCTAAAACACGAAGGAAGTATTGTAATGGTGAAAAAATCACCGTTCGACATTTCAGGGTCGCTAGATAACGAGAAATAAAAGTAATATTCTATATATATAGCTCAAAATCTTTAGTTTCAAAACATTCACTTACGGGGGATATTCCAAGTAAAGCCCTTTACTATTTTTTTCTTTCCTCATCTAAAGAACGAAATATCGCAATCGTGAAAAAATCACCTTCAGAGATTTATTAAGATCTGCACGTTTCAGGGTCCCTAGATGACGAAAAACAGGTTTTTTCAATTCCGTCTGTCTGTTTGTCTGTCTGTCTGTGCGCCTGTTGCCGGTATAACTTAAAAACTATTTGTTGGAGCAAGTACCTAGTAAATTTCCATAAAATGTATACAGAGTGAGCACCTTATCACAATAAAATTTGGCCTATTTTTGCTTTAATAAAGTAACATGTTGTACATAGCTCATGGTTTTACCCTTGACAAGAAAGGGTTTATTTTGGACCCAACATATACAAGGCGACCACCTTAAGAAGAATAAATGTTGTTTGTTTTTGCTTCATCTGAGAAATAGATAAAAGTGATAATTTGCACATCCGAAAATGGGAACCAACAGATACAGGGTAAATGTTCTAAAAAAGAAAAAAGGGTCAACAATAAATGCCTTGTATTTGAGGCAGCAGCATCTCACCGATGGGAGGCGTCCTCGGTGGCGGCGGCAGCGAACGGCCGCTTTTCCTGCGGGCTTTCGCCGATCATTGAACTCGCATTTGCAGGCTCAGTCGCATGCGCTGAAGTTCGAATCCCATCGCCGATAATGTTTTTTATTTTGAAAATTGATGTAATTCGCACTACAAAGTGTTTTCTTTTATTGTTTTCCGAACGTGAAGATATTTTTATCCCTATTTTCTTTTGTTTTTTAAAATTGTGTAGTGTCAGAAGTTCCGAGTAAAGCCCTTTAGATTTTTTATATATGTGCTGTCGATCTCCCTCTTCTGCTTCACTCCTTAGTAGAGCTTTATTAATTCTGTCTAATTGGTTTTCGGTATTTTTTAGAAGCGCTGTTGTCAATACGTTATACGTTTACGTTTATTCAACGCTTTTAACTCTTCCATGTAAATCGTAATAAGATAATACGGGGCTTTTTTCAATAAAAAATTATCTTTATTTTATAAAAATTATATTTAAAAAGATAATGATGACAATTCTATAAGTGAATTAAGGCACTTATCTTAATTTAGTGGCTACTGTTTGAAGAATTCTTGCACACCCCTGAGTCTGATTGAAAACAGCAGCCCTTTACTATATTTTCGATGTTCCAACAATATGAAAATCGATATTGAAAGCACTAGTACTTAAACCAACAATTTATGCATTTGTCTAGTGAATATTCCAATTCCACCTTCTAATATGAACCTTTCATAAATATCATCTGCTCCCAGTCGTTGCAGTTATGCACCATTTCTTAGTGTTAAATATGCAACACGTGCGTGTCTATAATCAGCTTGCAATCTAATATAAATGTGCAATTGCTGGACACATAAAAAATTGAATGATCGCACCCTGATCGTGCTGAGACAAGGTACGACACTGATACCAAAAATTTTAAGTACGAAATGCCAAACAGATCTTTGGTTTGCATTCTATTTTCTCAAATTTCTCATTTCCATACTCCTTGGTTTACTTTTCTGCCTGTCTGAGGTTGTCCACTATTCGCTAAAGTGTGTCAATATTATTGAGTTAATTTTTCCTTCTAGTTTTCCATGTTTTTCCTGTGTATTGGAATTCCTCCGCTGGTTCTAAGCGTGTGACTTCTGTTTCTATCCTGTGTGTTGTCCGTTCTTGAGTTATTATCATTGTTTTTTTTACATTTTTACTTTCAGGCTTATCTTCTTCAGTTCTCTGTCGTACACAAGATTGCCATGTCGTTTCTAAATATTAGCTCTTCTCTTATTTTTCAATTTCTTATAATGGGCAGTTTTACTACCTTCTTACGCTCTTTCACAATGTCATCTAATAGTACTGTGAAGAGGGGTAGGATCAGCACGCAACCTTGTCTCAGCCCTACGTCAGTCTCAAAGATTTTGAATGTTTCGTTCCTAGTTCAAACCTAGTCAGCGAATTTCTTTTAAAGTCGCTTTGCCATCCCCCCCCCCCTTTGTAAACAGAGCCACAAATCTTTTTTTTATTTTGTCAAAGGTTTTATCTAGGTCGTTGTAGAATACGTGTAATATGTTATTAGGTTTCTCGCTTATTTTCCTTAATGCAAAGATTAGGTCGTATGTGTTTCAGGTTTCTCTGAAGCAGCATTGCGTTCGAGGGTGCTTTCTATTTTTTCTCTGATGATTTCTAGTAGTCTTGAATAAATTTTAATCGGTATGCTATAAGCAATGTTATTCCCCTGTAACTGTTTTTTTAATCGATGTTATTGTTTCCACCTGCCAGCCTTTCGGTGGTTTGCCTCCTTTTATATATACAGTGTGTCTGCTTAAGTTCGCACCATATGGAAAACTTTTTTATTATTAATTCTACGAAAAAAAGTTATTCTTTATAAAAAGTTTTGCATGGTCCAAAACTTAAAATTCAATCATCAGATATCAATTCTTTTAAGCCGTATACGAGGAATGTCAAAAAATATGAATTCTTCTCAAGAGTAAAGTACCTTTATTTATGACAATATCAATAATTGTTATTAAAAAAGGTTGATTAGAATCTAAAACTATGTTCAAATATCCAATTACACCTATCTATGATGAAAATCAGGTTTTGTTATTTATCACATTTTTTTAAGTTGTTTCATATGGAAAACTTTATTTTTGACAGTATCGGAAACTTTTTTCAGTTATCTCTTTATTTGTTAAAACTTTGACAACCTTTACGTCTCGTAACCTCTATGTTGCATTATTTTGATGATTTTCCGTATGACAACTTGTAACAAAATGTAAAAAGCAACAAAACCTGATTTTCATCATAGATAGGTGTAATTGTATATTTGAACGTAGTTTTCGATTCTAATCAACTTTTCTTAATAACAATTTTCTATATTGTCACAAATAAAGGTACTTTACTCTTGAGCAGAATTAATATTTTTTGACATTCCTCGTATACGGCTTCAAAAAATTGATATCTAATGATTGAATTTTAAGTATAAAAATCAATTCCGTTTTAGCTTACTGATTGCTTTATATAATTCTTCTTCTTATAAATATCTGCTTCTTCATTTTTCCTCCCTTTTTTCTTTCTCTCTTCTTTTGTTGTGTCACATTTTGTGCTGCACCCTACGCGTCTTCGTCGTCTGCTTGTAATAGTTCCTGTAAATATCATATCACTTTTCCATAATCTCTTTGCCTTTGTTTAATATGCTTCTTCTTTCGTCTTTAATGTTCGTAAGGATAGCTTCTTTTTTTCGTATTTGTTGTGTGTTCTCTAAAATAGTTTTTGGTTGTCTTTATATGCTTCCTTTATCTTCTCGAAATATACCCACATGATTTCTTTACCTCGGTTAACGATTCTTTTACAACCCTTTTGCTGTCTTTATGTCCTTCATAGCCTTTCTTTCTTCTTAGTTGTAGGGATTTCCCATTTATTTTTTGTGGTTTTATTTTAGTTTTAATTTCTTCCATCCACCAATGTGTTTTTACCGTCTTGTTACTCGTTACACATCTCTCTTTTGCTGCTTCGATCACATTTATTTTGAGTTGTTCCCATTTTTCTTCAACTATTCTTCCCTGAACTACTTCTTGGAAATTTCTGTCTAATATTGTTCTGTACTTTTGCCTTATTTCAGGTATTTTCAATCTTTTGTTATTTATTTTTTTACAAGAAGTAGTCTGTGATGGACTTCTCACCACTGTTGTGCTCATCTAGCGTATTGTATGCGTCGCTGTGTAAATTTCGTGTTTACGTGGTAGTCGTTTGCTACGCATAGGTCTAGTATTTTCGTTCCGTTCTCATTTTGTGTTTCTTCCCTATGGTTGCTTAAGTATTCTTTTACGTTTATATTTTTGTTACCCACTTTTTCGTTTAAGTCCCCTATTGTGGCAATTTTATTGTATTTTTTTACCCATTTTTCATGTAATTTCTCAAAAAAAATCCCTTCACTTGCTTTTTAACATCATCGTTGGGTCCGTAGGCTACTATTATTGTGTATTGTTCTGATTCCTGTCCAAATAATAGTACTAATAGTATTAGTATTATTTCATTTTTCTGTGTGATTTATGTTATGTTCCCTAATTTATCTTCATTTATATAAAATATATACCTGCTTTTGCTCTTTTTCTTCTTATGCTGTTCTATACATCCATTACCGGTACCATTTTTGCATTTTCAATAATTCAGTTCCTTACTTTTTAGTTTCAGTAATTTCCGGTTGGTCTATTCTTCTTCTTTTCCTTTTATGCTTCTAACGTTTGAGTTAAATTTTTTGTTGCCGTTTCTTCTGTTCTTCCTATTGTCTTGCCATTATCTTTGCTTGGGCCATCTTTATTATTTAAAAATATTCTTATACTCTACCTTAGTTTTGCTTCATTTCTTTGCTCTTATCGTGCGTTTTTTCATTTCTCAAATGAGATTCTTCTCTCATTTGCTTTCGTTATCAACAAAAACATTTCTTCTTTTTGATTTGTTTTCCTTCTCATTACCTCTAATTTCTTTTAGAAGAACGCTATCTCCATTATTATTGTGTCTTTCTATTGCCTTTGTTACAGTTGCTTTTCCGTTAAGACTTTTTTCCATATCATTGTCATTTACCGCAAGGTCACGGGGTTTTATGATAGTCCACCAAATAGAGAAACATTGTCGCATTAAACTCTCCGGTTTTCTTTATGAACTGTCTAGAGTTAATCATCTGTTTTCATATGTCCTTTCCTGGCTTAAAACCTGCTTGTTCTTCAGATATCTGAAGTAGTGGAAATGATTTCATGCTCGTGGATGATATGCAACATGGTTTAGCTTCCGTGGGATTTAAGGAAGACGGGTTTTTGTCACCCAGTGAATACCTTTTTTTTTAATTAGTATAAACGAGAATTTGCGTCAGCCTGAGGGCTAGTTGTTTGCCTTCTATCGTATCTTTGGAATGGTGTATTATAACACCAGAAAATATGAAGCTGCCATTTGAGATTTGTTACAAAGTGAGACTATGCTCTTCTTCTTGTTTTCTTCTGCAGGCCACTGTCTATAAAATGTCAGCGACAAGGATTATGTATAATTTTCTGGTGTTATAATACACATGACCTAAAAATTTCAAAGGCGTCTATGATAAACTTTCTTTTTGCTTATACTATAGATCATATCATACAGACCATGCATCACATTGACACCCTCATCATCCGTGGCTTTTTCTATATGACGCTGCAGTGGATTGCGTTTTCTAATTCATATGGTCCTAGACACCGAACGGTGAAAGAGGCTAAAAATAATGAATGAAAGATATCTCAAAAAGAGGATGTGCTCTTAATATACGATATATACTCTATTTGCAGTCTCGCCTAGCAATACGATTTAAGAGACAAAGTGAGCTTACAGTTTAAAAATTGACATAGAGAGCATAGAACAACACACCATGAAAATCGTATATCAAAGCACGCTCCATACTACAAATCGCTAAAAAACAAACAAGAGCAACTGAACAAACCTAAATTAGCTAAACTGAATATGTTATAATCGGAAACAAAATGAACCGAGAAATAAATAATATGAAGGGAGAATATTGAAAAAATAATACAGAAGACTTGGAATTCGATATACAGTGTGTCTGACGGAATATGGTACATATAGAGTTCTTGTAAAAAAAGATAAAGAAGATAAAACTTCTCAAAATACGTAATTTAGTTAAAAATAGGTATTTTTGAAATGTATCGTTGCCTTTATCGTCTGGGTTGCCAGAGTTAGGGTTCCTGTTCCTCAATGACATTGGCTGTTGACATTGACGTTTGTTTAACTTTTTTAGTGGCACATACATCAATTTACGAGAATTTTTTGTAATAAATATACTCATATTTAACGTCTAAATATGTTATCTACTTCTTCAAATACATCGAACTAATATTATATTCAGTCTCAAACATGCGTAATGGTAACATAACCTAGTTTTAATGAAAACACCCATAATAACAGAAAGGTTAATATCATAGCAGTATATAAACAACCTATACGACGGCTTTTGGAGGCAGATATAGCAGCACTCTTTCGCAACAACTCCCCCACACTTGCGATTGGCGACTTCAACTCGAAAAACACCATATGGGGATGCCTGAGGAGCAATCCAAGCGGAAATAAACTATACACCTATATATCAAATCATGCAGTCCAGATATCCGCTCCCACTGAACCAACCCACTATCCGTACCGAAGAGATCACCGCCCTGATGTACTCGATATATGTCTACTTAACGACTTCCCATTCCCAATATCACAAAGGGTCGTATCGGAATTAGACTCAGATCATATACCTATTGTAATCACCTTCGACAGAACTCCCATGTCCAAAAACCTATTTCCTCGACTAATCCAGGGTTTCGTCGAATGGAAACAATTTCTAACAAGTATTAAACACAACAATAGTATGCCCAACTCGTATCGAATCAACAAATGACATAGGAACATTAAATTCAGCAATAACAAATGCTGTATCCCAAGCCACCGCCATACACACTAAACGCAAAGTCGACCACTTAACTCCAGCCACATACATCTTGACACTAATCAACAATAAAAATCGATTTAGGATAGATATGGACAAGAACTAGAGACCCTCTTATTAAACAGCAACTGAATCGCACAACTCGGGAAGTTAAGCTTTCCTTAGAAACCCATCGAATTAACAGCTACAAACAGTACATATCTGAACTTCAACCCCGAGATCCCTTAATGTGGCAAGCCACAAAACGAATATTGAAGCAACAACCTCTACCATACACATCAACAATCAAGTATACGCGACGGACTCTGAAAAATGCACTATCTTCGCTGATCATTTAGAAAGCACATTTACCACCGGGATCCCAGAAAGAAACGAAGATTTTGCACGAGTAATATCTAAAGAATTAAGCACTAATTTTCCTAACCTGGGATTGATTGCTCCAACTACTCCAGCAGAATTGATACTGCACATCAACAAACTTCAAGTCAAAGATCTACCAGACATGATCTTATACCGAATATCGTTATCAAACACTTTCCCAACAAAGTGATTGCCTATCTCACAACTCTATTCAACGCTTGTTTGAGGATAGGATATTTCCCAGATACTTGGAAGCACGCACATATTTTACTTTTCTCAAAACCTAGCAAAAACCCACTAAACTATCGACCAATAAGCCTTCTGCTCACACTTTCAAAACTTTTTGTGAAAATTATACACGCTCGCCTCATCAAATTCTTAACCAAACAAAAAATACTTCCAACTTTCCAATACGGCTTTCGCAAGAAATACTTAACCGTACATCAGCTATCTCGTTTGTCAGAACTAATAGCAAACGGTTTTGAGCAAAAGCAGCATACTGTAGCTGCATTCTTAGACCTTGCCCAGGCATTTGACCGAGTCTGGCATAATGGGTTACTTTATAAAATGCTTAAATGCAATGTACCTGATTACTTATTATGTATTATCAAGTCTTTTCTCACAAATCGCTCATTTGCGATCGGAATAAATTCTACATTATCGGAAAATAAGACTGCCACTGCCGGAATCCCACAGGGATCAATACTGGGCCCTACATTATTTAACATATTTGTTCACGATCTACCCTATCCCCCGAATGCAACAGTTGCAATGTATGCTGATGATACAGCCTTACTCTCTCAACACAACGACATCCTCCAAGCTACTCAACAACTACAAGATAGCGTTAACGTGATCACCGAGTGGTTTAATAAATGGTGCATAAAGCTCAATGTAACCAAAACAGAGGCAAAAATATTCACTTTATGTCGACCTAATGATCCGCCGAACATCTTAATAGACAACCAAATGAAAGGGTGAAACCCTGCAGATAGGGCGACATTGGCGTTTACCTCGACAAAAAACTCTCCTGGGCCATACACATCAACAAAAAGCTAAATCAGAGCTATACCAGACTAGCAATGCTATATCCCATCATTAACAGAAAGTCCCCGCTGAAACAAGAATGCGGAATATTGTTATACCAATCCATACTTAGACCAATACTCACTTACGCCTGTCAAGTGTAGGGAGCAGCACCAAAAACACATCTGAGAAAACTTCAAATATTTCAAAATAAGGTAATTAGCATACTCGTTAATGATCCATGGTTTATGCGCAACGCACAACCACATCGAGAAGCAAACATCCCCACCATCGAGGATTATATTAGGACTCTCTTCAAAAAGTATTTCCACAGCATCTCCCAATGTTTGTTAGAAATTAATATTAAAACATTTTATATAAAGATCAATCAGTGAAATACAATAATACAAGGCAATATTTGATTTGATGAATTGATTAATGTAAAAATACAATTGTCGATACCTGGTTTGTTGAGATTTGGAAATCAGTTTGACAGTAAACTTCATTAACTGTGATAATGACATTCAATTAATAGATAGAGATCTTGATTTAGCGAACCACCTGAGATAAGAGAACTTGATTTATTTTAATTAAAGAATTGTTATTAAATTTGAAAGGGCATCACATTAATAAAAGTATAGCTTTATATAGCCACATCATAATATATAAATTGACGCAGACAACGTGGGGCTTATAGTGATTGTTAGTCAGTTTGTTTATGACATTACTGAATATAATATATGGTGTTCAAACGAGGGGTTTTTAAAACCATGTTGCTTGACATTTATGACACATGTCGCCAGTAAAGAGGGGATATTGACATAATAAAAATAAACAGATTTAATTGTAACTGATAATAGTATATTATTATATGAGCGATTATGACAGCCATTATTCACGAAGATGACATTTGCGCCACAAGCCGAAGGCGCGTGGCGCAAGTCATCTGAGTGAATAATGGCCATAATCGCGAATATAATACGATATTTTATCTACTTCTATGCAATAGGAGCCTTGTGTTCATATTTCAGAATTATGACATTTGTGACAGCTGTTAACTTCAAAAGTCATTTAATAATAAGAATGAATTTTGTGATTGGCTACAACTTATTGAATAATGAAAATAGAATTTTCTGATTGGTTGCAATTTGCAAACTATTGAATAATGAAAATAGAATTTTATGATTGGCTGCAAACCGTGAATTATGAATCATAATTCATGGCCATTGTGCATTAGGAGTAGATAAACTAAGTTTATAGTTAATTTTGTATTAACAATTGTGAATTAAGGAACAAGATTGTAATAAAACAATCATAATTTAAAAACGTATCATAATTAATTTCTTTTTGAGAAAGATAAAGGAATAGAATAGGACAATCAATAAAAGTAACTAAAGAATATTATAAAGGGTCAATTTGAGAATAAAATATAAAGATTTATAATTGAATATAAAGGTCTGTAATTAAAAGTAGGTACATTTGAAAATTTAAACTAAAAAATGGCAGACAAAAGGGTTACAAGAAAAAGCAAGAAGACTGAAGAGCAAAAAGACGAAGGGCAAGAAGAAATGGAAGCAGTGACGAGTGGTGCTGAAGTGAAGTAGAGGAAATACAGCAAGGTGATCAG
>OW679198.1:42866089-42927474 GCA_940337035.1 Agriotes lineatus
GAAGTCACTTATCATACCGTGGCACGAGTTTTTATATGTCACCCTTAAAGAAGGTTGCCGTCAAGTCACTCTGCCTACTGCTCAATCTGTCTTTTAGCTCCTTCTTTAAACTTTTGCACTATTCTCTTACACAGCCATCGCTTTTAAACTGTACTCATCTGACAATACATTTTGGCTGTATTATGCTTTTCAGAGTCTACGCCTTCAGCTAGAAGAAAGGAAATTACAGCTTACAGTGCAGAGTTCATACTTAGAGGGCGCAGTAAGCTGTTATTTGATTTTTTGTGGTTGAAGGTTTGAAGTGCATAATGCAGTAAATATTCATTGTGAGATAAGTCGAGTTTATCAGCGACGCCGACGGCTGTGTGCGAGAATGGCGCAGAATTGAAAAAAAAATGAGCTAAACGACAATGCGAACGTTTCGCGGCAACCTTCTTTGTGGAGGGCATACAAAAACTCGTACTACGATGTGATAAGTGCCTTCATCGAAGTGGCGATATGTAAAAATGTAGCTGAGAGATGTACTTACATGTTCTATACAATAGATACTTTATATTAATTTTTGTTGAGAGCGGTAATAAAGCTCTTATGATTTATTTATTTATTTATTTATCTATTTATTTAGTTCGTACTCAGCCAACAGCCGTTAGGCCAATTATAGGCGTCGCTGTACATTTATGGGGACTTTAAACCCCAACAAAGACTGGCATGATGTTATTATGACATCCGGGACCAACTATTTCCGTGGTAGCCGTACCACGAAGCGCCGGGAGAAGTAGCCGTGGAACTCCCATCCCATTTCTGACCAGAAAGAGCGTTGCTTAATTCTACTGATCGAACGTGAACGCTTGTTCAAGCTACACCACCCAAGATATTTAAATTAATTTGGTAAATAGTCTTAACGCCACTGATGAAAATAAAAGATATTTACAACTTTGACTTTTTACGTTTCAAAGCGTTTTGATGCAGGGCAGACTACAAAATTTACTGAAAGTGGTTTCTACTTTTTCTTCTTCTGGTGGCGCCAATTATTGTTAGCTGTACTGAGAGCTATTGGTCCATTGTATTTCCTACCTACATTGCGATGGGTCTTGTTCGAAGAGCCCGGTTTCCAACGCCATGGAAAGAATCCTAACCACAGGAACGTTCCTTATTACCTGGGGTCCACCAGGCCGGTTCCAAAATGTTTATGTCTCAGTGTTAGGAGAGCTGCACATTGATATAGAACATGAATTGAGGTTTCTTCCTCCAACTGTCACTTCCTACAGGTGGTATCATTTACGAATTCAACCGTAAATAAGTTCTTCTGTAGGTGACCGTGTCTGTTAGTATACTAGTCACGATCCTAATATTTTTCCTACTCATTGATAGGAGAGTGAATGTGTTACCAGCGACATTTTCCTAATGAGAAGTTTGCCTGGCTTAGCCTTGCTATCGAAGCCCAGTTGGCACTGGATTGGTTATTTAGCCAGTGCTCAACTTGTCTTTTTGCAGTGCACTGGTAATTCCTAATGCTGGCTCAAGGCCGATGAGTGGCTCTTGAGAACTCCTTCTGGCTAGAGCATCAGCTTCTTCGTTACCTTCTATTTCACTATGGCCTGGTACTCATAGCAGTTTGACCCAGTTTCGTGTATCGAGTCTATTCAGTATCTGGCAACATTCCAGAACCAACATAGAGTTGATCCTGGGTGAACACAGTGCTCTTAGTGCTGCTGACTGTCTGTGCAAATGTAGATATGCAGATTGGAATAACCTTCTTGAAGGTTCTTCTGGGCACAGGTTAGGATGGCAAATACCTCCGCCTAGAAAACAGTAGGATATTTTCCTAGGGCAACGGTGAGTTTGACCCTCGCCTATATCCGTAGAGGCCAGCACCAGATTTTCACGTCATTCTGGAGCCATCTGTGTACCAGACAAAATCTTCTGGAGTGAGGAGGTGCTGTTGCTGTCACCAATTGTTCCTATCAGGGATGAGTACCTGAAATGCTTCGTAAAACATATAGAGCGGAGCCATAACATCGGCCCTTGTGAGAAGTTCTGGGACCGTCCCAAAATGTTGGATGATCCCTGAGTGTCTGCTCCCCTTTCACGGGCCACATATGTCGCTGGCTAAGTATGTAGGCTGACTTCTTAGTCTCTGACTCAATCACTAAAAGAAGAGGAGGAAGCCCCAGAAGCACCCTCAGAGCTGTTGTGGGAGCAGTGCGAATTGCTTCTGTTATACCTAAACAGGTCAATCTCTGATTATTGCCTTGCTAGTTGCCGCCACCAAATCAGAGCAGCATATGCTATTATTAGTCTTGTAGCAACAGTGTATAACGACTTGGTAACACGAAGCTTCAGACCCCAGCTGGTTTGAAAGGTCCGTCTTCATCTCCACAAGGAAGTAGTGGCCCTTCGAATTTGTCTCTCTACATGAGCCCTTCAGTTCAGCTTTGAATCCAGGATGACTCCAAGATATCTAACTGATTCGGAGGGCTCAAGAGTTTTACCGAAGGGTGAGGGCTCAATTCTTCTTCTTTTGGTGAACATGGCAAGTTCTACTTTGGTACGTTGCCTTATGCACTAGTTTTGTACAGTAATGAGGGCTTCTTGCATGATCTCACTTACTGCGCCAGCAAATTTCGAATTGTTAATATTGCAAGGTCATCAGCGTAACCTAGAACAAATATTCCTTTTGCAGACAGCTCCCTAAGTAGCCCGCCCATGACCAGACATCATAACATTGGCGACAAGACTCCTCCATGAGAACAGCCCCTAGTGATAGTTGCTATAATGAAGAGCTCCGTTTGTTGAGACAATTATCTGTCGTACCAACAGTATGGAACCGATTTATCTTATCAACGAGGGTTCGATCCCGTGCTCCTCGGCCGCTACACAGATAGAATCAAAGGAGGTGTTATCAAACGCCCCTTTTATGTCTAGAAATGTACCAAGAGGGAGCTCTTTGTGGTTCAGGGTTTCTCTATCTTGGAGACGATCGCATGGAGTGCCGTCTCAACTGACCTGCCTTGTTGGTAGGCGTGATGGGTGCAGCGGAAAAGCAACCAATGCTTCTGCTCCTGCACTTTTAGCAGGAAAGAAGTCAGACTGATAGGTTTGAAGTACTTCGCGGTATCATGCATTGTACGTCCCACTTTGGGTAAAAAAATTACTTTGACCGTTCTCCAGAGCACAGGAATGTGTCCTAGGGCCAGGCTAGTTCGGAAAATGTGATATAAGGTCCGTAAAAGCACCCGCTTTCCATGCTGTAGCAGAGCCGGAAAGGTTCCGTCAGCGCCAGCACTCTTATATGGTTCAAAGGTGAACAGTGTCCACTTCAAACAATTTAGACTAACTACTTTTGATGCCGTCCTCCAGTCAATCGTTGTATGCGCGATGCATGGATGCCTCTCAGGGGGGGCTTTTTGTACAAGACTGGAGCCGGGCAAGTGAACATCAATGAGATGATTATGAGCTGCTTCCCTGGTACTCCTTCACATCACTTCCGAATGATGGCATTTTGTAGAGGTTTTCATCCACATTTTTATTTTTAAAAACCTCACTGGGATCCGGAACCAAACTCTTGACCCTTAGATCAGTAGCCAGAATACTTAACCACTAAGTTACCTAGCTCGGCAATATCAATAATATTATACGCACAAATTGGTCTTGTATAACTATAACTTTGGTGTTTACTAAAGTTGATCGAATGTGTTTAAATAAATGCTGCACATCTAGAGTGAGAAATATTTTACGATTATCAAATTATGGGTGAACAATATAATTTTGAATATAAGTTTTACGAGCTTCTATACTAAAATGCTTCCATAATGCTTGATTAGTGTTCGACCTATATCGGTAGTAACAATCACAATGTTAAAGCCAATCCTTGATATTAGCACAATAATTTCTTTGAGATCTTCTGTTAAATATAACACATTGTTATATAAATAATCGATATTTCTGACCTTACTGTGAAAATTGTAAGACGACAAATCGGGAAAATACTAGTGCCATTCGCCCCAACGACGTTACGATGTTTTATGTGAAAAAAATTTTCGTCTGCTTAACTCGTCGCGAGGTCGATACTCGTTAATCAGGGCGAGGACTGAGCGCCACCGACTTTGAGTTCTTCTGGAAGAGAATTGTTATTTCCAGTTCTTTTTACTTCCTTTTACAATAAAGGAAGTATTGGATTCACACCAAAAATTTGAAATCTTTACGTTTTAGGGTCCCTTGAACCCAAAAAACAAGTTTTTGTTCATCGGTCTGTGTGTGTGTGTGTCTGTCTGTCTGTCTGTCTGTGAACAGAATATATAAAAAACGAAAAGAGGTATGGCTTTGAAACTTCATATATAAGTTTTGTGTACTATGTAGATGCGACAGCAAGCTTTTGAAGAAAATCGCATAACCGAAAGTAGGTGTTTACTCTTGTGATTTTTCAGCTTTTTTTCGATTTTTTTCAAAAACGGCTTAACCGATTTTTTTTAAATTTACATTTTTATTACATTTTCAATGTACATTGATGTGAGATAGGTAATTTTTAAGTTAAATACCTCTAAAATGGGTTTCTTTTGTTTTTTTTTATTAACTCCTATTTTAAACAGAACACCCGGTATATTATTACATTTTTTAAATTCAGCTTAAAATTTTAGAGAAAATTTGTCTCTTCAACTAATGCTCTATTTTGTACGGTATCTGTAGAACTTGTAATTTTTGAAAAATTTTGACAAATGCTTAAAAATTAAAAATCAAATTTTTGACTAATTATAAGATTACTGTAAAAGGAAGTTGTGTGCGTGTCACACCAGATTTTTTAAGTGAGATTAGGAAATTGATTGGCATGTTTTTTGGCTTGTTCTAAGACCAAAAGTTCCGATCAACACGGGTCCCCAAGTTTTACGTGTTCGAAATACAAGGTGTTGAATGTAAGAGAAAAAAATCGTAAATGTTATTAATTAAAAAAAAAACGTCTTGGAATATTAATTACGAATTTGGTGTGTTTACATGCGGCGCCAAGGAAAATTTTTTGTGTCGGTAAACGTTCGGCAACTTTTTTGCTGACGGTGAGGCTGACATTCCGATGCTAACAAGGCATGGAGGATGGCATTCTAACAGTCGTTGAACGATACATAGAGGAAAGTGTCTCAAATAAGAGAAAAACATAGAAAAAGGTTATTAGTGAGACAGGACCAGCTTTGTCGACATTTTTTTCGCTAACACAGCAAAACCAAGATAAACAAAACTCGTTAGTATTTGTAAGAGCGCAGATAGGAGCTTCAGTAAATATGCGATAAAATACTATTATTTGAACTAAGGTGTCTTTTACAATCGTTACAATGCATTGCACTTTATTCGGTGTAAATTAAGTTATGCAGCTTAATTTTCAGTCTTCTCACTTTCACATGGACACTACGGATAGGGTGGCTACAATTCGCGTGTTCTGTAGGCTAGCTCCACAACGAAACAATTATATGTATAGCAGCCATATTCCATCAATTTCTTTAATATAATTATGGTTATATAAGTACCAACTTTTTTAAATATCTCTCTTGTCGGAAACGTCAAAAATCAAATTATATAAATGTTTTATCTGCCTTAGTTGGAAAAAAGAATTACGATAAAGCCAATGTATAGTTTCTACATTATTTTGTTTTAGAAATATAACGTAAAACTTAATTTGACAAGACGCAGTGGGCTGTCATGCTTTTATAGTCAGATATTGCTAAGGCATGTTGTTTTTTTACTCAAAACGTCAAGAGATGATTGTCTTTCGACAAATGTATAGAAACACTATTTTGCTTACTATTAGGTATATTTGCGCAAAATAAGATTGTTGTGATTTGGAATCAATCACCCTTGACTGCTTTTACTTAAATCAAAGAATTTACGATTTAATAACCGCATCTAATACTGTTATTCATTTTTAAGCGGTTGAATTAATATAAATAATACTGCCTTTTATAATAAGAGCTGAACTTGATGTGCTTATTAAGCATTCAATAAGCATGCAAAAGGTAATAAAGTTGTATGACGCATTAAACCGCTCTCTGTTCTTTTGTATGTTGGCTTTTGCACTCTCCTTGTCAAGTATAAATCTACAGTGTGTCCATTGAGTGCTCCGGTCTTCAATTACGCTTTACCATTTTTGATAAAACGTTTGATTGAGGCGATCCCAATGGGACTGCAAGGGGCACATTTTAAAAATTATTTTGACGTATACAAAATGTCTCAAAAAAGTTTGGCTCGAAAAAGGTTTTTAAATGGAACATCCATCTATGGCTATTTAAACCCCTATGGGTTCTAAATTCAAGTATTATTTTTATTTTAAATTGCTTTCACTGTTTCCAACTTATAAACGTTTTTAGTACTTTTTGTCAATATCAAGCCTTCACTTTTAAATATTTCTTCCGTAAAAATTACGAGGGTTGTTACCTAGTATACAAAACTAGTAAACTTTCATAAAAACGGGATATTTTAATGCAGGGTGTTCAAAATACGGGTAAACTTTAATATCTTCAATCTTTATTTTCCCAATTTTTTAAATGGAATACCCTATTTTGTATTACACGAATAAATACAGACTTAATTTTTTTTTGTGAGCCAATAGGTTATACTTTATTCTAAAGGGTTTTGAGAAATTAAGCTTTTAATAAAACATCACGATAAATGTGTATTATTTGGAACATGCTTTATAATAATGCTGATAGAAAAACCGATTTAACGGTTAATCGACTTTCGGTTAACCGTGGTTTTTTCATAAATCGAAAACCGGTAAACAGTAGACCCAAAACCAGATTTTAAACCGGTTCATGAACTGGTTTGTAAACTTGTTTAAAAGCTGTTTTGAAAACCGATATACGAATCAGTTTGAAAACCTGTTTATTACCCTTTAAAATCGATGTCTAAACAGGTTTAATAAACGGAAACTGTTTCTACTTTAAAAATGTGGAAATTGGAAAAAATAATATAAGATGTTGATTACTTCTTTAGATTTTTTATTATTTACCGAAAAGTAGTATGTTTGCATAACTTTTACGTTTTTTATGCAAAGCGCTTTTTTTAGGAGAACTATTTTTCAATTCTAATTAATATCTATTTAAATAATTTCTAGAAACTCTAAACTAGCCTTGTTAATGAATTACTGTTACAAATGTTCTTTTGCAGTGATCTAAATGAGATTTTTCCTTATCCAATTTACAGGTTCTAAAAAATCTCCTCATTTAGACAACTATAAAAGAACATTTACAGTATTTCTGTAACAGTAATTCATTATCATGTCTAGATTAGAGTTTCTAGTCATGAAAATAGATATTAACTAGCAGTCCAGTGAGACAAATGTCTCATTTAACGCGCCTTCAAACCTCGATCGGTTAGGCAACCACCCAGACCTGGAAGGTGTCAAAGTGGTTGCCTAACCGATTGAGGATTTAAGGCGCAGAGGGTCGCAGCTACGTTTGGCGGCCGAAACAGTTTTTATTTAATACGCGTTCTATTTGAAAAACGGTCTTTTTGTGATTTCTCGAAAACCGGAAGTGTCACGTGACTGAAATTCGGTTCCTGACCTGACATGACCATTCCAAACATATAACTTTAATAACTTTTTTCTCTATCTCTTACGGTTTGGCTGCTGAAACAGCGTCCCGGATAAAACAGCGTCCCAGACAGACACGTCTATTAGATAAAGGATTGGAATTGAAAAATATTTCACCCAAAAAGCGGCTTGCATAAAAAACGTAAAAATTATGCAAACATACCACTTCTCGGTAAATAATAAAAAATCTAAAGAAGTAATCAACATTTTATATTATTTTTTCCAATTATAAATCTTTAGTCTTCACATAAACAAATTGAATTTTAATATTAAGTCTTGTATGTGAAATTTTGAAAATATAATAAAAAAATGAAAAACTATGTTTTAGCTAAAGTTAAAAAAACTAGTTGTTTTCTGGCCTTGAGATTGTTCAGTTAGCTAAAAATAACACACTAAAAGAAGCTCATTGAAATTTTACTTAATTTCCGAAAAAATAGCACTTGTTGGAATTTGACTTCATTTTCTAACTAAGTAAAACTCACTCGGTATATATGATAGGGGCTAAATAGATTTTTTAGACAAGCACAAATTATTGACGTAAAACGTTTTTTTGAAAAATCAAAAATAATTTTTTTTCCATATTATGCCGACTTTTTGGCACTGTATATCACTGTGCTTTGTATATTTTTTGTTTTGTTTTCTTTTCGATTTCTTTTGACCATAATATATGGTTTAACTTCTGTAGTCTGCTGTAGTCTTTCATTTTAAAATTTCCTTGTTGGTTTATTATTTCTTCTTTCTTTTGGTGGCTGTCTGCTTTTCATTTTGGCTCTAACTAATATATGATCGCTATATGGGTCGGCTGCTCTATGGCGTCTAGCGCCTATTATATTTCTCATGTGTTTATTTTCGATGAGTATATGATCTATCTGGTTAATATCTCCGGTACTTGGAATTATCCCTTATGTATTTATTTATGTTGGAAGTATGTTGTTGCTGTTCTCATTTCTTTTTCCGTCGCAAACTCTATTATTTTTTCCATTCTCGTTGGTCTCTTCTTGTTTACTGGGGTTTTGTATTGTTGGTTTGTATCATATCTTGGAAGCCCATTATACAGTTGCTCTAGATTCCCATAAAAGTGTTCTTTAATTTCAGCCTCGTTTATAAAGGTTATTTTTCGGTATCTGCTTCTAATACTCAACATACACATTCTACTGGATACTAGCATAAATTCTACCACTCTCTTCTTGATCCTGTTGCTTATTAGAAAGCATGTATCCAGCATTCTGCTATCGTTCCCGCTATTGAAAAATACATAGTCTCTTAATTGATTTGTGCTATTTCTCTTCTGCTTTGATTCTTGTATTGCTAAAACATCTATGTTATATGCTATATTCTCTCTATGTTATATTATGTACCTTTTACGGTATGTGTTGCTATATACATTTGTCTGTCTTTAGTTTGTAGCTTCATTTTGATTCTCTTTTTCTCCTTCACTTGCCTTGTTTGGTTTTCTACAGGTGCCGTTGGTTGCGCTCTGATACGGCTGGGCTCTTTGTTTATTCTACTGTCTTATTGCCCAGCTACCACGGCTACTTTATCGGTTAGTTTTTTGAAGGAGATTTATTCTCTTCTAGGTCACCCTTTTCCTGATTTTACATCCACTTAGTGCTTGCTCTCTATTGTAATTTTATTGTATCACACTTTTCCCCTTTTTTCCAATTTTGCTACAGCCCTTATTGTTTTTTGCACTTCTCTCTCCTTAACTGTGAGGTCGTTGTCGATACCAACCTTTGCTTCTTTATAGTCTCTTAACTTACTCTTATATTTCACTACTTTCGCCTTCTTTTCGAAACTGCTCATTTCAACAACACATTTATATTCTGATTAATTTTGTGACCCGTTTTAGGTCAGGCGTTTACTTGTAGCTGTTGTCTAATAAAGTTTTCCATTCATTCTCTGAGCATGTTATTGTGTGTTGTATCGATCCTTAATCCCTTCACTACAATATTCTTCTTATTTTTTCTTTTTCGTACTTCTCTATCTTATTTTCCATATTTGCTTTGATTCTTTAACTTTTGACTTTAACTCTTCTACTTTTTTTACAATTTATCTTCCATATTCTTAATTTTTTGCTGTGATTCCCTTACTTCGAATTTTAATTGTTTTTCCTCTTCCTGAAGCCGACCTATCTGCTCCTTGAATTTCTTCTTTTCCCTTCTTATTTCTCTAACCTCTGTCAGTACCGCATTGATCAGTTCTTTCATCTAATTTTCTAGCGTTCTTCTGACGACCCCATTGCTTTTTTGCTTCTCTTGAATACATTTTCTTCATTACTTTTACTTTGACTACATTGTTTTTTCCTCTTCTCCCCTGACGTATAGTCTTGGCTGTCGGACATTTTTACTACTTTTTACTTATATTAGCCAGTGCCAGGTACTAAATCCCCAGTCGACCTTTCTAAAGATCTAGCTCCTACCAGCTGCCCAATTCTTGTCGTTATTACTGAGTTTATATTGATGCTTCACCTCTTTTTTTCCTTTGACTGCGATCCTACTTATATCTACTAAAGCAGAGGTGCGGAGGTGAGGTTAAACAAGCATCATTCTGTGTGTGCGGCCCCTCAGCAGCTTTCGAGCTGCTGGGGGTCATTAAATTCCCTGTTGAACTGATTTGTTAGCTGTCGCGAATCCCTGGGTTTGCTGTGGGTGTGATTTGTTTCAATTGGGGTTACGAGTGACAGTCATCAAAGCAAGTTAAAAGCAACAGGTAGCTAATTAGCAAGGGTAGTGCTTTGTGTGTAGGGGGTGAACTTCAAGTGTGAGGCAATGTAGGATTGAATAACCAACAAAAACCTTCCGTCGAATATCGTTGTATTTCTGCAAAACGACCTACTGGCGGATTTTTAAACAAAGGGAATTTTTACGTGCTTAACTACCAAGAAGGGCCGTAATTGGTCCACAAATTTAACCCCTTGCTGCTAGTCGTTTCTAGGATTTATAACTTGCAGCCTTCCAAAGAGAAGATTTTATCCCCCAGGTCATTTTACACCCAAGAAGGTCGAGATACACAACTGAAACCCGCTTTTATATACTCTAGTTAATCCGTTAAGGGGTGCTTTTGCTGTAAGACCCCCTAGCTAAACCTGTCGTCGCTTTTGAAATTAAGCCGCCTGGACACTATGAAGGTATTGTGACTTAATATATACAGTGATACGCCATTACAAACATTTAGTGACGCATTTTGATTGCTGTTTCAGCTATTTATAGGCTGGTGTGCGTAATCTAAATTCATATGTAACCTGTGGCTATTTTTAGCCTGCTTCGTTCGGTTTTTGTTTATAAGATTTGAAGAAAACACAACTGTTATTTTGGTCACAGCGGGTGAACCCCCCTGTTTTATAATCAAATTAATAATTAATTACTTTTAACAGAGCTTTGTAGACTAGTGGTTCCTGAGTCAAGAGAATAACTTCTCTGATGCGAATGCCGGGGAAGTACTTCTCCACCTTTTCTGGCCTCTGTTTCATTCTCTATCCCTCCTTTATCGCAGCCATTTTATATATTTTTTACTTTTTAATTACTTAAGTAAGAGTACTAACCCATTTCGTTCTATCTAATGTCAAATATTGACATGCCTATTTAATTTCAATAGATTTAAATTGATTTGATTGTTGCTTTTTATTTTTATTTTTGCATGTGACTAAATATATAGGTGTACTTTTCTTTTATGTATTTTGTGTAAAATGTGCCGGCGGCATGCAAGTTAACCGCCACAAGGTAGGTTCGTGGATGTTCAAGTTGGGACGTCTTATATAGCTAGCACTAAAACTAAGCAACTATCCTTCTCATTCGGAGTTCAAAGAGGGTATTTTTAACCTAACAAAGTCCGTGGCGCTTATTTCCTCTTCGTTTTGTTTACAATTATCAACCATTGCAGCAGCATCTCGCTCTAATCTATGTTATATCAAATCGAACCCTCTCTCCCACTAAGTTTAGCTGGCAAACTTGCTGGTATAGGACTCTTGTAACGTAATATAAGTGATTTTTTGATTTTTCTGAATTGTTTAAATTCCGATTTAGACTGTAACACCTTGTATACCATCTAATAGCGGTTCTCCATACTACTCTGTTTAAAAATACTGTTTAAAGACGGCAAATTACTAGTTGTTGTAGAATGCTGCAAATTTTACTAAAAAAAGTCAATATTATTTATTAACCAATCCACCTTAAAACAGAATACAAATTCTGGACACAAGGCATTAAATGTATATAGAACATGCATATAAAGGCGTAACTTAAGAATATGTATGTATGTATAATCTGTATCCTCATTTACCTTCCGGTGTAGAGGCTGGTGCTTTATGCGCTGGCATACAATGATAAAATAAAATACATAGCTAACATAGAGATATTAAATTATCTCCACGATAATTTAATATTTTTCGCACAGTTTTTATTTTCAAAAGTGACAAGCGAGTGAATTACGTCTTCTTCGCACGTTGCCATGGGTGACGTGTTTTTATGTTATATTACAACACGCTTTACCATATTACATCTCTGTTACGATCGTAAAAAATGCGTATGATACACGTATTTAAGAGCACTAGTGACATTAAAAGCACTCCGATTCGCGTCGTACTCTCAAACTCGTCACACGTGCTTTAAAGGCTTACTTATACACTTGTATCATAATATATTATTAAACCCGAATCTTGCAAAGGAATATTCAGGAGCAGATACTTACGTACCACCTTTTTGAAGAAAAATACATTTTGAATGTTTTTATAAGTTTCTGGAAAAGAGTTGTCTGGGTAAGCGGATCCCACTACTGGTTGAAGCTTTCCTAATACAGTTTGTCTTACTTTATTTCCTCTTTAGACCTAGTGTCGCGATAGTGAATAACACACGCTTTCGATATTATCACATTTGATTTACTTACAATGCTTAGTAATTGATGAATTAGTTGTTAGATCACTAATTTATAACACTTGAACAATTTCATTAGTTCACGAATTTGCGTAAAAGAATTAAGATTAAATAATTCGTTTAGTGATTTGTTCAGTATTTGTTGTAATTTCTGCATAAAGTACACAGAAGTCGTTATTAGGTAAAGGAAGTGGGATTCAACGTTTCGTATCGTACATTTGAGTTTTTTGGAATGAGGCGATCACATATTTTCAAGGCTGTTACATGAGGTTTCCATATAAGTTTTTCATAGATATTTTGTCCGATTCATGAAGTTTTTTCCGATCTTCAGGAAGACTGCCTCGGTATACCATGAAAACAGTTATTTCAGCATTAATTGTTAATGCGTTTTGAGCTAACCAATTCTGCTATAGTTTCAAGTCTTTGTTGATCATATCTTCCATTTCATGATTGACCTGGTCTTCATAAAGTAAAACTCTATTGTTCGCAACAAAAAAGTATCTCACTTTAAGATTAGCGACTGTTAGACTTTTTATACATAAAGTTTAGTTTAATTTGAGTTTTACTTGTTTTAGGATTTAAATTGCATATCCTTGCTCTTTATTAGTTGGAATTTATGATCGATACGAGAAGTATCACTGAGTTCTATATCAATGTTTTCTACTTCTACATGTATTATCAGTTGATCGATTAAAGGGGCGGTTGTAGGTACATTTTTATTTACAAAAATATAACCGTGCAAAATGATGGTTTCACACAACGGAGTGTTTTATTCTTATTTCTTCCCATTAAATTGTATGTAGCTATCTACGCCCAAAGAAAGCAGTCAAAATAGAAACATTTGTTGATTCTAAGTTTACAACTCAAAATAATTCTTAAAAATAATTGTTAAGATGTAATGTATCTGTGCAGTATGTAATTAATATTCCAAAATTTTATAAATTGATTTTGTTGGCATGCTCGCGCCCTACTCGGGACGGTCCTGCTATCTGTCAATAAGTGGCATTGCCCGATTGAACATCGTTTGCAATAGACTCAAGATTGCCACCTTTATGCCACAAAATTTACTTGTGTTAGGATTTGGTGTCGTATGGGTTTATTTGTGAGCTTATAGAAGCAGCTAATTAGGCCGAGAACTAGAGGATTGAATTAAACAGATTTGTAGGCTTTCGGGACCTGGACGTTTGCAGATTGCTGTTTGAATTGTAACAAATCGTACGAGCTTTGCGCTCACACTCTTCTGATTTTGTTCAAGGCTGCTCGTTTGCTTTCCAATCGGATAATGCATATACGAGGCCCTTCGGGGAAGCTCGCGACGTATCCTGGTCAAGTTCTACCGCGGAATTCGTAGTTCTTACGGGCAATGGTCGTATACGGGGAACTTTCAGCAAGGTACGTATCTACTGCACCGAAACTGTGTTTACGAGGCTTGAGGGTTCGTGAAAATGTAGTTAGTGCACGGAAAAGTGGTCACCTAGAGACTACGGGCTGTCAGAACTTTTATTAGTGTAGGTTCTGTTCTGGGATTTTGGGAAAATACACCTAGTGCAACGAGACGGCGTTACCTAGATTTTACTGGAAGGTTTGGGTGGTGATTAGGCACCTCACTGAGCCAGCGCCGGTGCGTAATTAGGATATGTTCCTCTAGTTTAGGATAAGGTTTAGACTAGGTGAGAAGGCATTTGCAAGTTACTATGCTAGAGCTCGATTTTTCCATGGGAATCGATAGCGGTTTCGGGACTTTGCTGCTGGGCTCTCCAAAGCTTTTTCTGACTAGAGCTGACAGGGTTTTCAACCCCGCTCGTGGCTGAGGCATCTTCGGCTAGAGACATGCGGAATCAAATTCTTCTTTACTGATACGAATTTTTTGCTTTGATATGGTTTTGGGGCCCCTTCTATCGAGAAAGCTTTGCTGGCGGAAGATCAGTGGGAGAAATGATAACTGCGTCGTGAATGCATGCATGGCGCCGCTCACTTGAATCATGCAACGCACAAAGGATTGATATCTGAAAAAAATGTAGCAAGATGGTCGAGTTATAAATAATTTAAATTATTTTCTGGAAACATTTGCATAGGAGCAAAAATTAGAATGTTATTTTTAGGCTTATTTATATCATCAGCAGTATCTATTATATTGGCATTCATCAATGAATATATTGCCAGTACGTGAATTAATAGCATACGACAGTTTATCACAAAACCTGTAAATTAAACACATTGTTAATTTTAGCTCAATGGTTATCTAGTTGCACATGTGTGCATATACATTTTTCAATACATTAAAACTAACCTTCTCATGCACATATATTGCTGCGGCAGCACCTCTTGTTTCTCTGCAAGAGTGCACTGATGTGTGGTATGAGACATTAAATACATTTATTTCTGTAGATTCTTCAGCATAGGATGTATAGCAATTGCTTTTGTATTTATTGTTGGATCGCACAACACATTGTTTGTTTGCTTTATTGCACTCATTTTCAACATGATTATTTACTTCAGCTTTCCTGTTTTGATATTGTTAACAATGTCAATATCTTTCTTTATCCCTTTTAATATTTAGTTGTTGTTCATTCGAAGGAAATTTCATTAAGCGTCTATAGAGCCACATTTGAAAAACTTGCAATTAGCTTATGGTGACCTCTCTAATCTTGTATCTAAATTTAAATAGTGTCAGCCCACATTATGTTATTGAACCATTTATTGTTTACAAGGATTCTTGGGTCCGCATTTTGAAGTGCTTCCTTGAAAACGTTTTCTGAATATAAATTGAAGATTATGTGAGACTGAATGCATCCACGTTGAATTGCAACAGCGGTTTGATGTCAATAGGAGTTCTTAATGATACGCATATATTTGTCATTTAGTCTTGTTTTATATAGAATGTTCATGAGCTTTAAGTGTTTTACTATGTCAAAAGCTCTTTCATAGTTTATGAAGCATGCAAATACGTCGCAGTTTACATCTTGGCATCTCTGCCTCCCTTGTGCGTTCCTGAAGGCAGCGTTGAAAATTGTCTTTGCTACAGCTATAGATAAGAGTGTGGATATTCTTGACCAAGGTCATAGTCATTCATTATTGTTCTACAGTTTCTTGAGAGAGCTGTGCTTCTTAGGAATGTGTTGCAAGACGAAAACTTCGTTACGACATGAATTTGACATCCAAAATACTCAACCGCCAGTTACCCGATAAAACGACACACATCGGAAAATTGTCGGATCTGTTGCCCCAACTATATTACAAGGGGTTGTAACAAAAGTTGCCGATTAAGATTCAGATGGAGAATGGGAGATTCATTACGACCTTAATTACGGCAACGACCCGGTAAACGAAAGAAATATGTTGATTGACCAGACGCCATCACTTTACTAAATCAAGAAAAACACAGGTGAGCTTACCGAGAAAGTGGAAGTGGTGGCCCAACCTTTTTAATCCAACAGTGGCAGTGCTTAAGCGACGGTCCACGTACAGCTGCGTTGGACTTACCTTACTTGCATTTTCTTACAGCTAGATGAATTCCTTTACAGAGGAATGCATAATAAAATAACACATGCAAACGTCAAAAATCTACTAAAGAACAGCACTTCTGATTAAGCCGGAACTATATTAACCTTGAAATATGTAGGTAAACAATGAACATTAAAAGAAATACTCGGTAAAAGCTAATGTTGTTAATTGCGCAACATTTAATCTAAATACAAGTGGTAAACTTGACAGCAAATACCTAACTGACTCAAAAACGGTAACAACTTTAATTACGCAATGATTAAAGTAATTACAGACAGTAAAACTTGACGGCAAATAATAAAAACTGACTTAATGGCGGTAATTACTATTCGAAATCTTAATTTTAAAGTACAACAACTACCTTGCGTACAAATGGCGGCACTTACTCATAAAATGAGGCGAAGGCGCAAGGCCACCGCCGCCGCAGAACGAAACTCTGACACTTCTTGCTTTCTCCAAGTCTGGCTGTTGAATGTTGAAGCTCAAGGGAACGAGCGCGTGCATTACTTATCTTACTCTTTCTAACTCACACAGAAACGTCCGGGTTGCGCCACTATTGCATCATATTTCGTCAGAATTTCGCACAAGGAATGGTATACTGAGACTAGACATGTTGATATCCAACCGTAAAAATCGCAAACAATGGGCCGCTAAACTGGTAATTACAATAAGGCGTCAATTATACGGTAAGCAACCATATGTGAATTTGTATTTGTATTTGAAATGAACGAAATTGAGTTTTAAAGCATAGCTAAACTATTAATTTGGGGCTAAATAAAACGGGAAAGGTACTAGTATTTGGAATATAAAAGCAAAAATGCGCAAAATTCAGAAATTGTCTTTACAAATGGGAATAAAGGTAGAATGCTGCCATTCTATAAATATTTCACCTGTGTTGTATATAAAATTAAAAAGCTTTGTACTGATGTTGATAGCATTTTCGTCTAGCAGTTTGAGGAGGACGCAGTGTAAACCAAGTGCATTTTTAAATTTCTCGTTTTTTGGCTTTTTCTACTTCTTGCTTGAGAAATGCGGCACTAGCTTCGTAATTATTATTGTTTGTACTATATCTGTCATATTTCTATATATATTCTTTCTTCGTGTCTACCTTTGTACTTCTTTGTATAATGAGGTTCCCGTCCGTCATTCTTCCTGTTATTTTGGGTCGATATATTTCAGCAACAGCGGCAGATTGAAACTGTCATGTCTGGTTTTTAATGAGTTTATTTCGTCACATTTTGAGTTTAGCCGTTATTGTTTTGCTTTTATAATTTTATTTCTTTATCAAGAGTTACGTAATCATGTTTATTTATACTTTTAAACATCAGTTTGAGAACTTTCTCATCAATCCATTCCTTTTTCTTTATATTTGTACTTGCTTTGAAGCATTTTTGTACCGTATTCCTCAGTGTTTTTCCAATCTTCCTTGTTGATTATTGTCTTTGGGTGAGTATTGGGTCTATATTATTGGTTACTTAAAATTTTCTTTTCTTGTTATTTATTCTTACTATTATCTTGAATTTTGTTTTAACTGTAGCAACCAGATGTACATGGTTTGAACTTATATGTGAACCAGTTTGTGTTTTGACTACTTGAAAGCTATCATGTTAATAGGTACTTCCTTCTTCAGCCGCAAACCAATTCACAAATACACTTTGGAAGCAATTGAAAGAAAAGTTAAAAGTATAACTGACTATGTAACATGTAGTATGAATACAAGAAAAGAAGTTAAAAATGTGAGAGTGTACAGGCGGGCTGAATTTAATAGTGACCTCAAATTGGGGATAGAAACATTTTAGTTTTGTAGGCATGAAAACAAGAAATTAAACAATATGAGAGACTGAATATAGAAAAAGTATTAAATAAAGAAATTGCGGAAAAGTATAGTAAAAAATTAATACAAGAGACCATACAACACATAACAGGAGAGGAAATGAAAATTATGGATATGGTAAAATAAATATGTGACAAGAAAAAGATAAATAAAAACACCAAAATAACACGATGCTGATGCGATGCGATAAGACAAATGGTCAAATAGAGAATAGAAGTATGGAAAAAGTACATGATAACAAATGGAACGTAGGGCAATAAAGGTTATATATGTAAGACAAGCATGGCAAATGGAATAGTGAACGCTACAAAAAGGAAGTCATGGGAGATGTTGGTTGAGAAATAGTAAATCTGTATATAGAGTATATAGAAAAAATTAGACGAAATGCTGGTATATGATTAAGACTTTAAAAGGAAGGAAAGTGACAAAATTTTGAAATATAAAAGACAAAACAATACCTAGTTATTATAAATCCAAAGGAGATACTATGCACATGGAGAAGATACTACGAAGACAAATTTGCTATAGAAGATAATACTGAATGAGTACGGCAAGACTGACGTAAGAGCATGCACACTCGATACGACTATTAATATCAAAATATATGGAAACAGAAATGCATTATTAATGGGATACACAGACTTAAAGCCGCTTTTGATAACTTATCTAGGAAAAAAATATGGAAAATACTGCAAAAATATAAAATAGACAATAGATTAACTAACAAACGACTTACGAGATTGAAGCGTGTCATCAATGAGGTCGCCCACTTTCGTAAGGGGCTTTATCAGGAAGAGAAGCAAAAGAGCACGATAACTCAACGTGTAAACCACGCCAGAGGTGAAACTCTTCTAGAGATCGGAAGGAGAAAGGCGAGAATGTATAGGCAAATTCCGTCGCGGTTCAGCAGGTGCCGTCGCGGTTCAGTGGCGATGGGCGGAGCTTAGGAATTAACACTTTCCACATAGAAAGAAAAGAAAAGCCTTCGTCCCAATTGAGATTGTTGGGGTGTTTGCAAATCTCAATGAATTCGGGAATATTTCTGCTAAAGAAGAATGAAGGTTTGCAGATAATGGAAGTTTCATTAGAAGGATCTTACGGCCGGCATGAGTTCGTATTCGGCGATGGTTGATGATGAAACGAGACCCGACTTGCCACAGCACTCGTGCTCAGAGATAAGAGTTTTTACTGAACGACGTGTTTCAAGGATACATTCTAAACGTTTTAGAAATTCTTGTGCATTCTTTAAATCCAACCCAATTGTTTTCTACGGCTTGTAAAGCGAGGTTTAAAGGTGCATTAGGGTATAATTAAACTGCATTTAATGAAAGCAAAACATGACTTTTGGTAGATTTACTTATTTTGTCATTCAATTCTTTGAAAGGCCGAGAATCTTTAACGCAGTTTTTATTATTTTCCTCATCTGAAAGACGAAGGAAGTATTGTAATCACGAAACAATGATCTTCCGAGATTTCTTCAGATCTTCACGTTTCAGGATCCACAGATGACGAAAAATAGGTTTCTCAATTCCGTTTGTCTGTTTGTCTGTCTGTCTATCTGTCTGTCTGTCTGTTTGTTTGTCCGTCTGTGGCGGTATAACTCAAAAACTGTTTGTTGGAGGAAGACGATATACATATTATGTATCTACCTGGCATAAAACCGTGAAAATTTCAGACAAATACGTATATACAAGGTGGCGCAAAAGTCCTCACTCGATTTCCTAAGACAGTAACTTTGTTTGTAAATGAAAAGAATTGGTTCTGTTTGTTGATTATGTTTATTTAGACGTTTAATTTTTTTCCCATTAAGTCTCGAAGGCAATATCAGTCAAGTGGACACCGCCAGAGTTGATGAAAATTTGGGCTCGTTTCACAGCATTTTTCATGACTTTTCTCAAAACTTCTGGCGATAAATTCTCCACTTCTAGTCAGATGTTTTCCTTTAGGGCCGCCAAGGTCTGTGACTTGTTCGTATAGACCCGTGACTTCAGAAAACCCCAAAAAAAAGAAGTCTGGAACGGTCAAATCGGCCGATCTTGCGGGCCAGTGCAGATCTCCAAAATGAGAGATGAAGCGGTCGGGAAAAGCTTGCTTCAGAATATCCACTGTCGTTCATGCTGTGTGTGCGGCTGCACTTGTAAGGGAACATCGTTAAGTTTTTCACCAAAATTCGCTGTAAAGACCGTCTACCGATACCCAAGTGCGTGGCCCATCGTCTGGTGGATGTTTGAGGGTCCTCTTGGACATCTGCAGCCACAGCAGCGATATTCTCGACCGAACGGCTACTCCGGGGCCGGCCACGTCTGAAACTGTCCCGTATTGAGCCAGTCTGCTCGAGGCGAGTGGCTAAACGCCACAGTGTTTGCACATTTGATGCCACAAGACCAGGGAATCGACAACAAATTTCACGTGGAGCCAAAAGCACTGACCGATTATTTATCAAAAACATTGACACAAATTATTCCGCGTTTTTGAGGAGTATAGCGATCCATGGTTTGTCTATATGTATTCTGCTTCTGTTTGCTTCACGAATGTCAAAGTCGCGATGACATAAGATGCCATTTGCAAAAATGAGAGCATGTTCCGATAGGGTGATTACTTTTGCGCCACCTGTTACAAGGTGAGCATCTCAAAAAATATTTTTTAGAAATTTTTACTTGAATTGAGAAATACATGAAAGTAGTAATTTGTACATAGCACAGGCTTTATCCTTGACAAAACTGGGGCCTAACAGATACAGGATAACTGTTGTACGAGACAAAAAGGAGCAAAGAATAAGTGCGTTATGTTGACCTTTTTAGGCCGGGAGTCGCATAATGAGCAAACCTTTCCGCGAGGCTGTGAGACTGAAAATAGGGAAATTTTATGCATACATCGCATTTAAAAGCTTAGCTTTGAATATTTCTCGATGATTCTTAAACTAGTGGAAAGCTTATTTTTTCTACATTCAGGTGCTATCAAATTACTCTCAAACTTATTTATAACAACTGCTACAGAAATTGTTTAAATAAAGCGTATGGGGAATATGTAGAATAAACCTTAGCATCGAGGTATTTTGGAAACGATTACAGATAAGTGTATATATCTACGTATGAAATATGTAAGAAACAATCAAGAAATTTAAATAAAAGAATTATCTGCATTGATTTATTATAATAAAAGATATAATTGTATTTCCGCTATGTGATTTGGTTGAAACGCTTGTCGCACATCGCTTTGACATGAAAGTTAAATATGACTGGTGCCAGCGCGAGAATGTTATGCCAGCTGCAACGCAATGACATAAGAAGACCTCGGTAGCCTTACAAGATATCCCTCGATGTTCAGATCACATTCGCAGGCGCCTGCGGCTCAAATCGCGCCGCTAATGGTTTTTTTATTTTTTTGAAAATTGATGTAATTCTCATTCAAGTGTATTCTCTTATTATTTGGAACCTGAAGACATTTTTAACCCTAGTTTTCTTTGATTTTTAAAATTATTTAGTGTCACAACGCCCACTTGCGAGGGAAGTTTTGGGTAAAGCCCTTTACAGATTTTTTTTATTTGTGATAGATAAAATATTTTATATCAATTTGGATGAATTGCAAATTGGGCTCATATGGAAAGCAACAACAGATCTTAAATCTTGTGCTGGAGTTCCATTAGGACAAATATAATTTTATAATCATAGTATTTATTTATTTTCGATTAATTGTTTGATAAGTATATTACTAAAATTTTGTTTTTAGTTTTTTTATAGCTGTTTTGGCGACTAAATAGTGCCATAATTCTGGTTTTGTAGTCCTTTTCTGTTAATATAACTGTTTTTGTGTTTTGTTTCTATTAGTTATAATTAGGAGTGGATTGTATTCTTAAAAATGTTCTAGCCTCGTAAATAATTCTTGGTTCCTTTTTTGGTCTGAAATAGACATTTTGTCATATTTTGGTTGTTTTTCTGATTAGTTAAAATGTTAGAAATTCTATCTTTGGTTTTGTTTTATTTTCTTTATTAGGTTTTTCTATGCTATTATCAATGTTGATTATATATTGTTCAGTTGGACATTTATTTGGATTGAATATGTTAAGGTTAGGATCATTTTTAATAATTTCTAAATATTTCTATTTTTGTTTTAAGTTTTTGTTTATTTTAAAATGCTTAGTAGCAATTTCATTCTGTAAAACTCGAAAATATTTAACGTTTTCATGTAAAAAGGTCATTAACAATTTTGTATAGGTAAATATTTTGGTTTTCTAAATTTTGTCTACAGTTTACTACTTTTTGTTTTAATAGGTTTTTAGTTACATATGTGTCCTTAATTAAAATTGTTGGATTTTCATAATTTCTACTGTTTAGAAATTCTAAATGTTTGAAATGTCTTTGCATAAATGTTAATTAGGTATTGTTTTTTAAGTTTAAATTTCTGAAGGTATGCTCCGCCGGTCTTCCAAAAAGAGTCTTGATGTTGTAGAAATCGCTGTTGATAACAATCATCCTAGGTACCGCTAGTGCAGTTTGAAGTTTTTCAAAGAGGTTTTGAAAAATGACTTTTTCTTTGATTTGGATATAGTGCCTTGATTTTTATATTTATTTATTTGGATGAGAAAAAATTAAGCAGCCTAAGGTAAAAAAACATTAGTTTTTAATATCTGATAAAAATTATGTTAAAATTCGACGTTTTGCTACATGAGGTAGCTTCCTCAATAGTTTTTTTAAAAATGTTTTAAGTTACATGAAGTTTTGGGGCAATAATTACAATTAATACATTTTAGTTATAAAAAGATATGTTTTTTGTTACATTTTGATTTGATTAAGGAAGAGGTTAAAATTTTTACTAAGGTGAATCTGAAGTAGAAGTTGTGAAATTAGATCTATGAACATATAAAGCTTTCTCTTTGTATTTTTTATTATTGCGAAGTATGTAAACACGAAAGGCAAGCTTTGATTGATTAATTATTATTAACCTATTGCCATTGCTAATGTAATTGTTGCGTTGATAACATGAACATATTATTTCCATAGCTGGACCTTTCTTGATCTTTTTATATGTAGTTTGGCGAAACGAATTATATTATACAAGCAATCCAGTGAGACAAATGTCTCATTTAAAAAAACAAAAAAGACCGTTTTTCAAATAGACCGCGTATTAAATAAAAACCCAGACCTGGAAGGTGTCAAAGTGGTTGCCTGACCCGATCGACGTTTTAAGGCGCAGAGGGTCGCAGCTCCGTTTGGCCACTGAAACATTTTTATTTAATACGCGTTCTATTTGAAAAACGGTCTTTTTTGTGATTTCTCGAAAACCGGAAGTGTCACGTGACTGAAATTCGGTTCCTGAGCTGACATGACCATTCCAAACATATAACTTTCATAACTTTTTTCTCTATCTCTTACGGTTTGGCTGCTGAAACAGCGTCCCGGACGGACGGACGGACGGACAGACAAGTCTATTAGATAAAGTATTTCACTCAATCATGTTAAAACGCCTTATAGAAATTTAAGGGAAGGTAAAGAACAACAAATAGCATTCTACTGTATAAAAGATACCTTTACAAGCAGACTCCTAAAAGTTAGACATTTTAAATAAAATTCTTTCTACCACCTACAGGTATATAAATTAAAATTACATGAATATTGCAAATTTCACACTTCAGTCCCGATATAATAAGTTAAATAAACCAAGTCTACAAACTAAATAATATAATAAAAGCTTCTTAGTCCAGATTAATCATTCGAGTAATGGGAGTTGAGGGCGAGCTGACGACCTGCTTCCACACCTTCGTGGTGGAATCGAAAACGATCTCCCCCAGCTGGGTCTTTTTGCCTAGAACGTTTCTGCACATGAGCCGAATAAGTATTTTGACGTCGTCCAGGTTGCTGTTTCTGACGAAGGCCTGCAGGACGGCTGTCTGGGGCTCGATTTTGAGGCTGATGGTGGGCTCGAAGCGGTCACTTCGCCACTTGGAAATCAGCTCGTCCTGCTGCAGTGCCTTCATTTTTATGTAAAGCGATCCTGCAACAATACGATTACGTTAATGTGCTGACAAGCGTTGAACAATCTAATGAGCCCAGCGGGAAATTTATGGCCGGAGTTTTTGTTTATTTCCGAGGACGTTGCACTGCCTAGACATTCAACGCGAAATTTTGCCATTAGCAGTGAATAACCGATAAGTAATCATTTCCGGCGGCAAATTGAAATTTCCAAATATAAATCTCCGTTTTTATTGTTCTGACACCATGAATCAAGTTTTAATTTTGTTCAGGGTTAATGTTGCGCTAACAGAAGACTCATTCTTGGCCCTATTGATGGATTGCAATGGCTGCGCGCCCCCTTTTCATCGACCGTTGTTCTTGCATGACCCATTTGCCATTATGTATATAGGAATAGGCTGTCTCGATGCTAAACATTTAATTTTAGTTAAATTTTCAACAGAAGAACCAATTTTACACGAATTGAGATGGAACACAGTCTACTAACCCATGAATACTTACTCAGAGACAACCTCCTCCAGTTTTTGTGTTTGTGACACGTGTAAAGTGGCAGTGACCATATAATAACATATGTGACGAGTGAATGTGCAAAATACAATAACACGAGAACAAAATAAACCTCCAGAAAAGTTAAATACCGAAAGTAATATTTAGTTAGACAAACTGCTTGCATATTTTAAATAAGCTGGTTTATATAATGTATTGTCAACAAATTTTGGTGCGCCAAAAAGCTGTTCCAGCTGAGGCATAACAAATAAATTAAAAACTGCAAATATTTACTTGGAAACTACAAACCCAAAAAACTATAAGTGTAGGTAAAAATAATGGGAATTTCCCATGGATAAAAATACGAAGCTGTTTTAAATGAAATTCACATACAAATCTATCAATACTTCACTTCCAGTAATCAGGAATTCCTTTGTATTTTTCACTGCAGGTCACCTAAATCTTCACTAAATGCTCTGAAAATATTTAAATCGTTTAGCGCTAGTTCAGTAACAATATTTTCATCAGCCATGGGGGATGGACGTTATCACGTTAAAATAAACCATCCCGTGGCAGATTAACGTCGTTTTGTTTTTAAGATTGACTTTAATTTTTCTTTTAGTGTGCTATAATATGAATCACTAGTGACTGTCGTAGCCGTCAGGTAAATATATTTAAATGTTATTGGTTTTGACGATGATGATTGACGTCATCCTTTGACCGCTTTCTTGTTCTAATTGAAGATGGTGCAGCATTCATCACCATACGATCTGAAGAAGCAACCGACTTTCTTGTAACGAGACAGAAGAACAGTGTAGGCTTCACCCCTTCTTCGTTTAAGTGAAGGTGTTACCATCTAGCCCAATTAGCACCAAAGTAACCGTAACTGCGATAGACCTCCAATGAGTACCTAACTATTAGGTAACCGCCACTAAAGCTATGAAAATAGACAGATAACGTTATGATCAAAAACACAGCACAATATAATTATCTGGAGAGCACATTAATAGCAGATGGAAGAGATCAAAACGATGTGCAAAATAAAATCAGGAAAGGGAAAACTTGAATCAGACATCCATAGCCGGTACTAGGAATGATACAACCTCGAAAAGTGAATATAGAAAGTACAGCGACATGCGGGCAGAGGTATGGAAGGTAACAAAAAAATCATGAAAGATCTATTCCATTTAACCGAAATGATGTACTGGAGACAGTGCCGTAAAACTACAATGATGAACAGAGCAAGAAACGAAGAAATAAGAAACATGATGGAGGTAGATACATCTTTAAACGACTTCGCAGAAGAAAAGCAATTGTTATAGAAGAAGAAGATTACCCGAAAAAGTATGGTCATTGAAATCCACTCAAAGACGACAAAAAGAGACCATGAAAATCGTGGATTATGAGAATAATAAAAGCCATGCAGAAAAGGCAGTTAACAGAGGACATATACAGAGATCAAGATGCATGGATATTGGGATTCGACAGACGCTCAACTCAGGTGGAAAAAAAAAAAACCGCCAGCATATACTAAAACGATGTAAGTTTGTCAGGCTATTTTTAGGTTTTACCGATATGCCACCTGTTGGGCTAGTTTCAGTAAAAAGTTTACGATTTCTCCTGTATATAGGTTTCGTTTCAGTCATTTTTACCGCATAAAACTTCCGCTATTTACATCTAAAATTGACAAGCACGTAGCTTTCGGTTTGCTAAATGTGTAGCGGCACCGCTCTAATCTCTATGCAGTCGTATTTGCAGCTGGTTTGGTCCCGTCGTGTGTAAGAACGCCTATTTACCGCATTTTTCAAAACACAGTCAATGAGAGCAATCAGAATAATTTCAACTTCTGTCGCAGTCTACCGATATAGCGTGTTGTCAAGCCGTTGCGGGCTGCGTTCTGATTGGCCACATCTGCTGGCGTGACAAAGCGTCGCGCGCGAAGCTTGGCTTGTTGTCTGTTTTGCATTCATTCAGGCTCGGCCCGCGAGTCGAGATAGCGTGATTGTGTTTCCGCCCTGCGCCCTTTCGTTCGGGTGCGGGGTCAGTTTGTTTTTGTAGATTTTGTCAGGAGACGTCCCTCGGCAAGTGGCGAAGTGACGGCGTGTGCTCAGAGTGCCGTGTTGGCGTCCTAATTAGCCGATGCCTCTCTATCAGTAGTTACGAAGGCTTGTTCAGCCAATATTTCCGTCATCTGGTACGGGATCATTCTCTCGAGCAGGCTAATTATCGGCTCCTCAGGTTTGTGGTCGCCAGGAGTGCGTGACGCAACCATTCCCGAATATATTAAAGGGATTATCCGGACATCATCAAGTTTGGCCACCCCCAGGTCAATTGACCGCTGTGCGATAGACGTCGCCCGCTTGCTGCAGTCAACGTCCCCGCTTAAAGGCCGAACCGGTTAGAATCAAGATATTTAGTGTTCCTTAATTTATACGCTAATTGTTATGTGTTGCCGTCAAATTGGCTAGCGTGTGTAATTAAATTAATCACGCTTGCTAATAACTTTCTAATCGAAGCTGTGTGCGTTCATGTCTGCATTCTAACGTGTGTAACTAAATTAATCACGCTTGCTAATAACTTTTTAATAGAAGCTGTGTGCGTTCATGTCTGCATTTCAGCGTGTGTGTAACTAATTAAACATAATCGCTAGTGTCATATTCTGAAAGTATTGGGCGTGCATTGCGTTTCATTTTGGTGCGCTTAATTAAATATCTTTGCTAACAGAATTTAACTCGAGCATGGTGCGATCAGTGCTGTATTTTACTTTATGTACTGAATTAAATATATATTTGCCAATAGAATTTAACCAAAGCACGGTACGTTCCTTACTGCATTTCACTTTTGTGTACTCAGTTAAATATTTTTGCTGGTAGCCTTTTCCCAAAGCACTGGGGGCTCATTCTTGAATTTTCTTGTACTTATGTAAGTGTTGATGTTAGATAAGGCGCTCTCAGCTGGGCCTAAATTTATTCGTTTTAGGGTAGGCCTTGTATACCACTGTGAGTGTATTATTGTACGCGACGACCATTACGGCCCTCTTGTAACTTTCGGCCATGGGTTTGGCCCAATATATTTGTTTACTGTATTTGACTTATGATTATCCTTGGTAGGTATGTGTGCATGCTTATTTACAGGGTGATTCCGCTTTTATGTCAAGATCGATGTTAGTGAGGCCTGGGAGTGGTGCACGAATGTTGCAAGTAGGTCGACATGATATCGCTACATTGTTGTTCCCAGAGTTAATATTTGAGTATTTCTACCCCGTTTGGCTTTCAAGGTTTGGTTAAGCGTGGGTTATCCCCTATTAAATCTTATGGCGCCCATTTATTTTGTAACATCCTATACTTACTGTCACGCTTGCCCTGTGGTGTACCGTTTCTAGGACCAACCCCATCTCCCTGAGCGTATTCGAACCGTGGCCTTTAGCCTGTTTCGTACGATTACCAGGGTAAGTGTGGACGTTTCCCGGACATGTTTAACCAAATTGACCACATAGTAATAGAAGGAAAACATCTAAGCTATATAACTGTTGTGAGAAGTTATCGGGGAGCAGACGCTGATAGCGACGACATATTGGTAAGAGCAAAAATGAAGCATAGAAAACCACCGATATCGAACAAACTCTAAACAGTGACAAAAACATATTCAGTGGAAAAACTGGCACATGGAAATATCAGAAAAGAATTCCAAAGCAAAGTCAATATTGAAATTAAATCAAAGGAAAATAAAAGCATAGAAGAGATGTGGACGGAGTTTGAAAAATTAATGGAAGAGAGGGCGCGAACACTAAAATGTGAAGAACGTCGATCAAAAAAACCATGGTTTTATGAGGAATGTAAAGATATCATAACAAAACGAGCAAAAGCCAGAATGCAAATAATTTAAAATGAAGTTTATGGACAACAGGAAATACTACGAAACATGCAGAAAAGAAGCAAAGAATCTGTGCAGGAAGAAAAAACAAATGAATAATTTGAAGAGAAAGTATGTGCCGAAACAGACAAGAGAGTTTTACCAAGAAGTAAAAAATCTTGAACAGGGATACCAAAAGAAAACCATATCTTGTAAAGATAATAATGAGCAACTCATAGGAGGACTAAGTGAAAGTTTAAATAGATGGGCCGAGTATTTTTAAGATTGGTATCAAGAAGAAAACGAAGACGTACAGAAACAAATAAATATGGAACGAAACGATGCAGGAGCAGTTGTTGAAGAAATAAAAAATATAGTCAAAGCATTTAAGAACAGTAAGCCACAGGGAAAAACTGAATAACCGCGGAGATTTTGAAAGTGAGAGGTGAGAAGATGGAGAAGAATTTGCACAAGATTATAAAATAAGTATGGGAAAAAGGAATGATGCCAAACTCATGTAAAAAAGCTCTGATTTGTCCCTTGCACAAAAAGGGGACTATAGCAGTTGTGAAAATTACAGGGGCATAGCACTTTTAGATATAGTGTATAAAATATTGGCAGTAGCACTAAAAAAGAGGTTGAATGAAGTTACAGAGTCAGAGATAGGAGAGTACCAGTGCGGGTTCAAGAAAAATCGATCAGTGATGGATCAAGTTTTCATATTAAAGCAGATCATGGATAACAGCATTGATCATAATTTGCGTATGTTTATGGTACATATAGACTTCAAACAAGCCTACGATACTAGAAAACGGGAAACGTTATATCGTTCAATAAGAGAACTAGGAATAGAGAACAAGTTTATACGGTTAGTTAAGATGACTCGAAACGAAACAGAGTTCAAGGTACGGGTGAATGGACATTTAACAGAAACGTTTTTGGTTAGGAGAGGTTTAAGACAAGGGGACCCATTATCTACCACGTTATTTAATATCGCATTGAAGACTACGGTAATAGCGAGCGGGATAAAAGCCAAAGGAACAATATAGGTAATGCAATATCAAACCTGCTCTCAAGTTATAGTTAATCATGTCCACCTAAACCCATTTAACTTTTATATTAACATAATGACAAGCATTATTAAAGTTGAGCTAAACGAAGTAGTTCCAACTAACCAGGAACAACAAGGTGTTAACATAGAACCTCTCAACCACAGCAGGAAAAACATTGCAGGATAGGGTAAGAAACTAAACAATCTAGGAAAAACGTGAAATGGAAGATACTGTACAATGGAATAGGCGAAGAAGAAAGAAGTGGAATGAGCATGTATGGGGTGGCCAATTAAGAAGGGCACTCGGCCCTATCTCGAAAAGTAATTATCGTAAAGACTTGGGGTAAAAAAACGATTATTTGCCAATGTAAATGTTATCACTATAGCGATTTGCAAAATTTCAAACTTTAAATATAGTACAAGAGTCCAGTACTCTAACTGTGGAAGCTGTAATGTGATAGTTTAAACTCTTTTCAAATGAACATTTGGAGACTTTCTATAAAACGTCTGTATAAACATTTACCTTTATGATAAAAAGTCTGTCAGTAGGCTATATCAATAATATAGCGTTGTAATCTGAAAGATAAGGTTCTTTATGAAAGAGTCGTATATGTTTGTTTTACTGAGAAAAATGCAATAGCTTTTACGCTAATCTTTAAATTGCTTTGGGCAAGTTAAATATGGGGCAATGCATATTTTTATCAATGTAAACTGGTTGCTATTGTGTAACGTAACTGCGTCGATTCAATTTTCAGAGTAGACTATAGAAATAAATAGCCTTCGAATGATCAAAATGGTTTTTACTGTTCAACTACAGGGAAATGTTTGTGAATACAAAATGATGGGTGCGAAATATTTCCATGACAATGACCAAATGGTGTAGGTTTATGATAAAAAAAAAATTTACCAAAGTTTCCAAAATAAAATGGGGTTACCGACTATACATACATACATACATACAAGTTGATGTTTAAGTAATATGCATATTTGAACTTAAAGCCAAACATATTATTGCAATAACTTGCAGTTGAATATTTAAATCTGCAAGTATTTGACGTCTGTTAACCTCAGAAATCTCTTCCGTTCTGAAAGATGACCTTTTGTTAATTTTTCCAGGCATACAAAGTTCTAAACTTACTCGGCAAAAGTTTATTTTAGAACAAGGCACAATTAATTTTTGCTGCATTAACTTTTTTGTTGGCTGCTTCCTGCACGCTAATTAAAACGTAGGCTTTCATTACTCTTATGACATCATCGGAAACAAAGGATCTATTTTTGTTTCCGTAGTTTTTCATTCAAGTTAGTATTAAAATGTACATTAAACATTGCCTTAAAGGTTCTGAGGCATTAATTTAAGCGCAATTACAATTACTTTTGATTATTTTGCCTCGGCGGAATGGACTGCGTGTTCATATTAATTTGCGGCACTTTGTCGTAATTATCTTGCTCCACTAGTTATTCACAATTTGTTATATGCTACACTGCTACAGCTCCAAGCGTAGAAAAGTGCATTTATAGTATTAAAATTGTAGCTAAGGGGAATCCATTGTTCTCAATTAAGTGACATGAGTGCGGGGAAGTTGAAAGAACGTTTTTCGATTATTTTGTGCAATAAATGCAACACTAATGACGAAAACTTTCAATTTTATTTTTATAGTTTGATGTAAAGTTGTAAAGTCGCTTTCACCACTTGTTGATCTATTCATTGCGATTATTATTTACTTTTGTAACGTAAACACATGCTTGATCAATTAAGGTTAAATTAAAATTAACTATGTACCTCAGCAACAAAGCGTCGTAATGAAAACTGTGTAACTGATGAACATTTTCACATAGGATGCGATCATTCTCTGATAAGAGTAAAATAGAACGTCTACAGCTTGAAGTAAAATAAGTAAAAGGCAAACAAATTACGAAAGAGATTACATAACTCAAATAGCAGCATATTCAATTAGAAAATCATGACTATAGTAAAGGAGACAGATACGGCAAAGAAAGGTGTCAAAAATGTAATGAGAAAAGCGTTGCACAATTATTAATATTAAAGGAATATGTAGGAGCAACAAGAAGATAAGTCTAATTAAAATGAAAGAAGAAAATAGTGTGATGTTACAAACCGAGTTACGACCAGTAAAAATGAAGGGCGAAGACTGAAACGGGAATCACATATAGACATTTTTTATTTGCATGCTTTTTTATTGTTAATTAGACTTAATCAGTTTAGTTTAGTATAGCCCCTGTGCGTGAATCGCTTAAATTTATGTGTATTCAGCTATCCATAAGGATTCTTTAAACATCGTGGGTTTAAAGGGAACAGAGTTAGTAGCCAGCTTAGATTCAATTATACTTGCGGCCTTGTAGTGTTAAAGTTTGCTGCATAAGTTTATATGTAGCAAGCAGTGTTTGCGTGTCTAGCAAACGACATGTAATTCGTGTACAGAGTAAGTAAACAAATTGCGAAGGCGCCACATAGTTTCATGGCATCCTTTGTTAGAGCCATGACGTCAGCCGTTATCGCAATACTAGACGTAGCCGTCAGGGAAATTCCTCCGGCATCATGTGTGATAAATTTTTAGCCACCGGAAAAAGGAGTGTAAAGGGCTTCGCGCACGAACCTGTAAGGCTAACACGGGTGAGTGTGCAGTAGTTAGTGTGGAAGTGTATTCTTGTTCTGACATTTTGGACTCCGTTGTTTTTGTTGCCCGACAAATTCAAACGTCCTCAAGTGCATTATTACGTTTGTGCCGTTTTGTTGAATACAGTAGAACATTAGAATTACGTTGATATCGGATATCACAAGCATTTTAGTAGACTCCTCCCGCTATCGCATCATCTTGAGTTCGCGTTTTAAGCTGCGGTTTTCGTCATGATTTGCCGTCCCGTGAAGTCGTCCTCGAGCCTAAACGACGCATCTCACCGCTTGAGTTGCACCAAGAGTCTCTTTTTTTCGAGTCTGAAGCTAGGTAAAAATATTCGGCTTCAAGTCGGCTAGCTGCCTCGCCTTTCGTATTGTAATAAGATTAATAACTTTGCATGCGTGTTATTGCGCATTTTGAATATATTACTGTCCATTTGAACGAACCATTTAATTTGCATCGGTGAAAAATAATTTAAGTATGGAGTGCTTATCGAATCCAATATTGACTTGCCTGTAGGCCATCAATATTACCGCTTTTAGCAGGAAAGTTAGCGCGACGTTACGTTTAAGCAGATTTTTTTAAGAGCAATATGATACAGGTGAAAGCTTCTGCTGCCCCGAATCGAATTGTAATCAGATTGTGAGCGTTTAATATAATAATATACATGTATTGGATTACACTCTGTTTAATTTCTTGTGAAGCGAAATGCAGTACGCGTTTTTAGGAAAGGACAGGATATTGTAAATAAAGTTGAGGAAAGGTAGGTTCAACTCCGAGCAGAATGCACGTCGAGATGAGATGAGAGATATTTTCAGTACATTAGTGAATAATAAATTGTCATCACGGTATCGCCTAAATATTAAGAAACTTTTTTCCATCTCCACGGATTTGCTTTACATAAGCCAAGCCGTTCGGAAAAATGTAAACATTGCCTTACGCCAAAGTTGGTGTATTCCGAATTATTTTTCCCTTCTTGTAGCTGCAGTTACGGGTCTTTTGGGTCGATTAAAATTATCGTTCCGCCCCAACGCTAAGTACGGATTAACTCAATCTCACTTGCGTGGGTCGGGACGATGACTTCGTTATGTGGCTGGAGAATCGTCCTTCTTGAACAGTCGTCATTCTGAGCCGTTCCGATTTAGCTGCTACACATCCTGCAGGTAGAATCCTCATATCCTCCTTCTAAATACTGCTACACAATCGCAAAGACAAAACCAGAGATAGCGGCAGAACCGATCCCGTACTACGAGGGCGAGTTCTGCAGGTCTGCTAACCGCAACCAGGTTGGCTTCCAAAAAGACTTATTAACATAGGACTATGTTTTGCCATTGCTGCTTTGCATTAGAGTTAATTTCCTAACTCTTTTTTGAGATTTAAGTACGTTATTAAATCCAGCTTTCCGGGAAATTTTCCGAAGGGCCATGTCTAATTTCTCTGGACTATTATGATAATTTTGAGTATTAAGCTAGATAGAATGCAGTGACGTAACTTAGGGAAATTGAACATTTATTATTGTGTACCGAACATATTTTATTATAAATTGTGTGTTTACTAAGTCGCAATTGTATCAATTATTAGTGCGTTATCTTTGAGGCTTCTTGTAGAGAGATCTGCAGAAGCAATTAAGTAGGAAGATATGTCGTTTTTTTTCAGCTGACAGCGATCACCTCATGGAGACATCATCTTGATCTGTATTTCTGGATGTTTAAAGATCATTGAGTGGAGACACCCTTCACAATTTTAGACTAATAAATCTCTTTCTTGAAATTAGGTACACTCATTTGAGTTCGTCATCTCCCATGAGCTAGCAGGACCGCTATATGTGTTGCTAATTAGTGATTATTGTCTTACGGTTTATTCTTGATATTTACAGGTAATGGACTGTAATGTTGTTTTAATTCCCGTTTCTACCGGTAACAGACTGCTTTGCTTTGTTGCTTAATTATCGTTTATACTTGTAATAACCTGCCCTATTGGTTTGAGACCACGCCCATCTCATCTTGTAAGTCTTTTGCAGGCAGTAAAGGGGTTTTCATTTATAGCATAGTAGGTAACGTACGGAGTGCTTAACGAATCCAATATTGAGCGCATCCCCGTCTGGGTGTGCTAATCGGTATTTGGGACCATGACTGACTTGCCTGGGGGCGTACGTAGGTGCAAGTCTTTTGCAGCAGTAAAGGGGTTTTAATCTATAGCATAGTAGTTAACGAAAAAGTTGAAGAAAAAATGGACTTCTTTCAGCCAACGGAGAACGGTTGAGGCGGGTTTTAGAAAATGGCTACAACAAGAGAGATTACTTGAATACAGTAAAACACTGAATGGGAAAAGTATAACAATAACAATAACGTCTAAGAAATCATGTGTCGCTAGCAAGATATTTGTTCTAATGAAATATTTTTAAAATGTAGACCACATGTCCATTATTTCATAATACGAGTATAACAAATCTATAAAAATCAACGGATTTAATTGGATTACATACTAGTACGAAGAAAGTTGACAGAAAAACGGAGTTTGACAAGGAGATGCTATGTATCCGAAACTCTTTACACTAGCACCAGACGACTTTTTAAAAAATGTCATTGGGTAGCTCTGGCATATTTACAGCAGGTGAAAGGCTTAGCTTTAAATAAAGATGAACAGCAGATATTGAGAAAGGGGCTGCAAAAATTAGTGTCCGAATAGAATGGAATTGCAAATACAATTATTTCTAACGAACGTAATGTCAATGTATACTACCTACTATACTATACCTCTAAGAAAACTTGGTCATATATGGTTAACCTAGTTGAAATAATGTAGCCAGACTGAATGAGGCACCAGTATTATTAAATGAAGATCTTGGAAAGAACACCGAAGCAGAGTTGGTTTAATAATAATTAATGTGATTCGATAATTTATAGTAAGCAACTGGATTGAATGTTAGCTTAAGTAAACAGAAAAATAAGAACGATAAAAGTATATTGAGGAGAATGGACATTTGGCGATAATGATGGTCTTTTCCTAATTCATTATACACTCACCTTTAAGTTTCTCATGCTCCGTCATCGTGCTCATACTGCACCTAAGTCTAGATAAGGACACCTCAAACATGTCATTATTTCCATCTTCACTATTGGAATATACGATGGTCACCTCCAAGGCGCCTTTCTTACTCTCTCTCTGAAAACCGATTAAACTGTATTCCCACACCCATCAGATGATATACTTACAGACTCGATTTCCAGCCCACTGGAAATGTCTTGAATATCTCTCCAAACATCGGGCGTGCCAACGAAGTTATTTCTCAGCTTCATGGTAAAGAATTTGGGCTCTAGGTTGTAGGTGACGGCTCCTATGGTACGCCTGTTGGTCAAGGATAGCCTGTTGCTACTTCTTCTATTGGCCGAATCCCTCTTGAAGTTTTCGTTGTCGCTTACCACCGAAAACAGCTTCTTAAAGGAATTTTTCGACTTGCCTTTGGTAGGCCTCTGTTGGTTAGTTAGGAGGGCGTAGGCGGTAAGTACAAGGAATTTTCCTGCGAACTGTTCGTCGATGCTGAAAGCATTAGACTGGATGACGAAGTTGAATTCCTCGTTGTATGTGGGCCACGAATCTTTCACTAATTGAGTTTCGTACTTTTCTCTTCCTGGGAAGACTCTAACCTGTACAGAGCAACGAGATGTCAATTGTAAAATCATTCAAAATTTTTATTGAATTGCTATGTTATGTATGCTGTGTTCAGTGAAGGCCAGAGATTGATTAAGATTTTTATAAGCTTTCTAAAACACCTTTCAATTTAAAAATTGTGTCTCCAGGTTTAAAAAGTTTCAAGATGTTATAAGACAAAAATCCATAACAGAAATGATTGTGAAGTGTGCCATTTTACTGAAAGTAGGTGATCGGTTTTCCAAAGATTTTATTTGCAAAGCATTACACTAATAGTTACAATTTTTCTTAGTATTAAAATAATGGGCATTATAAACATAGTGGTATGTCGATATAGATCTTAGAGTTAGCATTTTTGGTATTTATTTTCTAATCTCTTTTATTTGATTAACAGTGTAGGTAGCATTACAAAATGGTTTACTGTGGGCTTCTAGGTTTACACGTAATATACAAATGACACTAGAGAAATTGTGTAATGTGGTATAATCAGAATTCAAGGGGTAATGAGTTGTTAAACAAAATCTGCAAACAAAATTGTATGCACTTGCTACCTGTTGCATGCGAGCAGCTAAAAGGTTTTATTCTATCTCAGTCCGCCATTCATTGGTTAAAGAGCAAATTAGGCACCGCGTTGTTTGGTGTCTAGAAATGCTAGAAAAGTTTGAGAATGGAACTTCTCGTAATGCCAACGTGGCATTATTACTGCCAATTTGTGCATTAGAGGAATATACTCTATGGTTCAGTTTTTGATAGTATTCAGTATTCAAAAAGGCAAAACCAAAAATGTACATAAACAGCAATAATTATGTAAGGACATAAAACATTGAGTCACGACAGTGAAATTAAAGCAGGCTTGACTCAGGTTGGTGTACTGAGCCCCACGCTTTTTACAAAACTGAAAAACGATGTACAAAAAAAACTAATAAAGAAGGTAGAAGCTTTACATGTACGATATTGTAGACTGAATCAAACGCTGCTTGGTAAGTGCATGTTGGTCATCTTTGCTAACTTTAAAAAAGACTTACTGAAAAATATAACTGAATCAAAGCGTTCAAGAAAATAAGCTGACGATAAGCAAAGAAAAGACATAAGTGGTGGTATTGGGGCAGAATCGAGAATATTTCAGAATATAACTGGGTGTTCCCAAAATGTTGCCCCAAACTTTACAGGAGATTTCTACAGCTCAAAAAGTTTATATGAACACATATCCGTAAATTCATTGTTTTCGAGCTATGACTCGTTCTCTACAACAGTGGTTTAAAATAATTTGCGTAACAATAACTACAGTAATTGTTTAAAATGTTGTCCATTTGCTTCTGTGCAAGACTGCACACGATGCATAATCGATTGCCTTACACGCTGGATAATTCCTGGTCGATTTTGAACTGATGCACAAGAATCGATAACCCGTTGTTCTAACACTTCTATATTTTCTATTGGTGCGGAGTATACTAATCGTTTCAATTCTCCCCACAAAAAGAAGTCTATATATTTAAATCGGGTGAGCGTGCAGGCCAGGTAACAGGCCTACCCCGAGCTATCCAACGTCCAGGATAAATTCTATTAAGATACTGTCGCACTACAATACTGAAATGAGAAGGTGCATCATCCTGCATAAACCATGTTCTCTCAATGGGAATACTTTGCATTAATCCAGGTAATATATTTTGCAAAAAGTCAAGATAAATAGAACCCGTCAATCTATTTGGTAGAACACAAGGTACCAGTATTCTATCGCTAATGATACCTGCCCACATATTAACACCGAAGCGCTGCTGATGCTTCGACTATACTATCGGATGTGAATTTACATCGGTCCATTGATCGCTGTTATGAAAATTGAAGATGCCGTTTCGAGTAAATGCAGCTTTACAAGAGTACAATTACAAGTTAATTCGTTTAAGTATTTAGGAGTACAAATAGATAGTCGAGGATGTAGGGAAATAGAAGATGAGGCAATAATGTGAGCAGCTGCTAAATTGTACAGTTAACTAAATAGAACTTTACTAACCCAGAAGGAAATATCAAAGAAGACAAAAAATACTGTATCCAAATCTATATTTAGGTCAATATTAAAATTAGTTAGTGAAACCTTGCTACCCTCGTTCGCTTCGCTCACTCAGGCATCAAACGGTCCTCGGTAGTGTAAATCTTACCTACATCCCTTGTAAAGTAATATACTATTTCCCGCTAGTTTCATTTGCTTTAATACGATTTTTATTTTGTATCTACTGATGGGCGGGATATATTCAGTATAATTCCTGATAAGAGAAGCTATTTTGTCTCTAGGGCTTATAGGTAGTTGCTGCATCTTAGATGCGTATAGGTTTTCGTAGAACTTCTCTATATATTTTAGAGTTTTTACCTGCTTCATCTTCTAAAACTATAATATCTGTATTACCCATTTTAGTTTTATTCCTGACCACCTTTAGACCATCATTTTCTTCTATTGTATTTTTTCTAACTTTTCCATTGTATGCTGCCACATCCACTTTTACCTTTCGCCCACATTTTTATTAATTTCATGTAATTCGTTTCGTTTCATGTTACATTTTTCTTTATTTCTATTTGTCACGAACTTTTTTGTCTTTCCCGTCAATTTAAATTTTGTTGTCTTATGTGTATTTCTTAGAGTATTAGTTGCAGCGTGTGTCAGATTCCTAATAACTGTATCGGTAGTTACATCCACGTTTGCATCGATATTGATGCGATTATTTTCGAACATCTTTTCAACGTGTTTCTTATATGATTTCGAAATTGGACCGTGTCATTATTGAGGCGGAAGAACTCAAAGTTTCGCCCATTTTCATAAGGGGCTTCATCAGGAGAAAAGCACAAGAGTACGGTAATGCAACGCGTAAACCACGACAGATGCGAAACTTTTTTCTTTGCCCCTGGCCTGGTTTTCATGTTGTTTCTTATAATCTTCTATCAGAGTTAAGAGTTAAGAAATCGGAGTCTATGTTTTGTGCATCAATTGCTTTCTTGTCAGTTTAATGTTCACTATAATTCGCGCTTTTACTAATTTAGGATCGCTCATGTAAATTTGGTTCAATACTGAAACAGTTTTTATTATTCTTTGTTGGTTCCTAATAATAAAATCAATTGCATTATCATTAGGAATTTTCCACCTCCATTTTCGATGCTCCTTTTTGTAGAAGAATGAGTTCATAACCTTTAGCTGACGTTATTCCACAAAATGTACAAGCGTTTTTCCCTTGTTGTTCCGTATTCCGGTTCCATGCCATGAACGTTTATCATATTTCTCGTTCTTGTTACTTCGCGTTAAAGTCCCCTATCAATATTGTATAAACCGTTTTGTCTTGATTAAGTGCTCGCTCTATTTCTTCGTAAAACTGTTCCATATCTTCATAATAAGTGTACGTGTAAGAAGAAATGGGGGCATATACTTGTAAGGGTGGCACAGGAAAACGGGAAATTTTGAACGTTAGAGTTGGTAACACTGTAGTGCCGGCAGTTGTTCGAAACCGATACGTAGTTGTTGTGAACGCGTTACCATTTTGTAATCATGCAGCATTGGAGTGGTGCAGAACGTTTTACAAGCAGGTTGATAGTGTGACTGCTGTGCAAAGGCAAGGTGCACTGCACACGCCTTGCAACTATGTATGAACTGAAACAGAAGATTAAAAACGAAATAACTATCATTCCCCGAGACATGCTACACCGAGCATTCCAGAATTGCCATAACAGGCTATTAGAATGTGAACGCCGACTGGGAGCACATCCTTTCGATGTTATATTTCAGAAGTAAAGAGACAGTTTGTGACATTTTTAATTAAAACATAAATAGGATACTGTATACATGCACTTTCGTCAATAAAATATGTTTTTCCTGTATTTATTCGTGCAAATTACGTTACTTCAAAATTTTCCGTTTTCCTGTGCCACCCTTGCTATCTTGAGACGATACCTTTACTTTATTTTGATGGTTATATATGAAAGAAGCTAGGTAGTGCAGTTGGAAAAGCGCTAGGCTTGCATTAAGCAAGTCCTGGGTTGGAATCCAACGCGGTTGTAATTTTTCCGCAGCCTTGGCGATTGGAATCGGGCACGGTGAGATCATTCACAGTTCAGCACTAAATTAACTGTGCTCTGCTCTAAACCACAGACATAAGAGATAGAGTAACAAGGTCAACATATCGCCAAGACACAGACCTCACACAATGGCAAGCACAAAAGGCGCGCTTCAAACTTGTACCCGAATCCGGGGCAAGTTGAGCATTGTACCGTCCTACCTTCCGATGCAAGCATATAGAAAGCACCAGCCCCTACACCACAAGGTAAAATGAAGTTACCGACAATTCATACATATATACTCTAATGATACAACCATAAGGGTGTTAGAATTAAATTTAGAACATTTTAAGGGATTACAATGGTTCAAATTAGTTTGGATTTATTCAGGTATAAGGTGGAAATATGAATGGAAAATAGCTATTTGAAAAAACAGATAATAAAATAATATTTTATAAATTACAGTTTGAAACGAATGACAAATACTTAATTTGAAATAAAATAGAAATTTAGGAGCTTTAACTCAAATATATTAAGACTAGAGTGTATAAAAAAGGATTTTATATCGTTAGGAAATTTGTTTTAATTATTCATAATAACAAACTTTGAAAATGTAGTAAAGTGAATTTGGTGTGATTAAAAATATTTAAAGTAACCCTGTTTTTATTGATAATTGTTTTGACTAATAAAAAAGGACATACTTAAAATCTACGTGGTGAATAAAAATGGAATTTTAACAATAACAAGAAGAAGCAAAGACCTAACTAATGAAGATTATTGGTATGTAGTAAAAAACGAATGGATAGCAGAATTATTCTACAAAAGTAAATCATTGGAGAAATATAATGGGTCAATTTTATTGGAAAAGTCTATTTGACATATTATATTAATTAAAGTGGATTACGTTAAGCTGTTTGGTGCTAAGTGGGACTTCTAGAGGAGGATCATGGGGTAAAAGAAGCACATTTCAGGAGGGTAGCAAGTAGATGTCTGCAGGTTTGCTCTGTTGGCTGAATGCTGTAGAAAAGGTGGAGTTTGCAGATCTTGGACGGTTAGGACGGCTGGTCTGTCTGTGAACAGTGCATTGAGAGGGTCTAGTAGCAGGTTAAAAGGAGGTTGACATCTGGAAACGTTGTGCTGACCAAATGAAAGGTATGTGATTTCTTATTAAAATCATAACTAGAAACGAAATAAAGACAATTAAAGAGGTGAACTAATCAATAAATAATTACTTACTGTGTTTTCTAATATTGTTGTGTACCGTTGTAAAGATTGGGTATTTGTCACTTGAATTTCAGATTTATTTTGACAGTTAGTTGACGTAAGTATTGTGACGTATGCAAATGAGATTAAAATATTAGTACATAAATTTTTCAGAAATCAAGTAACTAGATAAAAGAATCCACCTATGATTTTTCAGGAGCTATTTCTAATAATTATAATATATTGACATCCTAATACATAATAGGGCAAATTTGTAACTTAAAAACAGATTAATATCAATATACTTGAAGGTTCAGTTCAATACATATGCAACTCTGGATGATATTCTTGTGGTGGCGAATGTCTTTAGTCCATTTATTATTAATTAAGAATCCAACCGCATTTCTATTGTTTTCTTCGACTTTACAGTAAATCAACTTTCCAGATTTTAATTTTAACGCTGTTTTTTCTTTTTTCTTACTTAACTGAAACCAATAACATCCCACTTGCAATTTTGTAGTTTTTGCTCAAATTGTATCTATCTTCAGCGTAGAGTCATCTTGCATTTAGTGTACAGATATTGTCTGCTACTATGCTCGCTTTCATCTATTTTATTTGTTTTAACGAATCGTTGTTCTCCCCCCTCCCCTACAACAACCAGAATTCGAGGGGCGGACTGGCTAGCCGGTGTGAGACTATAGACGTTTACTTTATTAGACAGTTTACTTGGTGTATAATTGTTTTTATCATTTTTATATCTATGGGCAGCCTTCAGTCAATTTTATAGAGTTTAGTATACGCTAGGTAACTGTCTTCTTCGTAATAAATTTTCTTTCATAAATTTACTTTCACTTTTATCTTCTTGTTCATATTAATACAATATCCCCAATTAAATTTCATTTTATAGTGAGCTAGAAATTCATCACACTTCTAAAGTGTTTATTGGTCGAATTAACGATTTGTAAAGCTTTTAACGACGATTTTCTCTTGATAATTGAGCATAACTGAACGAATCCTGTGTGACCTTTATTTAACTTTTTCGAAACACGGTATATCCATCTGAGACGGGTGCCTAAGTATATAACCAAAAAGGCAGAGTTAAGAATTGGTATTGCAATGGATACTTCTTAGTGTGCAATATTCTTAATCGGCAATATGCCTCAGCTAGAATAATAAACATACGCACTTTAGTGGTTAGGTTTTCCCGTCAGTCCAAGTCGATAAACATTTTAATTAACAACGCAAATGTAAAACGATGTCGACTTTAAATAACGAATTAAATTAACGAATTGAATAATTGTAGGAATAGGAAAAGGCACTGTGTAGCAGCTCTAAAAGAAGTGTTAGTATGATAATCGATATCGATAACTTGTACTCATCTAATATATCGTGCATCAGATAGGATATAGTTGCCAACTGCAATCTGCTTTACAGATAATATTATCTGCTTTTTAAGCCTTCTCCGATTTATGTTACTTGATTAGTAAAAAATAAACAGAATTCCTTCAAACATTACTTGTTATACATATATCAATGCAGAAGAATATAAAATACGTATTTTCTTTGTATTCCTATTTTTATCACCTATTTCTGCATCTATTATGTGATTGATTCCAAATTCTGTACATAAAAATGTCTTCCTGGAATAAAATACAATGCTATATACATTGCTTATCTAATATATTATATTTTTTAAATATAGTAATAGAAATATATTTTCATACTAGCCTTATCAAAATCTCCATCTTACTGTCAAAGGTTGACAGAATATTTTTTAAATTATAATTTTAATTAGTTCTAAATGTCACAGGAGTTCTACGAAAATAAATACGATTCATACAACATGCATAGGAAGATCAAGAAAGCGACAGGCTTAAATAGATGTCAACCAACAGGTACACTAATTATTAGAGCAGATGGTAGCATAAATAGTTACAGATACAAAACAAAAACTTCAAAGATGGATGCAATACATAAAAAACTCTTTCGACAGGTTTAGCAAACATCTCTCAGGAAGGCCAGTTAATTCACAATAAGTAATAAAAGAAATGGAGTAGATAAAAAAGCGATAATACGTATATATCGTTTTCTCCCAAGTGTAATTCATCACATATGCAGGGAATTTATTTTAATAGTTAACACAAGCGTTTCGTTTCTATGCCACCATTTAATCATGCAGGTCATTTCCATAGTTACAAATGAGACCAATAGACCAGAGCCTGTATTTTACGAGTTAACATAGGAATTATTACTTGTCAAAAAGACAATTAAAAGTTATCCTAATGTATATCACTGAAGAAAAGATACAACATACAAGTTGTTCCTACGTATTTACTTTTTAGTTGCACACCTACATTCCGGTAGCAAAATTAAAGTTTCTTATTAGCAAGTACCTAATTCAAATTCATATGTTAACTCGTAAGATAAACGCTCTAATCTATTGAGTTTATTGGTAACTATGAAAGTGACCTGTATGATTAAATGCTGGCAGAGAAACGAAACTGCTATGTTAACCATTAAAATAAATTCACTGTATTCACTAATAATGAAGGAAGATTACTAGTATATTACTTAATAATCTGTGCATTTTTATATTATGGTTTAACGCCTCTGTTAATTATACAGTTGTTGATTAATTTGCTTACGCAAATGAAAAAGACTCTTCAAAATTTGTCACATAATAAAGCAGCGCCGTAAGACACTCTTTGCAAAAACCTGAAACCACAAGTCTGGGAAAAAGCAATAGTGTATAGTAAGCAAACTGTATTGAGTTTTTAAATATTTTATGTACTATTTTAGAGGGAGAGGGAATGAACTTATAATGCCGACGAAACAGCTGTAACAACTGTGCAAAAACCACAGAAAGTAATTTCCCAGAGAGGTTAAATGCAAATATCGAAAACAACATCAGCAGACCGCGGAGTTTTTCTTACAGTTTGCTGCACAATTATTAGTGCAACTGGCAACTCAGTCCATCCATTTATGAAATTCGAGTTCGACAACTGGACTACATGGTGACGTTCCACCAGAAGCCGAAGCAGTTATACATTTTAGCCGTTGAATGACACACGATTATTTCTTCATTTCATTAAGCATTGTAAAATGTAAGGCCCAAAATAAATGTTTGCTTATGTTGGGCAACCACGATAGCCAACCAGACTTGATATTTATAAAAGAAATGGTAGTTTTGCTAACTTATCCACCATATAGGCCATCCGTTTCAACCTCTAGATGTATTTGTATATGGTCCATCCAAACGATTTTATAATAAAGCAGCAGATATTTGGTTGATAAGTAGCCCTTTTTGCAAACTGGAGTTTGCCCTTATAATCCCAATGTTTTCACAGACAGTGATGATAACCGAAGACAATGAAACTCAAATTGACACTGATGCCACTAATATTTTACCATTATCAAATGTTGGAATCCTGAAAAATCCGCAAGAAACTCAGCCCTACCCAATAGCAGCACCACGAGAAAGAAAACCTGAAAGAAAATGTGGAAAAAAATGAGAATTTTAACAGACACGCGGGAAAAATAACAATTGAAGAAGCGTACAAAAAAAAGCAACAAAGAAATGCACAAGCAGATGCAAAAGAAATTAGAACGAGAATACAATCAGCAGAAATATGTGAAATAATTAAAATCACAAGCCAAGATCAACTTGAAGAAAATGAAGAAGATGATAAAGAATTGGATTTCAAACACGCTAATAAAGTGTTCAGCTTTGATGAAGTCCTCACTGATATTGAAGATCAAGTACTAACTGAACAAGAAGAAAGGTTTATTAACCAAAACATTTTGCAAGACAACTATGTTTGCTAATATCTTTTGTAACAAACAAGACTGTTGGACATAATGTAGATCCTTTCTGCATATTCGAAGATGATTGTGAATTGAAATGTGTACGTATTAAAACTCCTGGTTATAAATTCATTATTCCCGACTCTGATAACATATATTTAGTCCTCTACAAGATTTAATAAAACTTTCAGCTTCACAGTATAGCGGAGGAATAGTCAGAGTAAATCGTAGCATTACATGTCCCATTAATTTTTCCATATACATCAACTTGAATATAATAGTTATTTACGATACAAGTTCGTAAAGCTAGTCTTTAGTTACGAGTGGGGCAGAGTTAAAACGCGAGTGAGCGAGCGTTTTAAGTCCTGCAAGTGGCTAAAAATGCTTTACGCATGTGTATCGTACAATATTTTATCTACGATGGAATCTAGAAGACACGGTAAATATTTAAAAAAAAATTTAAATTAGGAAGACTACCAACCGGGCGTAATTTTTCGTGGTAAAAATTTAAACACGTTGCTACTGACGTGACTAATGAAACCATGCTATTAAACTTAAAACTGCCAACTAAAAGTCAATTTTACACACTGTCGTAGATACAATATATTTCGATTCGACATCCGTTAAAAATTATACATAATCTGGAATACACGATGGTGCAATTTTAGATAAGCAGGAAACCCATTTTCTTTTTTTCTTCTTCAGTTAGAATTCTGTAATCAGGTTAATATCACGTAAATCTTAATTGTAATGGATTATTTCATAATTTAAACATGTTTAAAGATGTTAGTTAGATATCACAGCTGTTTATTATCACAGTTGTTAATGGAGTCGTATTAGATAATTTACGAGGATGAACATAAATGCGCATGTTTTAAAACTGGGAGTGAAAATTACAACATCCACTTTACAGTCCCGACCTCGCCCCCAGTGACTATTATCTATTTCAAAAACTCAAAAACACTTGAGAGGGCGTCGCTTTGAATCCAGTGACGACAAGGAAAACGCTGTGGAGTCGTATTTTGCAGAATTACAACGTTGGACTAAGCGTGTTAGTGTTAATGGCCCTTACGTTGAAAAATAAAATGTTGTTGGTTCTCTAACTCGTTGTTTTCATATCTAGATAGATAACATAAGAAACTCCCCTCGTTTCACAATAAATGTTATTGTTCTTCCTACTAAGTTGTTAATAAGGCTTTTTTATAATTAGTTGCTGGAACCGAATTAAATCGATCTGTTTTTTATACCACTTCGTATCTATTGTGCCATCCAAGTTCCTAATTAACCTTAAATCTAAAAAGCTTAGTGAATTTTGATTATTATCTATTTCTATTGTGAATTTTAATTTTGGATAAACTTGGTAACATATTTCAAAATGTTATTTAAGTTCTGTTGAGTAGCTCTTCTTGTTATTATAAATTTTTAATAGTTTATTTCCCCATGTTTTTCATTAATAAATCAGTTATAGTGCTTCAGAAAGGTGGGCTAATTGCTACCTCAAATTTGTATTTATAGATGTGATTATTATATTGGAAATAATTAATGTGTTTTTCTATTGATTCTATTGTTAGGGTTATAGGGTAATTGGTGTATGAAGATACGACATCTAATGGATATCTTTTTTAAGTCTAAGCGTCTTGGACTCTCATTTATTTGAGTTATTTGTACTAAAATTTTCGAAAGAAGGTTGGATAAATTGTATAATGGGTTTATGTAGGAAGCACCAAGAATAGGTCTAAGTGGGAAATTTTGTATATGTACTTTTGAGAGGTCGTGAATTTTAGAAGTAAGTCCATTGTGAGACATTAATTTTTTATAAGTGTTGTTCTCTATATATTTATTTTTCTGCCAATTTTGCAACACTTTATTATTAGTATTTTGTATTGTTTATTTGTAGAATCTTTTATTTTATTTGTGCATATGCCAGTATCATTTGTAGGTTATAATCTTTTTTTTCTGTAATTATTACCATAATTTTTAATTATTTTTAAAAGATTTTTGTTGTGTGCCTTTTAATAATTTATTTTATTCTTATCATTCGTTATAATATTAAAAATTGTTGATCTAATTTTGTTTAAGTTTTCTTTCTATAAATTTGCTATTTCATGTTCAATGTCAACAATAATTTTCCTACTTTTTACTTCCCTCTTTTAAAGGACAAATGAAGAAGTATTGTAATCACGAAAAAAATACCTTACAAGATTTTTTGAGATCTTCACGTTTCAGGGTCCCTAGATGACAAAAACAGGTTTTCTCAGTTCCGTCTGTCTGTCTGTCTGTTGGCGTATAACTCAAAAACTATTTATTGGAGGAAGACGATATATTGCATGCATATTGTATGTCTACCTGGCATTCAACAGAGAAAAATTAGAATAAATATATACATGGTGAGCACCTTAAAAAAGTATTTGTTTATTTTTGCTTTAACTGAGAAATAGATAAAAGTAATAATTTACACATAGCTCAAGCTTTGTTATTGGCGAAAATGTGACTTAACAGATGCATGGTAAACATCACACATGAGATAGAATAGTATGCTGTTTTCATAACGCAGCAGAAACTCTTCCAATTCCAGCACGCTCGTGATTCAGTTATTCTAGCGGCGGACAAGAAACTGGCCTCGAAATATTCGCTTGGGTGCGCGGAGTGGGAATCTCAGTGAACTATACGTTTTTATTTGCAAATTGATCTAATTCGCGCGAGGGAATTTCCATGTGAACTCCTTTACAGATTTCGTTTCATTTGGAATATTAGCATTTGGATCATACATATTAAAATTACACTTTTAAAACATCTTGCTACTCTACCGATATTTGTATTTTACAATATTTCCTAACCATTTATTTTTATTAATGTACTTCTAATTTGAAGTTTACCATATATATTTAATTCAATTCCCTAATATTATATTTTTCTGTTGAAAGGTTTAATTTTCTACATGTTTTGAATTGTTTAAGTGTTTAGTTTTAATTTGATTTGTTAATTTAAATAAAAATTTTGATATTAGGTACTGTGGTATCTTTTTTTCTCTATACGAGTCTTATCTTTTTTAATGTACTGTTGTAAACAACTTAGTTTGCTATAAGAATTAATAAGAGGTGATATTGTTTGCTTAATATTTATTTGGAAGAAACATTGACATTTTAACAATTAAAATTATTTTCAAAGTGGATATTCTACATATCTTTTGTAGAAATTTAGAATTAAATTTAGAGATTTCCATTGTTTGAGGAAATTAATTCTTATCTTTGCAATTTTCAGTGGAAATATAACAAGTGCTTGAAAAATTTCCGGAAATATTTGGAAATATGTTCTGCAGCTATTTTTTCAATAAGTGCATGAGTGCATGCCAACTGGAAAAATTCCGACTACGAAGGAGGAGGGATTTTTCTTGGAGGCATGCACGAATGCTTGTGTTGAAAAAAAAATAGCTGCATAACATATTTCCAAATATTTCCATAGGAAAATTTTTCAAGCACGCGTTATATGTTGATAGAGAATATTACGAATGAAAAAACACAGTAAAGAAAACATTTTTATTAAAATAATACGAAACTAATAATTAAGTACTAATAGTTTACGGTTTTTTGTGATGACAGTGACATAAGTGGACATTTTCCGATGAATTTCCGATTATCAATTTTCACCGTTACCATGGAAAATTTCCAACTAAATTTGCATAAGGGATATTCTCACATATAATCTCACAAGAGCATTAATTCTTTCTGTAAAATTTTTTGAGAGCGTTCCAACAACGTCGTATTAATTAGGACGTTGTTGGAATGCACGAAATGTAATGTCTACCTACAAAAAATTTCCAAGAAATTTTGTTGTTGTCTGGGTTACGGCTCGTGAACTAATTTTTCTATTGGTCATTAATGAGTGACGATTTTCAAACTAATTTTATACATATTTTGAAAATAATTTTGAAATTCGGCACTTTCGATCAATTCAGTAAAAATTCCTTAAAAACTAAGTATGGTGGAATTACAAAGAATGCGCTTTTCAGTGACACATTCTTCTGGGCCGGAAAGATCTTAAAATATTAACAATTGAACACATAAAAACATTTTTTGGCTAAAGAAACAGCTATTTATACATTAATCGAAAGCTGGATATATTTCAGTTTTATTTAGTGTAGCCTAATACAGGATCCGGCAACGAGGCGAGGGTGGAAGATATTTCTAAAGCTAGAAAAGCTACAAACGAAGTATAGTACAATTTTTATTGACTATATTCATGACAATACAAAATAAATTGCGAGTTTCAGTGTCATATTATCCGAAAGGGGAGAGTGTTTAAAAATAGTGATAACGGAGCACGCCCAAAAATCATTTTTGTTAAGTAAAACAGTTATTTTTATCTAATCGAAACCCGTATTTATGTTAATTTTATTTGATGTATCACAAACGGTCCGGCAACGGTGCGGTGGTAGAAGATATTTCTAAAAGTGTGAAAGTTACATAAAATTTGCTTGTACTTGACGGAAACGTTTCCTCTCAAGTAACCTCTGATTTTTGTAAAACAGAAAATATTACGCCCCAGCTTCATTTAGAAAATGTTGAACATCAAAAATACTTCGAAAGGCTATCAATAATATTCAAAAGCTCCTGTCAAGAATACAATTTGAGGTTATAATGATAACAGGGAGGAGACACGTTTAAATTCCAAGGCACTCTTTTTTACGATCACTTGTTACAAAGGGGCTGCACATTAATGAAATATTTTTTATTTCGGTGCAAAACTTCTAAGCTAACTAAATATAGGGTGTTCTATTTAAAAAGGAAGTTTGATGACCACAAAATCTCAATTTTTGACTGTAGTGCGTAAACAAAAGAGGTATACGACTTTACTGACCCAAAAATGTCTAACTACTTTTTAGCTGTATTAACAACGGTAACTCTCATTTAAATCAGATCATGTACCTACTATACATATTTGCAATTTAGATAATTGTGCAGTTTGCAATGTCATACCAATTTTAGAGCTTTATTAACTAAAGCACCGTTGCTAGTTCAAAATTAGGATTTATTATATTGCTGCATGACGACCTGAAACCTTTTCCATGTTTTTGACAAAATTTCCAAATCCTAAAGATGATTACTGATTATAAATTACAAACACATTCGACATCTCAACCGGATTACTTAACATAGGCGGCCTACTAGATGAAAGTGTCCCATGCATACAACACCTACCTTAATCAGATATCCTTCTGGGCGTAGGTTTCCATATAAAGCAGGCAAGTGCCTGGCCCCGATCACTCTCACTTTCAGCTGCCTGGAGTCCTCGTTGTAGGAGATCTTGAAGCCTACCTGGGGCTTGGTCACGCACTCGGAGGAGTCGCTGCTGCTGCTGGTCTTGGAGGACAGGAAGCTCTTCAGCTTGTTCAAAGTCACCGACATTTTCCAGATATAGCACGATCACGATTGCATTATGAGACGAGATGCTTTATCCCGGGGCTCGCTCTCCACTATTTACTGATGCGCTTTCAACCACATAAACATTTTAACAAGTGAGCATTCATACGCCACTTAACTCAATTAGGTCGATTAGTAAGGACGAGACATGGAAGTACGCCCAGTACGCATACAGCTAAGAGAATGGAAACGTCATCCGTTCTGTGTCATTACCTGTTATCTGCTGATAAGCCATTACTATGGGTATCTTATCTTTTTTTACACCGGCCTCTGTCTCGGAAATGGCAGCAATTCGGTGTGGGACAATTGAGATAAGTGGAGGAGATGAGGTGTAGATTGTTTGATAGCTTGAGCAACTTCCATAAACTACTTGGGGCTCAGTTCTATTAATACCGGCTAAGCACGACGATCAATTAAAAGTGCCTAATGGAAACTCCACCCTCGGTTTTTAATGTGAGGCTATTTAGATAATTTAGGTCAAGGTCCTTGAATGTGTATTTTGTAGTAATATCTAGAATTTAAACATTTCCTTTGATACTAAGTTCAGGTAGGGTAATCTTCTGCAAAATAAGAGGGCTGATCCAAATGTTGTAACAGTAATATAATTAAGTTTGACTAAATGTTTGTACAATTTGGTCATTACTACTTCCTATTTCGAAATGTTGAGTTCTTTTAATTTTCTATTTTTAGCTGTTAAACTATGTACGAGCAGCCTCTGCTATTGATTAGCATGTCCTTATCACAATATTCAGACTTTTCATACTCTAACAATGGACACAACAAGAATCGTTTAATTGTTATTACGAATAATTCCTTGCTTCTTTATTTACTCTCCAATATTAGTAGCCGGAATTTTCCAATACAATAGTAATGTCCTTTGTGCTATCTTTATGCTTTTCAACCAGTTTAAAAATTAATGTTCCTTACCAAGTTGCTTTCACATTATTCTAAATGTACTACTCGTACCGTTTGTAAACATTGCGTTGGTTCTATTTATATTTGTTTGGGGCGGAGGGGAGATTAATAGTAGGTACTCTATTTTATTCTAAAGAATTATGAATATTGGCGGTACACAAATAAGAGAGCATTTTAAATAAATTATAATTAACATGCGGCTTAATCATAAAGCAAATATAAAGGATATTGAGTAGAATAGTACGGTTTTATCATTAAAATTTCTATTGTCCACAATAGTATCGGCAGTTCTTCAGTAAATTTGACTGTCACTTAGCTAAAACAAATATAAGTTAGAAAGAATCATAGCTATTAATTAATTTTTTTGGATAGTGATCACGAAAGTTGTCTTTTTTAAACGAAAAAAACGTGACGAAAGTATAAATTTTTTTAAAGCAAGATCGTTAAAAAGGTACACTTTTTTTAACTATTTTATTGTCAATTTGACAGTTGTAAATTCAGAAGTCCTTTTCGACTAAATATCGAGTTACAAGAGATCACTATGCAAAAAAAAACTACGTGTACAACACGTTTTGAAAGTCCCTTTTTTCATTCATTTACTTGATTGACTAGGGTTTCGCCCTCGTTAATCAAACTGTAAAAGAAATATTACAGAAAAACATAAAACATAAGTTTATTTCTTATATATTTGTTGTATAGAAGGGTTAATGATGCAGAATAGATGGAAACAGTCAAATTTTATAACTAGTTAACCTAAAAATTATGACATTTTAATTAAAACTTCATAATTGTTGATAAGTAGGAATCAACAATTTTGATATTTAAATTGTGTTAATATCCAAGGTCTCGGTAGGAAATATAAAAATAACAAGAACAAAAATAAGGGGTATAAAATTTTTCATTAGAATGACACCAGCTTAAAAAATAAATTTGAATAAGAATAAATACTGGTATGTGTCCATAAGAAGTGTGATACAGCTAAGTGTAGTCACAAGAAGAACAATTTGGTGAAAATACAGAACATATAGGCCATTCAGTAAACACAAAAACATTAAAATTTTCTTGAAGTTGGCATATACGTAAAATTTTTGTGCTAGGGATTGTGTATTTTGTCTTGCAAAGATTTCCACACCTGCATTTATAAATGACAATTAATAAATGTCATTATTGCAGTGTCAAAGTACATATTATTCTGAAAATTCTTACCTGAACTTTTATAAAATGTAATAAAAATACCTATTAATAAATGCTACATCAATAGTATCCAACACAGTATTTGTTTAACATCCTTAAAAGTAGTTATGACAGATGCTAATTAAATGTCACACTCATAACCTATTTGTTTTAGTAACTTTCTGTAAGTACATTCCTAGACAAAAGATGAATTTTGGAAGTACACTCATGAAATTTTAGAAATCAAAGGCCACTTTGTGTTTTTATATTTAGTGAACAGACTATAGTGTGTGAGTGAAGCATAACCAACAGGGGTTGCTGAAGACGGCACGAGCAAGCACTTGGAGGAAGCAGGTGCAAAGTATATTTTGATAAATCAGTAGAAAAGAAATTGAGCTCGAAGAAAGAAAAGTCCAGAGTGTAAGTGCAAATTAAAGATTAGATAAACAAATCCCACATCTAAATAAAAAGGAGAAAGTTAAAAGAACTAAACAACTAATTTAAGCAACGATAACGTTGATTAAAGCAAATATTAATAAATTTAAAGACAAACAAATTTAATAAAACTAATAGTGTTCACGGGAAAAGTTTAATAGACGATATAACAGTAAACATTAATCATAGCATCATTAAAAATTGGTTTCGTGTTAATATATAGTATTAATTAGGTAAAATTGAATTTAATACTAAATTTTTAACTAAGGATATTTTGATAAAACTTATTAATATTGAAAATACAGATTTATAATAAATAAATATCAATTGCCTCACATTAAAGCTTAGTGAGTTTTTATTGTGTAGGGTCTAATTAGATTTTGCAGTTATCCAACGAAATTAAGAGTAGAACAATTAATTTTGTTACAAGTGCATGCTCTAGCTTTTGACAAAGAAAGGTAAAATTAATATATAACGTGATAAAACCCTGAGATTAAATAAATAATAGGGGGCCATAGTACCATAGCAATAGTTAAGAATCACAGAACGATTACATACTGTTTAACGATTTCATCCTCCTTTCTTCTTCATTCCTCATCTAAAAATGTTTAATTAATTTTCTGTCTGTTTTATAGATGTATATTTACGAGTATAAAACTGAAAGTCCTGACTCACTCACTCACTCATCAACGCCCAGCCCAAATATATAAATATAATATTGTCCATCACACCTCGAGTGTACCATCTCAAACTGCTGCCGAACACAATAACTTCATAGTAAACGTTGACAAAAATGAAAATTAGGTCACACACATATCAAATTTTTATATAGCAGCCCAAAAAATACTGCGCAGTAAAAAAACACAACAGCAAGCAATGACGTTAAGCAAAGATGCTGCAAGAGGTTGATGCTATTTCTCATATTCCGCTTTGAACCGTCTTAATTGTAGGTATTAATTCTCGGCAAATAATAATGATTTGCATCCTCAGCCCCACACTTTGCACCGTTGCAAAAATTAAACCACCCCGAGTACGAGCACTGGGGGTAGCGGGTCACAATCAACGTCTTAACTGTTTTAGGATCCAGCGACAAGTGAGTTCCTTGCGCGCGAAGTTCCAGGGTGCGCGTTTTGCTATTCCATTTTGTTAATCTCAAAGAATTGAAAATTTTAAATGTGTAACGGCTCCTACAGTCTTGCACAACGCAGCAATTTCCGGTTCCAAGTTTTTAAATGCCTACTGATTCAGTTGAGATTTTTTAAATGCATTATCAGGCGACGGTTAGTCGAGACACTAAAGGTCAACAGGCAAATAAACATGATCAAACTTGGCGGCAGTTAATTGGAGCACAGGGAAGTATATAAAACGTAGGCAGTTGCCATTTAAAATTAGATTTTTTTAACGAAATATGAGGATCGCGAACTGCGTTCGCAAATTACTTAAACGTGTGCAGGGACATCTTTAGCCCAATATGTTGTTAAGCCATTTTGCAGCCTTCAGTAATTGAGTTAATCATTTAAGCTTTCAGAACAGCTTGTCTGTATTTCAAACCCAATGCTAGCATTTTTAACTTCTCATAACATATTCTAACAATTTTCGAATTCGAACACCCTGTATATTGGCACAGCTGTCGCATTTTCGTTGTTTTAGGCCACCCTTTATAAAACACGTGCTCGTTAAGCGCGGTAAAAACTAGTTCCAGCGGCCTAAGACTTCGCCTCGTGATTGGCTACTGCTCCGCGTGGGTACGCTTGGCGTGGTTTCTTCTTGCAGACAGCGAGTTCCGAGAGAGCCGTTGACTGTTACGCACGCAGCGTTGGGTGTTGGGTATCGTTGATTACGTGGGTGTTTGGTGCATTCCGATGGCCTCGTTCTGCATCGTCAAATAAGCTCTAACATTTCTTTCTCGCTAAATCGGGGATTACACTGGTAGGACGGGTGGAGATTCCTCGATCTTATCGTCGCTTCGGGCTCATGTGCGAGTCCCATCCCAACTGACGCCATTCCAAGGCCGATCCCGGCCCATTATCCTCACGTACCGCTCCCGCATTCAAACCTAGGCCCCTGTTGAAGGCATCACCAGGTAGCCTGCAACGCTTCGCTCAAGAGACGTCAAAGACACAGGTATCGTTGTAAATAATTGTGTAACCTATTAACTATCCTTCATGCGACCTGAACTTAACTCGTGTATGTGCTAACGTTATTGTGCATGACTCACTGCCCGCAGAGCGACTGGACTGTCATTTATGTGGCCTAAAGCCAAGCTAATTTACTAAATTGCTGCATTTCTAATCGCCGTTGGTGTGACTAATGCGCTGATATTTATGTGACTAAATCTTGCCGCTATTGCTGTAAATTCATGTACTTCGGCCGCTTGTATTCAAAACTAAACATTGGCTTTGTGTATGACCTAAATTTGCGATACATTTGCTACAAAATTCATGTACTTCGGACGCTTGTATTCGTAATTAAACCTTTGCTGTGTGCGTGGCCTAATTAAGCGACTCTATTGCTGTCAATTCATGGACTCTGGCCGCTCTTTTTCGTAATTAAACATTTGCTCTGCGCGTGGCCTAATTAAGCGACTCTATTGCTGTCGATTCATGGACTCTGGCCGCTCTTTTTCGTAATTAAACATTTGCTCTGTGCGTGGCCTAATTAAGCGACGCTATTGCTGTCAATTCATGGACTTTGGCCGCTCTTCTTTGTAATTAAACATTTGCTTTGTGTATAGCATAGCCTTGCAACACAGTCGCTGTAAATCAATGTGCTTTGGCCGCTTTTATTCTTAATTAGTCAATAACCTTTTGTAGTTCGCTTAACGGGCAAACCAAGGCCGGTTGTATGTGTTGACCATTTTATGTGTATTAGAAGTAACGCGCCACTCTAGCTGGGGCCATAAATTAAGGCCTAGAGTAATTTCGGTAACGTGTTCGTTGACCCTTTGTAACTTCAGACAATATATGTATATTTGAATAAAGTACTTATTATTGTGTTCGATCTGTGCATTCTCTTTCCAGGTTAAGCATCTTAGTGTAACGATTGATGTACGACGAAGCTTGAACGTTAGAGCGTTGCAGGTAGGTCTGGCGACGTCGCCGCAGTGGCAGCGGGTACCGACATAGTAATTCAGGTATTTCTTTCCCGAACTTGTAATCCGAGTTCGACAGTTCTCGAGTACCTTCCTGACGTAGCACCCTGTGTACTTCTCGTCCCGTCTAACCGTCCAGGTCCGGTTATACGGTTACACTCCCACGACAGGCCTGGTGGCGCCCTTTTATTTTGACTTACCCTGTATATGTCACACCACGCTTGCCCAGTGACGTACTGTTTGAACCGCGCCCAACTCCCTGAGCGCATCAGCCGAGGCCTTTAGCCTGTTTTAACGAATCTCAGGGCGAGCGTGCCATCTTTTCCCGGACTTAACCAGTCGTGCGACACTCACCCCGCGTGGGTGTCTAAGTCGTTTTGATACCGTAACAATGTTCAGAAAAGGATGCGTTTAAGATTGAGAGATTAACCTAACAGCGTAGTGCAGATTAGCTTATTTTTAAGTCAAACAAGCTATTTGAGAGATCACGAAACAAGGTGTGTTCACAAAATCTTGGAGATAAGCACTACACATTATATCATATTGCCGAGGAGGTCATCCTGGTGAAACCTCCAAGTCCTTCATGGAATCCAACCAACCAGGTGGCGTTTTGAAATAACAAGAATATATCCCCGTACCTTTCCAGGTATAATTAGTTTGATTATCGCCAGCAAGCCTTTAAATGAAGATTTAGAAGACATAAAACCAACCCCTATATTTGCAGTGCAATTTTGAAATACCCTGTTTTAGAAACTTATCGCTTCTCACTTTTTCATCCTATGCATTGTTAAATTGTAAACAATACATCAGTATTAATATTTTGATTATTAATAAAACGTGAAAAAGACACAAAATACATTATTAAACTTTTATTTTACTCATGTTTTGCTTACATATAGCTTTAGCAATAAAGTTACTAACATAAAACTAGCTTAAAGGCAATTGTACTTTTTGCAAATGGTAAACCATTTGTGCATCTACTCATTTGATACTAAGTTTTCATAAATTTTGATGTCGCATTTGTAATTTGTAAAATCATTACGAAAACTACGAAAATATACTATAATATTGTGACACCTTGGTAATATTAAAACTAAACTAAAACTAAACTTGAATACAAAATGAAAAGCTAAAAGTTCTGCTATCACATTGCAGCAAAAACCACGTACTCTCTTAAAATGTAAACAAATATTTAAGCCTATTGCAATATACTAACTGGTTTTATGCTATATATTAAAAGATGCAATAGAAATAGTGTCAACAGTGGACATAGATAACGTATTTATGATGGAATTCAACACTGCGATTGTTTATCCTGACTTCTGGTAAACAAAATTTTTCTGTCAATGAAGGTTTCTTACATCTAGCGCAATTATCAATTATACATTTTAATTACTCCGCCGTTTAACTATATAGTATGACAGAAACATTTTCACTCATCTGTCACTAATTAAACAGAAATCTGTAGAAATATTGTGAAAGTACTAGTTAGGAAGTATGCTTGTTCGAAATACAGCAGAGTATAGTAGCTGACATTGAATATTATCATAAAATATGTTTTATGACTTTTCTTAGAACTTTTTTCAATCATTTACACACTAAATTCATATAACGCGTGTTATGTTTTTCGTACTCTATTATTCCACGCTTTACAGCACTGCCATAAATGTTAACTTCCAATGCTCTAAAGTTTTTTCTTCCACAAAAATACTAGACAAGTTCGTCCTTCAATTATTTTCTTCTGTGGCTGGTGCACAAGATTTCGATTTCCTGAAATCATTTCAAAATTAAATAATTGGTAAGATATAATGCTGCATGTTTTTACTTAGTCCCATTGTCTTTGAAAAAATAAAAGATCCCTGTGGCAATTACAACGAATATTAACATTATAGCAAGGGTTGCAGAAGCAATAATATACGCTGTCGTACTAAATTTTCCACATTGTTTACTTTTTCCAGCTTTACGCCTCCTGTTAGTTTCCTGAAGAATTCGCCATCTACCTACTATAAAATTATCGAGAAGACCAGACAGATAGAGAATTCTACAAAAAATGGAGTTTTTACTGTTTTACACTGTGGCAGAATTTACCTTTGAAGCTGTATGGTGTTAATTGGGATATAATTCTCGTCGAGGGCGTAAATGATAGCTTTCAGGTAGAAATTCGTTTTTTCCTTTGAAATTTCAGGCGTAGCCAGTTTTGGTTTGTTGCTCCTGGTCGGTTTAAACGAAGAGCTTCCCCAGTGTGGCAGAACCGCCGCTGTTATGTACCCTATTTTTATTTTTAAGCTATACGAGAGTGCTTGTAGCATGTCATTAAGATTTTCTAACATCATGTTGCTCATCACCAATAGTACCAAATGCTCCTCATATAGCAATTTTATCTTGAGAGTACAGAAGAAACATTAGTGAGTTTTTAATAACAATAATAGCCTATAGTTTATTAATAAGTTACCTCAATTTCCAAGCTACTTGATAGTCCACACTCCACATCACCATTCATATCAGTTGCTGTAATTGTGAATTTCAAGTTTGAAACGTCATCCATAGCATGTTCTTTGGGGTAAACGACTCCAGTTTTTGGATGAACTGCAAACTGTGAGCTATTGGTTGTATACTTTATATCCGCATTTATCCCAACATCCAAATCGATTGCCTAAAATAATTATATTAATATATAGATAGTATGTTAAAGGCAAACATACAACGACTTTTGCTAGAAACGGTGGTGCTAAATAAGCAAGTAGCTTTTTGGAAGGGTAGCCAACGATCAACCTTTCGCCACATTCGAATATAGGGGGATTGTCGTTAATGTCGTCTATGCGTATCACCATCAGAAGCTCATTGGCTTTATAAGAATTTCTTGCTGGAAGCAGAGCCCAATCTCTTGTTCTATTCAAAGAGCAAGCGTTGCTTTTCGAGAAGAACATTGAATTTCCCGCACATTCCAAACGCAACCCTACCGTAACCTGAGGCTCATCCATGCTTTCAAATATTGTCATTTGACGATTTATGGCAGTATGGTAGAGCATGTTTTCATATATTTCGAAAAGTGCTGCAAGAAATATATTTGATGAGTATGATATTCGTTAAAAATTTACTTACGCTGCTTTGTTTCTGGATATTGTTTAACAAGTTTAAACTGGCAATCTGTAGTAGAATCTGGAAAAAGAGTGATATAGCCATCCTTATTTTCGTCAATGTGGTGTATGCTGATGGAATGGGGAAATCGGAATTCATGATAAATGTTTATCACAACCTATGGTAGAAGTTTGTAAATAAAGATAAAATGATATTTGATTACCCTTACACTAGTATGGGTGCTAATCTCGCTAGAAAGTGCCTTTGCAGTTGCTATGATGCTGTATGTTCCAATGTCTAAGTCTTCAACCAACATAAGCATCCCAGATTTGCTATCATATTTAACTTGATTAGGTATGTCGACATCTGGAAACAATTGTTAATAGTGTTGGAATTATAGTTAAATTATTGAAAACAACCATCCACACTCTCCAAATAATATTCAACATCTTGCTCAGGAGCGACAATTGCCTTAACGAAACCCAAAAATCCTTGGTGCCAGTCGGGGGATTCAAACCAGTAGTTATCCTGTTGAAATCGTATATATGGAATTTCTGTTGCTTCTACAAAATAATAAAATGAGTCAAATTGGTATGACGCTGTGTTATACTTTAAAATTCATTTGCGTAATCTAATAAAACATAAAATGTACACGGCTCGCTTCAGTGGGACATAATAACTTAGGTGTTTATGTTTAAAAGTGGGGCGCTACAAAATCCATTGTTGTAGTCGAGAGTTCGCGATATTCTAAAATTCGAACCAGAAGTGAAAGGCTTCGGTGTCGTGAGAATGTCGAAGTGCTATTATTTGAATAAACTAACCTTTTACTTGACTGGTACTTATTTTGCTTACAAACGCCTTTGGCATAGGCGTTTAGTCTTCCCATACGGGAAAATGCTCAAAATTGGCGCCCCTTAAGCAAATACTTAAAAACAGTATACATTTCAATTACTAATACATTGTAGGTGCCGCAGGAGCTGATATACATGCAGAAACTAAATACAGGAAAGGGATTTTTAGGTTAACAATACCAAGGCTGAGCTCTAGTTTGAATAGCGAGGCTTGGAGTTCTAGCTCCAGGAAGCTAACCGGAGGCTGTTGAAATACTGACCTGTAATGCAGGTAACCTGCATAGATGAAATGTTGGCCCATGAGAAAGATAAATAACTCAGACAGAGACGAAAGAAAAACACAAAACCAACTGGAAAATGCAGGGAAATGCAAGAATCAGAGCCGATGTTAGCTTTTATTAAAGGTAAAACGGAATCCAAATGCTTAAAGCACTACAGAAGTTGTAATTATCTGGTAATGAATCGAAAAGTCTTCACGACAAAATACTACATTTGAAGCTATGATATCAGGTAAACTAAACACGTAAACTGGGGTGGCCACAAACACGCGTGCGGTTTGCTTGATATAGTTCTCCACCTCTTGGTTTACAACCAAAATGGTTGGCGTGCGCAGGATGTATGATGGAGAAAAAGAATATAGAAGCTGTTAACAGTATTCCAATTTTTGTGAACGAAGAAAACTTGTTGAAAGTAAAATGGCCATGTTATGTATCCATAGGATTCGAAGAACAGAATTAGGTGTTGCAAATATCATAACCATACATAGTTAGATAATATAAAACAGTGAAACACGAAACTGGCTCATTACTTGAATAGTTTATTTTATAGTTGAATGCAGGCCTTCAAGACCTTTGTCTATAACGATCGGTTCTTTTGGGTAATGCCACGATCGTCGATTTAAACGATGACCAAGACATAGCTCGTAACAACCGTTTATTATAGTTTATTTTATGTTTGCGTTTATAGCCAATTTGTATTTACATACTTCTTTATTCTTAGCTAGTTTTAAACGTTACAATTAGTATAACAAAAAGTGTGAGTCCGACCCTGTGGTACGTGCATTGATCAATTTCGGGTGTGTAGCGTTGAATTTGAATTCGTGAACAGCTTTTGCGGGGAACAAGTTAGTTGCCGGCGAGATTTGCCCCGAGGTGCATGTCTTTAAGCGGCGAAGTGAACATCGCCAGGCGGCGGGTGCCATAGAAGTGACGGGAAAACTTGCAGTCAATAGTTGCTGCCTAGAAGAGTTTGTGGGGCTACATGCCACCGTTTAAGGGTCAAGTAGACGCCATTATTACGTGTAAGTACACATCGCAACAACTCCAAACGTGATTTTGAGACGTTTGGAGGGTACATAACATAAACCGCTATCATGGAACCAGAGCAGCGTTGAGAGATTTTCGTAATTATTGTTTGTGGTAAATTTCCACGCGTCCCGTCGTTTAAGGTTTGGATAATGCAATTTAAAGGCAAACCTAATAGGCAACACAGCAATTATCGGTAAGTATTTGCGTTCAGCTGTGTGAGAATGCGCTTTTAGGCATGCAATCGTATACACGGTCAGCTCTGGTATCGGTTTCAGGCATTTTAACGCCTGTGCTTAAGAAGGCAATTACTTGAGCGTAATTTTTAATATTGTTATATGTATGTCAATCGTAATTAAACTGCTTGATTTGATTGTTAAATTGAAACAATTTTTTGGCTTTGCCTAATTGTTTCGCCATTTATCCAATTATTTCAGGCTTAACCTGTATATTTTTAGTTAAATTATAATTCCTTTTGCATTTCGAATTCGTAAATTTTCCAAACCAACGCATTTTGTACCTGCATCAAGTTCTTATCGTTTGCGCAATGCCCTCTCTGACCCGCGCTATCTCTTATCAGAGTGCGAGCCTTCCTCGAGGAAACGAAATTGTCGTCCGAGGCACTCATTCTTTTCGCCTCGGGCAGCGC